>JBBBDQ010001600.1:1667500-2045000 GCA_037127315.1 Ascarosepion bandense | reverse complement strand
AATCTTTTTAAAACAATTTTTCAGTTGAAACCTTACAGTCTAAGCGAAACTTTGTACATTTATTTGGACTTTCACATTTGAACTTTCTAACGCAACAGTTTAATCTTCTCTTACATTGCTTAATCTCTTCTCATAACTGGTTTATTCTTAATCATCGCCATTGTATATTTTTGTTAATACAATTTGTATTATAACAATGTTTTCTTTCGTCAATTACTCTCAAAATAAAAGAATGTATGTTGAACCTGTATTTGTCTATATTTGATCCAACGTTCCTTTCTCTCTCATTATATATATATATATATATATATATATATAGAGTATATTTACGCTCTCACACCCTGATTGAGCACTCTGGAAGAATGATAGACTTTGAAAAACAGTAGCTACTCTGGCATCTACACATCGTTCATTTAGCAATGAATTAGAACACTCTCAGCTATTGGGCGTGTATAATGATAATATACATGCTTTCAATCCTGGGTAAAAGTCAATCTAAGGTTTCAATCCTGGGTAAAAGGCTGTCTAACCGTTCTGATCTGTCTGCGGATGACTAATATATATATATATATATATATATATATATATATATATATATATATATATATTATATATGCAACAAGACAGTTATAGTTGCGTTAAAAACATACATAAATATATTTCACAATATAATGCTATGATCTCAAATATTTGGCCTAAGCAACATCCGTCACCCAACTAATAGCAAAAATAACCCTTCCAAGAAAATAATTGCCACAGCCGAAAAAATAAAACCTCCCCATCGAATGGCCAATGTATGTGCGAAAGTATTGTTTATAGAGTTCGATTTCATTCAGATGATAATGTTAAGTTTTATTTTGGAAGTACTTCTAAGAGGTGGAAGATAAGATTTAAAAACCATATGTTGTCTTTAAACAGTAAATACAGAGAAAGTACTGCTTTATCCAGACATTACTGGAAATTAAAAACAATAAGAACCCAATTATTACCTGGAATATCGTAGCTAAATCTAAACATTACAATGGAAAAGGAGATAAATGTAATCTATGCTTTATAGAAAAACTTGTCACTCTAAACCATATCAATAATCCTAATTTGCTGAATAAAAAAAGTGATTTAATGACCACATGCTGTCATAGAAAAATACTTAAACTCTTAGAACCAGATTGATATAGCTCCTTTTTTTACGTTTGCCTCTTTCTTTCTTTCTTTTCCCCGCAACATTACTTTTAACAATTATGAATTAATCCCCTTTTATTTTTGCTCTTTACATTTTTAATTCTTAATTTTAAATTTTACCTCTTAATTTTTCTGTTCATTTTTATTCAAAATTTTAATTTTCCTTACATTTTTTACATGTACAAGTAATGTTTAAATTTTTAAGAGTCATGATTTACGCCCCTTTGATTTCTTCTCCCTGCATTTTATTTTTAATTTAAATTTTTATCCACATATAACTGTAGAATTTTTAATCTTATTAAAAAAAGCAGTAATTTTATAAGATTTAATTCCTATGAACATTGAGTGAACTTAAATTTTAAAAAAAATACTGCGCCCCCTCGGACTAAATCTCACATCAAACCTCAAGTGAAATAACTATATAGAATCTATAGCTAAATCCACTGATCAGAAGGTCCGTTCTCTGTGCAGGGCCAGGAAGTTGTTCCCGTCTGAAACAATCCTGCACATATACAAATCTACCATCCGCCCGTGCATTGAATATTACTGCCATATCTGGTCGGGTGCTCCTGCTATCCACCTAGGCGTCCTTGACAAAACCCAACGGAGAATCTAATGTGATCGATCCCGACTTGGCAGCTAGGATACAGTCGCTTTCTCACCGACGCAGTGTGGCTTCCCTGTGTCTCTTCTACAAATACTTTCACGGCTTCTGCTCCGATGAACTTAGCTCACCAGTACCCCTATATATGAATTTCCTCGAGCCACAAGATTAGCAACTAGGTCCCACCCTTTTACTGTGAAACTGATAAATTGTAAATGCAAATTCTACTCCAGCAACTTCTTTCCTTGCACTTCCCGCCTGTGAAATTCCCTTCCGTTTACTTGCTTTCCCGACAGCTACAATCTTCAAGAATTCAAATGTAAAATCAAGTCATCTCCTGTCTTACTTTCATCCTCTCTCTCATGCTCTTTTCTCTGTTCATCCACTCATCAGTATTCTTTTTTCTCATACCCTCTTCTTGATACCCCCTATAAACCGTCACTCTTTGTCATAACATTCCTATGCAAGCCCCTACACAACAGTGGCAGTAAAATGCCTTGCTTGGGGCTACACGATTATAAAAAAAAAATCTATGAAACTGTCAGTTTGAAATATGCACATAATGATTGCATAACACATGAAACTTCGAATCATGCCATAGACGTAGGACCCCCCCCCCTCTCTCTCTCTCAAATTGTGGGGAGTTCGGTTATGTTTGATACAAGGCCATTTTAATAAACCTGATAGAGCTCTATACTTTGCATCCATTTTTATAAAATCCTTTGACATCCATCCCCAAACATTTTCGATTGGGGTTATGTCTGAAGAGCACGGTGAATGGCTCAAATGCTGAATGTTGTTTTCCATTAAAAAGAAAAAAAACTCCTTCGAGCGTTGTGAATTGCCGCATTGTCCTGCTGGAAAGTGATTTTTTTTTTCACAGAGACGAGGACCTTCAATAATTAGCGATGCCCTTCTTCTTAACATGTCAATCAATTTAACAGCTGTTTGACGACCCTTTACTTATAACTCAAGAGTTTCATTGTACGAAAAATGACCCTCCAGACCCTAATTGATCCACCTGCACTTTGTCGTGTTGAGAACATTTCTTTTGGGAAAGATGCATGCCAATAACGCTGAAAACCATCTGGGCCATCAAAGATTTTCTTCTCGTCTGAAAACACTTATCTATTTATCCACATCCCGAATTTGATAATCGGAAGCAAATTGTAAACGGGAGGTTTTATGGCAAGGAAGAAGGCGAGGCTTCAGCAGCCGTTTCACTTTCTTAAACCTTTTCATAAATTCTGTCGAATTTTTTTCGAGATCTGCATTTAGCATCTGTTATAGGATACACTGTATTCACTTCTAATTTCATGAGAGGCTTGTATGCCAAATACAGGTGGAAGATACTAAAATCAAGCAGGTACAAAAATTTAAATACCTGGGAAGTGTTGTAACAGAAGATGGAAAGTGTGGAACAGAGATCCGAAGGCGAATTGGCAAGGCGAAGGAAGCATTCCAGAAGCTGAGACTATTAAACAGGAACATTTCATTAAAATTAAAGAGAGCACTGGATTGGTACGTGATGTCAATTCTTCAATATGGCAGTGAATGCTGGACAATATGATCGAAGATGAAGGAAAAATTTGAAGCAATTGAGATGTGGTTCTATAGGAGGATGCTGCGGATATCATGTGAGCAATGATGTTGTTTTGGAAAGGATAGAAACGAAAAGGAAATTCATACTGAGCATAAGGAAGAGACAGCTATAGTTCCTGGGACATGCAATGAGGAAGGAGAGCTTGGAAAACCTGATACTAACAGTCCAGATAGAAAGGAGACACAGAAAAACAGTGTGTTGGTCTGAGCAGGTGGATGGCAGAACGGGGGTTGCGTGGTGTAACAGGAGAGAGTGCTAAGAGCCACCAGGGATAGGGAGACGTGGAAGGCCATGATCGCCTACGTCCTGAAAGAACAAGGCACTTAGAAGAATGTGTCGAGAGATGGTGAAATTTTGTTGGGGCAACTGCTTGACTTTTTTAAAAGCATACGCATCCAGATTTTTAATGAAGTCAGCAACGGCAGTTCTGCTACGGCCGATTTTATTTGCAATGGCTCATTGCGAAAAACCACAGCTTTTGAAATTCAGCAATCATGCCCTGTTCGAACTTGGTTAAAATTGTACCTTTAGCCATTTTAAAATCTGTAGTCCAGTGTTGAGCTATAAACACTAGTTCTAAACTTTTCTCCAGTAATTTTGTTTTCACAGATGGTCTTACCTTTGTGGCGAAACAAAAATACATTTTCAGTGTTTAAATTAATCAATTAAAACTATAAAATTTTGAATTGATTTGCTGATAACCTACATTTACTAATTAAATGTAAAAGTTTTGCAAGTATATTTTGATTAAAGTAGCAGAATTTTATATTTTAATCATTTTGTATCTGGTTTTATGATTTCGACCAGGAGTGCATGTATATATATCTAGAGAGAGAGAGATGTGTGTTTCAGTCAGTTAAGTGTCATACCTGATAAACGCTTGGGCGATCATGTCTCGAAAGAGACCTAAATGACTGGGCAAAAGATTATGCCAACGTAGGTTGCCTTTACATCCTGTGGTAGACTGGTTGCCAGCCAAGGCTATAGAACCCAGTCTGTCCTGTTATTTATCCCATAATCAGAAGAGGCGGATTAATGTGTTTTCGTGTGTGCATATATAAGTCTGTTTATATATATATATATATATATATATATATGAGAGGTAGAGCTTTGAACTGTGAAGCTCTTCATAGCTGAAGGTAACACATGTCAGATCAAATGGTGGTTCTTACCAGAAAGGTGTACGCATGATCGATCTCTGCCTGAGAGCACATAGCTTTTGAATGTGCAGGTCGATAGGCGTAATACACGTCAAATGACAATTCGGTGTCGAAAGTATAAGTGTTCACTAACATTTCAAATAAGGAACATTTTGGATTAGAAATAAATCCATAAATGACTCCTACACACCCAGCTGATGCCAAAAATTAAATAAAAGGTAATTTTAGCAGCTTGATCTCCTTTCCATACTAAAATATTTCATTATTATAGAGCATGTTCGCACATTTGCGTCAAGTAATGCATTCTTCTATGTACCGTGTTCCTTCAGGATGTAGGCGATCATGGCCTTCCACGTCTCCATATCCTTAGTAGCTCTTAGCACGCTTTCTTTCTGTTATCACACTCAAACCCCGTCCTTAACGAAATATTTCGTTGCTAAGAAAGATCAGACTGCACGACTGATACTTGTGATTGTTTTATATTATAGAATGTGTAGATAATTCTACTCTACTACTCTGAAATTTTTATTTAGTAAAAAAAAAATGTTGAAAAATTTATAAGCTTCATGTGATTTGTGTAAATGTCATTACTAGAGTGATTTCTTTTTATGACTTCCCGAATTTTTAATTTTTCGTCGTCGACTTATCTCCCTTGTTCTGTACATTGTTCATTAGGTTTCTTAGGTTGTGTTTTCAGACTTGTATAAGTTCAAAATCTTATGAAAAAATAGCGAAAATATTGTGATAGTTATTTGGAAAATTCTAATAACCATTATAAAATACTGGACGACATTCTTCTGTTTAAACGAACTGATTAAAAATGCGACATACAAAGATAAATGAAAAAAAATGTAGCTATGAAGTATCCTGATGGATACATGTTTTTTTTTCTCTTTAAATCTTCAATATTCACCAAATTGCAGTAGATTGGTTGCCAACCAAGGCTATAGAACCCAATCTATCCTGCTATTCAACCCATAGCTGGGGGAAGAAAAGATGGATTAAATCTTTCTTTTGTACGTAAGTGAATGAAACGAATTCGATTGGAATTCAAACTCGGCTCTAATTCCTTATTTACACCACAATTACTAAGATTAGACTTCGAAAGAATATGTTGCCTCTCCTTGAAGTTGGAAAGTCACAAATTATAGTAAAACATTTATTTCTTAAGATTAATGAAGGTGAAACATGATTTATTTATCGATGAAAATGAAACACAAAAGTAAATCTACAAGAGTTTTCTTTTTCTCCTTATTTCATTCTCTGAAACATGTTAGATTGATAAACGTTTCCTATTTGTTCACTATCTTATACTAAGATTATAAATTATTTTGAAATATGCTGTTATGTGGTTGCTAGACAGAAAGAGCCAGCCATCAGAACATTCTGCATTTTTATATGCCATGTTCTTTCAGGACGTGGACGACAATGACTCTCTACAACTTTATTTTTTGTAACTCTTAGTAGGGTTTCTCTTTTCTTTTTTTCTTTTTTATCACTCGTACTCCTTGTTCAGGGCGGGTGGGGGCTCCTCAACATCCATAGTTCCGTCTCCTTTGACACTTTCAAAATATCTCGAGCATCAGATTTACCGTAGTGCTACCGTTTAAAGTGCAGTAAGGTAGTCATGGTATTTTTCTATAAATATGCATGCCTTTCTCAATGTTAGCAGCTGGTCTACATTTACAATTTTTCTCAGTAAAAAACTTTATCACTATAAGAAAGTGTTTTTAAACATTTTGAACCAACACGTATACACATACATCAATAAATTCATGGTCTTACAGTAAAAAAGTTTCACATATATATATGACCGACCTGATTATTTACGAAAATGTCATTCGGCCTAGGCTTAATTTGACTTCATTTAGACTGATCATCATTCGTGGTCGAGAGGTCTAAGACGCGCCAGATCATTTGGCGGGATCACAGGTTCGAATCCTGCCGAACGAAACATTTTCATAACAAAAATTTATCGTAAATAATCAGGCTGGTAGAAATAAATATATAATACTGTTTGAATATCTACTTAAATACCAGTATCGATCAAAAATGTTCAAACAAATCAGTTCATATATATATATATATATATATATATATATATATATATAAAGATTATGAAAGCGTTTAATCCCATATTTATCCACAAATGAAACACTTATCTTGCTTACCCATATGGCATCGGATTAATACAAATATAAATTTCTCACTTAGGTGATTAATGTTAGATTCGACACCTGTACTCCAAAATTTCGTAGACGAACCTTTGTGTCTTTGTTAGGTCAATTCGTCGACAAATACCAACAGTTGTCTGCTGATTTTTCTCATTTTTGTTATTTTCATATAAAGTTTTTAAAAAATAGCACAAAAACAATTTTTATTGGTGTTAAGTTTTTTTTTCTTTGTGCGTGTACGTCTGAAAGTGTGTACATGTTGTGGTTGTCATAATTTTCTTTTTTTGATCTCTCATTATTTTTATGCCCTTCGGTCCTGAGTGCAAAAAGATAATGTAATAATATTTCCAGTGTCAGAGACCGGACTCATATTTTTCATGAACATTCTGGGGGTTTTGAAAATATACGTGAATTTCGTTTTTTAACTTATTGCTTAAATAACCTTTTAAATGGCAAAGTGTATATATATATATATATATATACACCCCGAATAAAACGTGGTCTGATTAAATTAAATAATTAGCTCATTGAAATGGATTATAATTTATAGCTACTCTAGCTGTGTTGAGCTTTCCTTTACAAATAACACGTTGCCCTGGATAACATTCATTGAGCTCTCTATACAGATATCTCGCTTAATATTTTATATTAAATCTTTTTGAATTATCCTCGCCGCTCATGGACTTGACATCATCATCATATATATATATATATATATATATATGAGTGAGAGAGAGTAAAGGACAAGTAAGAAAAGTCTTTAATCAAACATGTTTCACTTTAAAAAATCTCTGAAGAAGCTTGTTAAAGATGAAGTTAAATTGAAACGATAGATTAAAGACACGTTTTTCCTACTTGTAGTTATTCTTTCGTCTTGTCGGATTCCGATCCATATATTCAACTTGTATATCCAGGGTTCATTAAAAATAACATGATTAAGATTTTTATATTTTTCATGTGAATTCATAATTCATTTTTCTTTTCAGAACATAAATTATAAAAAAATGTACAAATGTTTTTTTTTTTTTTCGAGCGCTTTCGGCTATACTTTTAAACATTAACAAGGATATATTTTACTTGTAACTGAATATGAATAGTGTTTTTTTATGTATAAAGTTCAATTCGATCTCATTTACACATATAGACCTATCAAACTATCCGTACCATACTCGTTGATACAAATATCATCCACATGCTAAAAATAAATCTAAGAATTATAAATAAAAAGAAAAATCCAACATTTAATATCAACTATGAATACGGCAACAACGTGCTTACCGTGATTAGAATATAAAAACTCTACACACAAAAACTCTATGCATATTCAGTTACAAGTAAAATAAAAGTCACACTTCATAATGGCTAAAAGTATAGCCGAAACCACTCGTTAAAATATAGCATTTAGATAATTCTTATATAATTTATTTTCTGAAAAGAAAAAATATGTATCACATGAAAAATTTGACCATAATACCTTGTCTTTAAATTTTTAATGAAACCTGATGAGAAATTGCATCGTTTTTGGTGCGACCTGTTTCCCAATGAATGTTACCAATGACGTCCTCATAGACTTTCAAGCTTTCCAAAGGGTAAACAAATTAATTCTAACTATCACAGACCTCAGATTAATTCTTTACAATGACTGATGATTTAGTACTTAAGCAAACGCATAAACTGTGAACTATTTATCCACAATGTCTAGCGAAATGCTCAACACCTTATTTGAAAGGTCCTGGGCATGACGGTAAACTGCAATCGGCAGCAAGGACTTTGGTTGGGAGGTTGTGAGGAGCATGTAACCACCGTAATTGCTGTTCTCGGGTTCACCCTAACCCGGAGTGGTAGCACTTGTTAGGGTCCCAGCTATGGGCAAATAGTTAAACCCCCCCCCCCAAGCTGGGGTCAAGACACTGGAGGTGTAGAAATGGACTTTTGTAGAAGTATATACATGGAAATGGACTTTTGTGGAGGAATGTGCACTTAAGGAAGGGTATTACCTTCAAAACATTTTTGAATAAAATATAGAATTGTTACCATAACACATTTCTGAAGAAAAGTGGTCATGAAAGAGACAGCATTGTATTTGGTGTCGCATAACTTCATCAATTCTGATGCTCTCCACAAGGAGCTGATCAAAAGTAGAGTTGATGAAATTGGTGATCATGAAAAAGATAGCATTCTTTTCAGTGTTACTTAACTTCATTAATTCTGATGCTCTCCACAAGGAACTGATCAAAAGTAGAGCTGCTGAAATTGGTGATCATGAAAAAGATAGCATTCTTTTCAGTGTTACTTAACTTCATTAATTCTGATGCTCTCCACAAGGAACTGATCAAAACCAGAGTTACTGAAATGATTGGTGATCATGAAAAAGATAGCATTGTACTCACTGTCGCATATCAATTGGCTATGCAAATAAACTATATTAATTAAACTAACCCATGTCGGATAGAAACATTTGAAACCATTTACTTGAGTAAAAGTAAATGAGCTGTGGTTTAAGTACGTTATCCTTAAATTATGTTTACAAGTCATATATTTAATTTATATGTACAAAATTTGGCATTAATTAACCTATAGTGATTGATATGCCATAAAACCCCAACCAACCGACCTTATTTGAAAAGTGGAAAAATACAATAATAAAAAATGACGAAACTTTGTCGGTTATTTTAAAATAAACTTGTTTGGAGATGGATGTGTGTTGTGGCGCAGTGGATGTCGGCTCGGAACGAGAAATCGGAGAACCGAGTTCGAATTCCAGTTGAATTACTTGCATTCACTGACGCGCAAATATCTTTGGGAAAAGTATTAATCAGTCTCTTCCCTCCAGTTATGGGTTAAATAATAGGATAGATTGGGTTCTATAGCCTTGGTCGGCAACCAGTCTACCGCAGAAAGCAATGGCAACCTACTACAGGATAATCTTCTGCCCAGTCAGTCATCTCTCTTTCTAGACATGATCGCCCAAGCGTGTATCACGTATGGCACTTAACTGTTTGGAGATATGTTATTTTGTGATGAAGTTAGCTTGAATTCATTATTTGATTAATAAAATAATTTTTAAATATATTTAGATTTTCTCAAAGATAAGAGAATTAGAACTGTAGTGGAGTATGTTTTTTCAAAAACTTAGATGAAAAAGACTAAGTGGGGAAAATAGAAGCAGGTAGAGAAGCATTTTAGAACTACTTGAAAATTGATTAAACATTTGAAGTAAAATTTAGGTTAAATATTTCGAATCTAAAAAGTTACAAAGTTAACTTTCAGTGTTATTAGACATGGAGACAATTCACGGTAGAAACTGCAAATATAACGTGAAATGTCCTAATTTTTTTCTGATAATTTTAGTTGACGAAGCAGAAAAACAACTTATGTATGAAGCCAAATTTCTCGGTTTAATTTATTTAGATACATAACCATGCAAAATTATTCAGCTGTGAAATTTGTGGTTCAAAATTTGCACAAGGCTTGAATTTAAATAAGTGAATTTGAGCGTACTCTGGAGAAAAACTCAGTGAAATGTGGGTTAGCATTTTCACAAGATCTACAATTAAAGAGGCATAAGTGAATGTGAGGATACAAAGAAAAGCATTTTTTTAATATATTTTTGTAAACATTGATAAACAGCCGTTATGCCGGGAAAATATGTGGATTAAAATTTGACAAGATTTTGATGTGAAAAGACGCACCCTAAAGAAAAATCTGTTAGAAAAGATGACTCCAGATTTTTTTTTTTTTGTACATTCAAATTTTTGAAAAAATTATTCCCTATAAAGAAAGCATTCAAATATCGTAATGGTTTTTTAAAATTTGTAGTTCAGATTTGATAAAACGCAAATGCACACTGGTATAAAGAATTTCTATTGTGAAATATTTGTAAAAGTCTGAGAAGTCGGTTCTCTTAAAGTACATGGGAAAATATATGGATCAAAATATTTTCATTACATTCAATTTTCAACGTTGTATATTCAGACAGAATAAAAATTCTGTTTAAAATGTGAAAAAAATATCACTCATATGTAAGAACCCGTACTGGTGGAGTGGGGGGAACTGATATAAATGCGTGGGTCTAAATTTTCTACTAGGTACAACCGATACAAGGTTGGATCAATAAGTCTTACAAATAACCTTACAACTATTAGCTGAATTTTAATTTGAAATTTATATAAGTGATTAATATTAACCTGTAAATTAAGTACATTGAAAGAAAATATGTTTAAGTTGAAGAATTTGTGAAATAAAAGCTTTTCATTAAGCTACAGATTATTGATCTCTCACACAGCATTAAATACAAATATGATTTTTTTTTAATCGTATCACCCCGAGCAAGGCGGTAGCGCCACTGATGTGCAGGGGGCTACATAATTGTGAAAAGATTGGAAAAGAGAAAGACGGAAACCACATCCTAAACAGGGAACAAGGGATGAGCCTCTTAACCTGTTCAATAGACGTGGGTGGAAATTATCACTTAAGTGATATCAGCAATTACTGATACCTCCTGACAAATGGATCAAATGATTACAAAAAAGGTTCGTCTACGAAACTCTGGATTCGGAATGCTCAATCAACTGACAAATTTTATACTTGTGTTTAATTCTATTAATGGTCTATCGCGAATATCGGTCTTATTGCAAAGACCCATTTTATACTACAAACGTTATTATTTTAAATATGAGTATAATGACAAATGGTTGTAGAGATATCACATAAAAATGGTTGTAGAGATATCACATAAAAATGGTTGTAGAGATATCACATAAAAATGGTTGTAGAGATATCACATAAAAATGGTTGTAGAGATATCACATAAAAATGGTTGTAGAGATATCACATAAAAATGGTTGTAGAGATATCACATAAAAATGGTTTGTAGAGATATCACATAAAAATGGTTGTAGAGATATCACATAAAAATGGTTGTAGAGATATCACATAAAAATGGTTGTAGAGATATCACATAAAAATGGTTGTAGAGATATCACATAAAAATGGTTGTAGAGATATCACATAAAAATGGTTGTAGAGATATCACATAAAAATGGTTGTAGAGATATCACATAAAAATGGTTGTAGAGATATCACATAAAAATGGTTGTAGAGATATCACATAAAAATGGTTGTAGAGATATCACATAAAAATGGTTGTAGAGATATCACATAAAAATGGTTGTAGAGATATCACATAAAAATGGTTGTAGAGATATCACATAAAAATGGTTGTAGAGATATCACATAAAAATGGTTGTAGAGATATCACATAAAAATCCTTGTGATTTAGTATCGTGATTGTGTTTCAATTTTGGGAGTATTTTGTATTACGTTAGGTACCACTACAGACTTAATAAACATTAATTAAAAATGCATTTTAACACCTTGCTATGGTCATTCATTGAATCATCAATCCCCCATAATATACGAAAAATGTTAAATCTCTTAGTTTTTCCTAGAGAGGTATTTGAAAGTAAATTTAAAGATAAAGTGGATTTTGTAAAAGTAATGCTTTTTGCGTAATAGTAATATTAGCTTTTTTTTTCTTTTTTTTTTTTTTAATAAGAAAACACTTAGCATTCATTGACCAAGCAGCCACATATTGTTTAAAATATATAAAATCTTTTAAAGCAATTTTTTAGGAAAATAATTTTCCACTGTTACTACTCTTTCTAGTATTGATGGCTTCCTTAACATTTTGTTAAAAAATCATTTTGATTTTGATTTTCTATTGGAGTTACATATGCTATCTATTTTAGTTGTTAGTGATGTTGAAAGTCCACTAGTAATATGGTTTCTGTTATTTGTTAGTGATTCTGTAGCATGAGGTTTAAAAGAAGTCCGTCCTCTCAAAAAGCCATTTGTAATTATTGATCCGAGAAAGCAGTTGAAAGTCTCGATCTGACTAGGCTAATTAAGAACATGAATCAGGTAAATGTTTTAGTTTTGTAGCATCTCGCTGTGTTGAACAACACTTCTAGCACAGAATATTCGATGTTCAATTCTCTTATCTCCTATACTAAACTTATAACTGATCCGTAGCCTGAGGTATTTTAAGTTTTTTGGTATTTGATTTTTTTTCTTTTTTTTTTTTAATCATATCACCCCGAGCAAGGCGGTAACGCCACTGATGTGTCGGGGGTAAGAGTAAAGAGTGAAAAGATTGGAAGAGAGAAAGCCAGAAACCACATCCTAAACAGGGAACAAGGGATGAGTCTCTTCACCTGTTCAATAGACGTGGGTGGAGTGTGAACCGGGCGATAGTTTAGTCTATCGCCCGGTTCACACTTTAGCATCGTAAATTTTTGATAGACTTAAGGTAAATCTCAACACATTTTTCATTCTGATTCCGGTTCATAAATTCTGTTTTGTCAAGTTCTATCTTGATTGCTATTTCTTGGGGTACTTGGTAGAGAATTTTTGGTTACTGTTCAAGATCATTATCTCAACTCTGGGTACCTATTGACAGCATAGTCTTCACTCCACTCATCAATACACTGACCTCAGGGGGGAAAGCAAAAACTGGTTTTAATGATTATATTCATTTGGGATATGGCATGGAATGCGTAAATGATCAGTGCTCATCTTCATCCAGTGGATGGAAGAGGGCTACGCATGACTGACATGCTCCAGAAGGTGCCACTCAAAATTATAACCGTCACTGGCAGTCCGTGGTAGTATAATAACGGGATTTTGCATGTTTTATTCCAGATGTGCTGTCGGGAAATGTCATGTGCGGGTCTACCTTGTACAAATTCACGCCTTTGGCACTTTCTTCTACTCTAATTTTATTTCACCTCCAATCAACTTTTTTTCAAATCCAAACAGCAACAGAGAATGGATTGGTGAAACTAGAAGCTTCTAATCCAGAATTTGCACGTTGGCGGCGAATTTAGTCATCAACTCCATCAATAAAGGAAGTGATTAGCAAAAAAGAAATTAAATTCTTGGAGACGAGATAAAACCGACGACAACGATTCGAGATGATTCGGTATAGAGAACTTCACCAGATATGTATAATTTTGTGGATTGATAATTTCTCTATCAGATTTTTACATTCAGTGGAATCTTTTACGTAATCATTTCACACAAAGCATGGTGATAGAAGTCACTAGAATTCAATTCAAGGGGTTACTGAAAAAAAAAAAAAACAGGATTCAAGAAGACAAGTTAATTGACGTTGCATTTAAACTTTTGAAAATCATAGTTGATAAATTGATAAACCTGAAGAAATTTCTGTAAGTGATAAGTTCAGACGATGAAACTTTTAACACAGAATTTAGTTAAAACTAACAATTTAAACTGAAAATATGAAATCCATGCCAATGTAGTACTGTTTGTCTGTTATTATTTTGAAGGTAATTTTAGAGATCAGCGGCCATTTTGATTTTTATCGAACCTATCAGACTTGCTATTAAGGCAAGTGTAAATGTTATTTAGGAATTTTTAAATTGATTGATTGAATAGCGGGATCAAGGACTTATTGAATGCAATTTTATAGAGACGCCAGTAATTACAAGAACCAAAGCTGTGAGAAGTTATACGCTCGTATCAGCTAGCTTGTATTTATTTATGAGACGTTTGCAATTTTACGAAAAGACACCAAAGTGTCTGTTGTGAGCAGAAGTATCACGTTGGAATAATTTCCGGTTATACCAGTTAATTATTATTCAAGTTATTCCAGTGGGTTGTAGCAGCTGAATATGCAGGTGTGAACAAAGGGGATTGTTCAAAGGACGATATAAAAGGCGTCTCTTGCATTTTATCTATGAACTATTGTTTTTTTATTTTTTATTCTTTTTTAGTATTGAACACTTTCGTTATACAAATTTGCTAACTTTTAAACGCGTGAAAGTCCTGTGTATGACGATAAACTACATCCGGCAGCAAGTAGTCGGATCTGGAGACTGAAGGTTTTGAGAAGCGTTGAACCATCTCTTAATTGCTGTTGATTCCAGGTCCATCCTGACCCAGGATGGTAGCACCTGTTGGGGTCGCGGCAATGGGAAAATAGTAACCTTCCTTTAAGCAAAACAATATGGAAGTATAAAGACATTTTTATAATAAAATTACCAACAATATATTTTATCTGTAATTGAAGGCATGCAGTTGCGTTCAAAATATTTATAATTATGTGCCGCTAAACAAAATCAACTCTTTAATGATATTAATCTATATAACACCCTACAATTCAGTATTTGTTTATATTTCTGAGATGAGGTATTTATATTATTCGGACTATTGTCCTTATCTTTGTTGTTGAAAGAAATATAAAGGAGAAACAGGCCGCCCCCTTAAAGTAAAGCTACAAGAACGTCACAAGGCCGTAACACAAGGGGAGATAGAAAGATCAGGCGTAGCTGACCAAATATGGAGAGAGAAAGGGGATCACCACCCCCTATGGGATGAAGTTGAAATAATAAATACAGAACGCCACTGGAAACTACGTAAATTTAAAGAATCAGCACATATGCTAGGCTTCAAAAATCTCCTAAGCCGACCAAGCATAGAGACAAACACAATTTGGGAACTAGTAATACGGAGTGCCAGAGAAAATCATTAGTGTCAAAAAATTGTAATATGAGCTCTGGTAAAAAAACACTAGAGAAACCATTAACATGAAAAAATTGCAATATGAACTCTGGTAAAAAAAAAAAAAAAAGGTTACTGGACATTAGGTTTATAAGTTCCAAAAATTCAGTTCTTGTCCTTAAGGACACATGGCTCAGTAGATATAGACGTTGGTTAGTTCCTGTGACTTAACCCAACGGTTAGAGGGAGATAACACATAACTACCAAAAGAGGCACTACTACGCAAGGAATGGAGTTCGCATACCCCAGTGACTGTAATAAGTTTCGGTTCAAAATTCCTAGCACCCGAAGAAGGCCGGAGCGTACAACGGCCGAAACGTCGTACAAATGGCAACAAAGACGAGGACAATAATCCGAATAATGTAAATACTGTACCCTACAATTTCTTAAATCAAACTGCATTCAAAAATATAACTTCAAATCTAATCTACAACATAAAACACAAATCACCGCCTCTAGTAATTTTATCCATACAAATGTGTACACAAAAGGCGGGTACCAGCTATCATGTACTCATTTGTGAAAAAATAACATTTTTATTACCTGAATGCTCTCAAGAAAATTAAATTTGGGCATTAAATGATTCAGAAGGTGTTGATATGTCGTTAAATACATACACGCTCAGAAAAAGAATCAATTTCAGTCGTTACTTATGAAAGAACAAATGAAAACAAATATTCCACAATTCAGTGACAGGGAAAAATTTAATATTGTTAGATGTTCGTATGTGAATGTGACCAAAAATAATCAACCAATAGTAGAGGGAAAAGAGGCAAAAGACAAAACATGGTCACTGTTTCTTCAGTCAGTTAAGTGCCATACGTGATACACGCTTGGGCGATCATGTCTCTTTCGAGACATGACTGACTGGGCAGATTATCATCCCGCAGTAGGCTGCCATTGCTTTCTGCGGTAGACTGGTTGCCGACCAAGGCTATAAAACCCAATCTGCCCTGCTATTTAACCCATAACTGGAAGGAAGAGACTGATTAATACCTTTCCCAAGGGTATTTGCGCGTAAGTGAATACAATGGATTCAGATGGAATTCGAACTCGGCTCCCCGGTTTCTCGTTCCGAGCCGATATCCACTGTACCACAACGCAACCGAAGTTTAAATATACAAGTTTCAGATTATATATATATATATATATATATATATATATATATATATATATATATATATATATATATATATATATATATATATATATATATATATAAATAAAAAGAGGTCGTGGCTCAGTTAATTCTCTTTACTACCAGTTGTTGCCGCGTGTGTTTGCTCTTTAACAGTGCATTATATTATTATTTTTATTTTTTGCAATAATTATGTCGAGTAGTGAAGAAATATATTTTTTTATATATATATATATATAGAGAGAGAGAGAGAGAGATTTGAATATATGGATCGAAATTCGCCAAGATGAATAGAATTTCGATCCATATATTAAACTCATTTTGTCTGAACACTGAAATCATCTCAAGGAAACAGATTTCCTTACATTCTCAATTACAAAAAACTGGTTACTTCCTTCGAAACAGAAGGGATTTCCTTAATTGCACTGCCGAAAAAGTCGTCCATAAAAATTATATAATCCGCAGACAGATCTGTTTCGCTGTATCACATCTCATCAGTACGGTTAGAGAGCCGATTGCTTTTTACCCAGATTGAAAACCGACCTAATTGGCGTCAGTCGGCGATTCTAACTCTGAGCGCTTCGGTAGAAGGAGGCATACTTTTAGCATGTATATTATCATTATACACGCCCAGTAGCTGAGTGTTCTAATATATATATATATATATATATATATCCCTTCTGTCACTATCATGTTTAGATTATATTTTCGTCTTAATGTAAGATACTCAATATTAGGTACATCGATATAAACATTTGCCATTGTTTTTGATAGCACGGGCTCACTTGTATTATAATAAACATAAGAAACTGAATAGAAATCGACCGTTTGAGCCAAATGATTATGCTGTTGATAGTTCCACAATATTAATGAGTTGATATGATTATCTCTAGTTTGACATTTTGATTAAAATAGCAGTGTTTCATAATACAGAAAACATTGATATTTACTTCATTGACAGATCAGACCAGTTCAGGCAGCTGATTTATAGAGGTAAGTGTGCGAAAGTTGAAATGAATATAGATATTTTTACATGCAAGAAGTGACCATGTAGCTGATTTTTTTTAAACAGTGCTGTGGTCGAGACAACAGTAGGACGTGCCCTCTTTGATGGGCGAATGGGTTTTTGGTATTCGTAATAAAGGATCTCTTTTGCGACAAGAGAGAACAACCGAGAATACACAAGGTGATAGATGGACCGGAAATACTGAAATCCGAAGTGGAAGCTGCAATGGCCAAAATGAACAGAAACAAAGCACCTGGTCCAGATGGCATAGTGATAGAGCTGCTGACAGCCTTAGAAGAATATGGCATAGAAAAGATTACCGACATAATAAACGAAATTTATAGCAGCGGAATAATACCAGACGACCTATGCAAGTCGATATTTATAGCGCTGCCGAAGAAACCTGGTGCAAACGAGTGCGAACTACACAGAACTATCAGCTTAATGAGTCACATTACAAAACTGATTGTCAGAATCCTGATGAATAGAGCGAGAAGCAGAATCAGGCCAGAGATAGGGCAGGAACAGTACGGGTTCGTCAAAGACACTGGAACAAGAAACGCCAGATTCATGATTAGGATGCTCTCTGAAAGGGCATTACAAATGAAGAAAGACTTGTACCTATGCTTCACTGACTACGCGAAAGCATTCGACAAAATACGACACAAAAAATTGATGGAGATGCTAGGCAGCCTCGACATTTTCGGCAAAGACATAAGAATAATCAAGAATCTCTACTGGCAGCAAACGGCCTGCATACGGACAGGTAACGACCTCAGTAGATACACAAAGATAGAAAAAGGCCTAAGACAAGGATGTCTTTTCACCGGATTTGTTCAACCTATACAGCGAGATTATTTTGATGACCCTAGATGACACGCCAGGATTTGTTATTGGAAGCCACAACCTGAACAACATAAGGTATGCGGACGATACAGTGCTGATTGCGGACACGGAAAGAAAACTACAAGACCTCATACAGAAAGTAGCAATGGAGAGTGACAAGAAGGGACTACAAATAAACTTTAAGAAAACTGAGTGCATGGTCATCAGCAAAAGATACAACCCAAAATGCCAAATACAGGTGGGGGATAACAGAATCAAGCAAGTACAAAAATTTAAGTACCTAGGAAGTGTTCTAACAGAAGATGGAAAGTGTGACACAGAGATCCGAAGGCGAATTGGCATGGCAAAGGACGCGTTCCAGAAGATGAGCAAAATATTAACACACATGAAAATTTCAATAGAAACGAAGAAAAGAGTGCTAGACTGCTACGTGATGTCAGTTCTTCAATACGGCAGTGAATGCTGGACAATATCATCGAAAATGAGGACAAAACTGGAGGTGGCCGAAATGTGGTTCTACAGAAGGATGCTACGGATATCGTGGACTGAGCATGCAAGCAACGAGGAGGTGTTGGAAAGAATGGCAACAAAAAGGAAATTGATGCTGAGCATCAGGAAGAGACAACTGAAGTTCCTGGGGCATGCAATGGGGAAAGAGAGCCTGGAGAACCTGATACTGACTGGTCAGATAGAAGGAAGGAGAGACAGAGGAAGGCAGCGGATAACATATTTGCAGGGTCTGATCAGGTGGATGACGGAACGTGGGTTGCCAGGAGCAACAGACCTCAAACATACTAAGAGCCACAAGGGATAGGGATACATGGAGAACCATGATCGCCTACGTCCTGAAGGGACGGGGCACATAGAAGAAGAATACTCATGTCTGTGTGTCCTCTATATCGACGCCCAAATCTCCGAGGCTGATCGATAATCGATCACTTCGTTTCAAACTCGGCCCTGCCCCACGTCGTGTTTAATTGAACAGAAAACCAGTTCGGATTGAAAATCGTCGAAATCAGATGCATCGACGACACAGACATAACTGGGAGCCACAATAAGAAACAAATCTTTGCGAAATCAAAACATAAGAACGAAGAATAAAATTGCCGCGTTCAAAACATTAAAATTGCTCAATATAAGAATAGAGCAATGAATACTATTACGTTAGAACACGTGAAAAACTATGACAAAATTGTACATTTTGTTTCGACATTGAAAGAACACTCATCATTAACTACCTGATGAAACATTGTTTTGTCAATGTCGAAACAAAATGTACAACTTTGTAGTAGGTTTTTTTCACATGTTCTAACGTAATTATATACGTTCTGTTCGCTACAGTGTTTGGTTTGAAGTTATCACTCTTGCGGCTTCTATAGTGGAACACTTTAGCTAAGTTGGTTGGTTTTTTGCTATGGCTGGCAGTCAGGTGTCAACACTCATCTCGCGTTAACTCGACCATACCGCTCTAACTCAAATGTATTTGAAAACCCACTTACTCTTGTTTATATTGAAACTCGCAGCTACCGTGGATGGGTGTGAGGCACTCTGGGTACACGAGCATTTCCAAATGACCAATCAGGGAATCTCCTTTTGGTCACCTGATCAATCTCGTCTCCTTCTCTCCTGTGTGAGTGCTCAGGGACCTTTTCCTTATTGATTATCAGATCAACCCCGTCTCCTCCTCTCTTCACTTGAGTGCCTCTTACTACTGCTTGAGGGGCGTCGTTCAGTTTAAACAGCCAAATTTTAATTATCGTTCCAAATCCTTACTATGTCCCTGTGTGTGGACATTTTCGCAAATTCTGACTTCGGTTAAAAAAAAAAGTTTCTTTATTTAATTGTCAGCGTCGCAAAATTCCTTGAAAACAAAAACTTTGAGAATCCAGTCCCTCTTTCTGACCAGGGGTGGTCTGTCTTTAAGGATCACAAAATTCTTTGCACGATTTCTCATGCTAGGGAAAGATCTTTTAAATCAAACTTCCTGATAATGACTATCCTGAATTCGGTGGCCAAAAAAACTCGTAGAATAATCTTTTTGACTGAATTTTGTGTCTAAGAGTCGTAAATATTTTTTTATCTCAAGTGGTTGTTCGTTTTCGATGACCGTAAATTTATCTACTTTTCTTGGTTGGTCTTTTTTTAGAATATGCCTTCATCTATCTTCTAGCGGGTGAAAAAAAATATTTAATTTTTTTTTTCTGTATATCGATCAGTCTATACAAATCATTTCCTTCCCTCACCCCCAACTTTTTTCTCACTACCAGAAAGTGTTACATCTGTCTTTAAGTAGCTTGGTACTAATCTACGGTTCGCCACAGGACACTGCTGGTGAGCAAGACAAGAACTTGTGATCTACTGCTCTGGACACCTAACCATAGCACAAAATGGGTTATCCGTTTAGTAACCACCTCCATTGATCAGCCATGTTATGACACATGATGCTACCCTAATGAGCTTCCGACATTGATGCAGGACCGTTGGCCTGATAATCATGAAAGTACAAGCTAGTTCGACCGAATATTAGAATAAAGATGATTACCTTAAAATATGAAAATTGGTCTTTGTTTAGTGATGACACCAAACAAGTTATCAGATTAGTGATTATAAATCTGTGCTAAGTTAGTTTTGTTTTTGTTTTTCTTCTTTTTTTTTTTTTTTTTTTGTCCTTATATAAGTATAAGGTAAGTATGCTCTCCGATTGTGTTAGTACCTATTTACGGTTCGTCTACCCAACCCATTTCTTTTGACGTTTTAGTCATTCCTGTAAAAGAGCAGACAACAATGGATACACAAAACCTTGTTGAATGGCTAATGTATGACGACAGTTCCGTCCATTTCATGGCCTCTCCTTGTCGAACAAGAAACGATCGTCACTCCGTCACGGTGACTTAATCTAGGGAAATCGGTCTATTGTAATCATCACAACTGATTGACTTCATTGTTGACCAGTTTTTGATTTAGTTTGTTGATTCGTTTGTTTACACGAATTTCGACGTGAGAAGAAAAAAGCGACGAGGAAAACGCGAAGGAAATAGTCACCATCCGGAAGAAGTGGGTATCAATATTAAAATTTGTACGCTACGAATTAGACTTTTTTCGATTGATTTTTTTTTTTTTTTTTTTTTTCGAAGACTTATCAACCTAAAGAATTCGAAAGTTTCCTTAATAGGGTAGTTGAGCATTACTCTGCTATAATGTCTTCTCGTATCTTACTGGTAAAGTTATAACAGGCTTTGTTTTAAAATGGTTTCTCTGGCTAAAAAAAAAAGGAAAACAAGTTTGATTACTGTCAGGGTGGGAAACACATTTTAAGATTTTCAATATCTAGGCCGGTAGATGTTAGTTTCAATGTTTAAAAATAGTGATCTTTATTTTATTTATTTACTTGTTTAGTAGTAACTAGCATCGTTGCTCGTGCAACTCAGAACATTTAGATGATGCCACTTTTTATCGTACATATTTTGTTTTTGTTTGAAACAAAATTTTTTAATTTTTTTTTTTTTTTTTTAAATATTTCTTGTTTCAAAATTACGGGGAAAAATATGCACATTTTTTTGTTGTTGACCAAATGAATTTTTAAAACGTCGGAATAAAAATTAAATATAAAGGTCTTTTTTTTTTTTTTTTTTTTTTTTTAATAAAAAATATATTTTTTTTAGTCGCGTTTGACACGTGTGACTTGATTTCTGTGACATAATTCAGCAAACAGATGTTTTACGGAGATGTAAACAATCGTGTCCATTGGCCAAAAAGTACGAAAGGGAAAATGGCTGAACTTAAACTCAAAAAGTATGTATCGAATCTGGCTTCCCTGTAGATATGTGTCCCTAGAAAGTTTGAATGGCGTAGCTTAAAAAATGTAGGCGTGCATAGGGAACAGTCACACACACACACGCACACACACAGATTGTCTTATATATATAGATATATATGCAAGAGAGCTAAAGAGTTGCATACGTTCCAGTATGCTTGCATATATATAAGGAAAATATATATTGGACAGTATATAAGATTCCCTAAATACAAAAAAAAAAAAATGTTCCACGGCTTGTTTGTTTTTTTTTTTTTTTTTTTTTTAAATCGTTTCACCCAAAGCAAGGCATTCCACTGCCACTATTGAGCTTGGGGCTACATAGGGGAAGGTAAATAGAAAGAGTGGTTAGATATAGGAAATGTCAGAAGGGGGTGATAGATAGTTTGGAGGATGGGAAGAGTGTTTGAAAGAATGGAAGCGAGTTAGTGTGTTAGGAGGTGTCTGTAATGTGATCGATACTGACTTGGCAGATCGCCTGCAGTCTCTCTCTCACCGGCGCGATGTGGCTTCCCTGTGTCTCTTCTATAAATACTTTCATGGCTTCTGAACTTAGATCACTGGTGCCCCCTAGGTTCGAATTTGCACGAGAAACTAGATTAGCAACTAGATCCCACTCTTTTACAGTGAAACCGATAAAATGCAACCGCAACTTCTGCTCCAACAGTTTCTTTTCTCGTACTTCCCGACTGTGGAATTCCCTTCCACATGACTGCTTCCCCGACGGCTACAATCTCCAGGAGTTTAAATGTAAGGTCACTATAGCAATTTACTAAGCACCCAGTGAGGATCAATCTCACTACTGAGTCGTAATCATATCCTTATGCCTCAATACACCCTTATTATTATTAATCAGCTGGAAACTACAGAAGACATGAAAGGAAATGCCGATAATGGTAAAATTTTCATTTTTAACGGTAACTTGCTTTATATAAAACGATTTATGCTTTTTCTCTTGTAGTCTTTATCCGTTACTATAAGCATGGAGGATATTTACAATGTGCGTTGTGGTGCAGTGGAGCCGAGTTCGAATTCCAGTTGAATTTCTTGTATTCACTTCCGCACAAATACCCTTGGGAAAGGTATCAATCATTCTCTTCCCTCCAATTATGAGTTAAATAACGGGACAGATTGGGTTCTATAGCCTTGGCTGGCAACAAGTCTACTGCAGAAAGTAATGGCAACCTAGTGCGGAAAAATCTTCTGGCCAGTCATTCATGTCTCTTTCGAGACATGATCTCCCATGCGTGTATCACGTATGGCACTTGACTGATATTTTGCTGATGACTTGCTTTTTATACGTAGTAATGCTTTCTGCTACAGAAAAAGCGATTTTGTATTGGACTGATAACTTAAGCTAAGCATTGCATGCTTAAATACGCTAAAATCTTTCTTAATATAACGTGCTGAAATGGGTGTTTGACATGCGGTCAGATACTGTGCATAGTGAAATTGAGATAACGATATATAGATTTTTATGTCACGAATGTTTTTGGAAAAGGTGTGATGAAGTAAAAAAGTTTCCGTCTGATGAGTTTTATCCTTCTGAACTCCAAGCTACATGAAACCGGCGAGATTATATTCCCCAAACGCATAAAAATGAAAAGTAATTTAAAATTTAGAATCCACAGCATTTCTTGTTCGTGTGCATACGTAGTCACACCAACGTAAACAAATTTAGTCCCATTAAGTTATATATTTGATCTGGCAACGTCTTAGACCTCTCGACCACGAATGACCTCCAGTCTAAACGAGGTCCCAATCACGCCTATATAATACAATTTTCGATTCATCGCAACAACCATAGTAAACATGTTACGGAAATTAACGAAGATTAACGAAACTTGGTTATAAACAACCGACAATTTGAAATGATTTGTTTGAACATTATTTTTGATCAAATGTTTTTTTTCAAATTGTCAGTTGTTTATAAACAAGTTTCGTTAATCTTCGTTAATTTCCGTAACATGTTTACATCTGTTGACATTACGATACATTTCAGAGCAGATATGGTTGTTGCGATGAATCGAAAATTGCATTATATAGGTTTTATTGGGACCTCGTTTAGACTGGAGGTCATTCGTGGTCGAGAGGTCTAAAACGTCGCCAGATCATGTCGTGCATGCACATTAATTTATAACGTTATCACTCACTTTCATTGTTTATAGCAATGCTTACAAGGAAAGTGTAATAATGTAGTCGTCTCACCAAACCGCAGTGTTCCCATCAATGACCATGGCTTGTGCAACAGTTTTTGGCCAAGAACAATATTCCTCAGATCTCGCTCCTTGCGTCTTCCTCTTTCTGAAAATTATTTTTATCCACTAAAAACAACGTTTAAAGCGAGGTAACAAATCGCCTGACGAAACCGAAATATATATATATATATATATATATATAATTAGATATTAATTTAGTTGTCTATCTGTGCGCACGCGTGCGATTGTTAATCTGTGACATGCAAGTGTTTGAGATTAACCTTATGCCTACAAGAAGGGAACATGGCACTCAACTGAATTTAAAGTGAAAGTTCTACACGTACAAGGGACAAAAAATGCTAAAAATTGTTAAACCCCTGCTGCTAGTGTGAAAAATGGCGATAATTAATTTGTATATTTACTTTTAAGAATAATTGTAATGTTTCATTATTAATTTTCAATTTGGTGTTATATTTATTATTATATTACATTATATTTATATTATATTTTGTGATCTTTAAAAAAAAAAAGATTGTTTTTATTTTTTATTTTTTTATTTTTTATTAGATTGATTTGCTATGCAACTGAAAGCATTTTATGCCCTCAAAGTAGTAATTGCCTTGACTTTTAGATCAAAGGAAGTAAGAAATTTTAAAAATATATTTAAAAGAACTAATAAATTATAATATACCATATAATAAACGAACAATTTTTAAACTTATTAGTATAAGATTAAAAAAACAAAAAAAATCTTAGTAAATATGTTGAGCATATCTTTGATATAGGCGTACTTACGGACAGTGTAAATGAGTACTCTTCCAAGTCAAGTAAAAGGCGTTGTTATGGTTTATAAAATGGCGAGTGTTCTAAAAATAGAAAAAGATACACACTGACGCCAAGAATTCAAAATTGGGCGGCAAAATAAGGAACCGTTTCTTTTGGTAGGAGTACGAGTAAGAGTGGGAGCAAGAGGTAGGAGTTAAGGACAGTAGTTTTGTGTAGGAGACTTGAAAAGAGGAGAACGCTAGAACGACTAGAGTACAGAAGAGATAGGTTCGTTTACTACTATCATCCCACAGTGAAGAGAATTTAGCTAGTCTGCTCCTGTATCCACACAAAATTTAAAGGTTGTAACTTGATGTAAAAACCTAAAGTTTTATACCAAAAATAAACATCATTAATTCAAGTTTGTGTTATCTTATAATTATTTCAAAACGAAGCAACACAACAGCGTAATTTCAAATAATTTTCAGAGCACCGTCCTCACTTTGAATACTGGCGCAATACAATCTTCTGCTACGTGGCTCTGTTAGAATATATATAGAATGCTTGCAACAGGGTAATTATTAATCAGTTTCGCAAATAATCCTACTGGTGTAGTGAATCAGTTCTATTCGACACCTCAATATGACACTTTGTTGATATATATATATATATATATATATCTCCTCAGAACACTGCGTTATAAGAATGTAATGTTTTATATTGGTATCTTTTCTTTCTCAGTACATAGTTTCAGCCAAAAATTTGGAAAATTTGAATAGCACGGGCGAATATAATATTGTACGGATATTTGCTGTGACCTTTTGTGAGCTAGTGTGCTGGGTCACGAGTTCGACGGACACTGTATAAATTTGGTATTAAGGAATTTTTAATGGTCAAATTTTTCGAACTTTTCGGTAACACTTACATATAGGTACCTCCACTAAATCGTTGAAGAAACAGCATAATATAAAGGGAAAAGACCCCAAATTTATTAAAAATGAACTTTTTCTATCAAAATATTTATTAAGAAAGATCAAAGTCTTTTATTTTTAAAATTTATTAATTCTAACACGATCGAAATTTTGGTTTAAAAAAAACAAACTTGTTTTGATTTTAATTAGCAATTAATCAAATCGTTACGAGAGCCCACAATGGAAAATATTACTTAACTCAGTTTTTTTTTTTTCCAGTGAAAAATATATTAATTTGGAAAATCAACTAATTGTCGAATTTTAATGAAACTTTCAGACGTTATTCACAAATGAAATTATTTTTGAAATTACAATTTTTAAAAAATATTGATAAAAATATTTTTTACAGCTTAGCCCCACCCCTCACGCACACGAGTAAATTCATGAAATTTTAAATTAAATTCTTGTTGGGAAAATTGGTTTTACTAGTTAAACGCAGTACTCGTGGGGGGGGGGGGTAATTTTTTTTTTTTGGAGAAAACTTTTACCTTTATTTCCGAAAAAATGCAATAAAACTTTCTAATTATTTAATTAGATAAACTTTAAATTGCTTTAATAAATATATAAAAGACATTATAGTCTGAAGAAAAAAGTTTGGTTAATAATGAAATTTTAAAAGAACTGTTTTCATTTTTTATTGTAGTAATTTATGAAGTTTTAAAAATATTTTTAAAATCCTTCAAAGATTTGTTGTCGTTAGTTTAATTTATTTATTAATCGAAAATTGAAAAGTTTAACACAAATCGTACCTTCGTATTATTATTATTATTATTTGTATGATAATTTCTATATTTACATTAAAAGTTCATGTGTTTCACGGTTTCTTTCCTTTACAGGAAAAAAAATCGTACAGTTATGTCACTTGCGATCGCCATACACTGACCTTGCGTTCGTCGAGCTGTCATAAAATTTCAAATACGAAGGAAAGGTCAGACAGTTCAACTGTTTAAGAAATAGTTTTATTCTGAATTTCATGTTATAAAAAGTAATTCTTGTGTAAATAATTTTAATTTAACATTAAATTTAATTTTTTTACAAAAATGTCACAGCTGTATATTTGTGCAATATTTTTAAAAGTAACTTTTGTTTACAAATAAGTCGATCGCTGAAAAATAGCCTAAAATTGAAAAATTAAAAAGAAATTATTTTAGATTCCAATCAACATAATTTCTGTTAGAAATACACCAGAGTATTTTCATTACTGGAAATAGTAAATTTAATCATTTAGCTTTCTAATTAAAAGTAAAATAAGTTTAAGGAAACATTCTATTTGAAAGTTATCGAAATTTAATTAATGGATTATTATTCATAATTTGGCATTACTTCCTATTACAATATATATCTTTGATAAATACATGTATTTTAGTAGACATCTTTTATTTTTTTATGAATTTTTTTTTTAAATAATGCAATTGACACCTAACAGCCTTGGACATTCAAGAGTCTTATTACACTGCTGAAAGCAAATGGAATGATGTCTATTAAAACGTGTATCCAATAGAAATAACATTTATAGTAGGTACCGCTAAAAATTTGCTAAAAAATTAAAATACGTGATGAAAAGATATCCCAAACTAAATAAAAAGCAAATTTGGTGTCGGTATATGTGGCCTTCGAAATTCCGTCACTGGTATAGAATGGTGCCTACATTAAAAAGCGTATTTTAAGGACGTATTATAAGTATCTGGTAAGAGTTAGGGAAAATAATTAAATTCGATAAATAGCCGAATACTTATAGGTGTACTCTTACTGAGGTAGGACACATTCATGATTTAAAGTAGGCCACATGGTAAACCAGCACCGGAAGTTTTATCAAAATTGTGTTTTTTATCATCCATTAATCTTATTTATTATAATAATCATCATAATAAAAACAAATACAAAAACAATGGATGTCTTTATGTAAAAATGAATTTATTTTAAATCCTTTTTAGAAACGTCAAATTTTTTTCTGCTGTCAACGTGTAACCATAAATTATAACAGGAAGTTTGAGCGGACATTTTTTTGTTATTGATTTGAAAATTCTTGCCAAAAAATCAGATAATTAGATTTTAATGAAACTTTCAGGAATTATTCACAAATGATTTTTCTAAATGTTACTTTTCAGAAAATCTTGGTAAAAATATATTTTTTACCATGTTATCGCACATTAATTTAATGAAATTTCAAGAAATTATTTTCTGTAGCGCTTAATGTTATGAGTAGGCCCGTGACGGCAAAATATATCGATATGCCGTCTAAAATGACGGCAACATATACATTGACGTACCTACTTTTAAGTATCTTACATTAAAGCATAAAAAAATCCACCACCGAGAGTGACAGGAGATAAATATATACACGCACAACGTATTTGTCTATATTTCTAAGATAAGGTAGTATTTACATTATTCGGACTACTGTCATTGAACTCCATTCCTTGCTTACAGCCTAATCTGGTAGTCATGAGTTATCTCCCTCTAACCCTGTAAGTTACTTGTTCACCACTCCTGTAGCCTGGTATTGAACTCACAACTCTTTGGGTTAAGTCACAGGAACATATCCACTGGGCCATGTGTCCTTAAGAACAAGAACTGAATTATTAGTGTCAAAATTGCAATATGAACTCTGCTAAAAATGGTTACTGGACATTAGGTTTATCTATTCCAAGGAATGGAGTTCATATACCCCAGTGATTGTAATAAAGGGTTCGGCTCGAAATTCCTGAAGAAGGCCGGAGCGTACAACGGCCGAAACTTCGTACAAATGGCAACAAAGATGAGAACAATAATCTAACTAATGTAAATACTGTACACGCACAACGGTTTTTATTATAATAGAGGGGAGATCTCAATGACATATCTATTGCAAGTACAAGTAAAATAAGACACTGTTAAAGAGTAAACACGAGACAAGAGCTTTCATAATTGGTAGTAAAGGGAATGCCTCGCTATTCTCTCTCTCTCCATGAGCGTAACAGAAGATTATATATATATATATATATACATACACAGCGGTGTTTATAATAAAGAGAATGACAATCAGAATTTAAATCCTCAACGTTTTTAAGATATTTAATTAGTGAAACTTTTAATTGATTTTATGAATATAATATATTCTGTATACTGTTGTCTTATTTTGTTATTTTGACAAAATTTAAGTTTTAATTAGAATAATTTATAAAGTATTAAATCTTTTAAATTTCTGTATCAATTTATAACAGTCAAGTAATATTGTTAATAAAATGTTTACCTTAAATGAAAAAGCTTACTACGCTTCATTAATCTACAGTATCTTAAAAAGAATTTTGAATTTTTGTGTATAAACGTACTGATTTTTGCAAATACGGATGTCTATACACGACATTATCAGAAAATATAGTAAATTGAAAATGTATTAATATTTCCTAAACAAGGCTTTCTCTTTTCCAATCTTCTCACTTTGTTTTTGTTTTCTCTCTCTATTGGAGTAGATAGATCTATCTATCGCCCGGTTCATACTCCACCCATGTCTATTGAACAGGTCAAGAGGCTCATCCATTGTTCCCTGTTTAGGATGTGGTTTCTGGCTTTCTCTTTTCCAATCTTCTCACTATTACGTAGCCCCCCACTATTACGTAGCACATCAGTGGCGTTACCGCCTTGCTCGGGGTTATTTAAAAAGAAAAAAAAAGCGCCTTCGTAAGTAAAACTATAAAGCCAAAAATTTCAAATATTTACAATTTTTAAGATTACTGGGTAGCTGACCATGACACGGCTGAACATGTGAGCAACGACGAGGTTTTGAGGAGAATGCAAACAAAAAATAAATTTAACATCAGATAGTTGAAATTTCTGGGGCACGTAAGAAGGATACACGCAATACACAGGAAAGCAGCACGTGACATACTTGATGGGCTTGAGCAGAATGGATGGTAGTACAGGGTTTGAGCGAAATAAGACAAAACATGAGCTACAAGAGATAGGAAGATGTGGAGGGCCATGATTGCTTGCGTTCTGAAGAGACAGGGCACATAAAAGAAAGAAGGGTAGTTAAGAAATTATCTAAAAAATGGCGTTTACGTTACACATCTCCCTTAAATCTCGCAAACATTATTTTATCGAGTGTCAGCACCTCATAAACACACCAACTCCGTATTTAAAAAATTCTACAATATTTTAATACTAAAATTGTTTTAATTTAGAATAAACGTATCAGTTTATCTTGCTCAAGTAAAGCTTTAGAAAGTCTACTTTATTTTTTAAAGATTTTTCATGAAAAGAATTGACAGATTTGTCAATTTAGCCTATTTTAACGAATTAAATAATTCAAATTTAACTCTGGTTTGAAATACAGCAAAATATTTTGCTTATTGGAAATATTAAATTAACTTGGAATTAAAGTTAAAATAAAAGCTTCCAGAAAGAATTTTCATTTTTAAAATGCATTTTAGACTTTACGTGTCGCTTTTTGGAGGAATAAATACATAAAAAAATTTACGGCATTAATTCATTTGTAACATCTTACTCTTTTGAAAACAAAAAATACCGATTATATTTTACACTGGAAAGTTCACACTTTCCAGATATAATTTTTAAAGCACAAAATAAATTTTATAATATCTTTGAATTTGAAATTTATTTTAAGTATTTCTGTTACTTATCTATTGAAGTTAACCGTAAAAAGGTTGTAAAAGTCACGAACTTCAAACAGACCAAAACACAAATGATTTTCACACAACGAAATAAAACAGTTTATTTTCGTATTTTGAATATTTCCAACCTGCACAAATGTCCCACTGACTCAAAAAAGGAAAATCAACCATAATTACCCTTAGGCTTGACATACGCAAACCTTTGTTGCAGATTAATGTTCACTACACACCTTAGTTTTGGGATAGAATTTATTTGTATATCTTTAACAATTTATGTTCTATTATTTCAGCTTTCAAAGTAGAATGAATAATCTATACATGAAATATTTGATTTTGAGTCAGTGGAATAGAAGTAAATATGGCGATTCGCTATTGCGGATTGACACACCTTAAAAAAAAAATCACCTGCTCTCTGAACACACATACACACACATTGTATATTTAGGCAGTAATCTCTCTTTTATGCCGGTTTCATTAAAAATGACAGACAAGTTATTACGGTTAATTTTTTATGTAATTTTCCATGATCTTATTTCTTTCATTTGAGGATATAAATTATATAAAAATAAAACCGAATATCCCTTACGACCTATTATTTCTCAGATCACAACACCCATATACCAACTGTCAAAATTCTATCACCCCATACCTAACTACTAATTATAGCATTAATTCCGCGCACGAATCCCTTCAAAATTTTTTAATCTACAACCCCCAAACCAAGTTACCCTCGCATCTTTCGAAGTCAAAACTTTTTACTAAATTAATCTCTGTAGCAGAAACCATTGACATAATGGTTAACTTCGTATATAAATAATCTTCAATCTCACCACCATCTATTCTAATTTTCTCAGAACTTTTGCTTGCCTGTACAACTAAAGCCCTTTTTACGACTATGAAGGCCACATTTACACAAACTGACGGAATAAGTAGGGGAAATTCCCTTTTCTAACTTGTATGTCCCACGTAGAAAACAGTTTTTAAAAACATTACCAACCAAAAAATATACGTCCGCTACGTAGATATTTTCATTTTAACTGAGAACAAAAACGAAATTGATAATTTTAAAAAGACATTTGAAAAAAATTGTCCTCAATTTCACATATGAGCTTAGCCAAAAAAATAAACACCCATTTTTAGATGACCTTGCAGAGTCTTGTAATATTTTCTTTACTTCACTATAAAAAACCACCAGCAACAATTCTTGTCACCTGAATTTTTCTAGTCAATGTCCTCTTAGATATAAAATTGATGTTAAAAAAATTTATCGCGAGAGCGTACGAGAATTCATCTTCTCGTCCACTTTTTTTTTCAAAGGCCTTCATAACTCGAAGCAAACAACGGATTTCAAATTATTTGGTTGACTACCATATCAGATTTTTTTCTTTCAAACCTTAGTAACAACAGCAAACACACGGATAAAAAACAATAACATTATTTTCTACAAAAACCAAATGCATACCAATTATAAACAGGACGAATCCTCACTTCGAAACATCATCCGAAAATACGCAACTCCGGTTGACTTAAACAAAAAAAATCAAATTATCTATTATACAAAATTGAAAACTACCACCTCATCATCACAAATAACATTTCACTGACACGACGTCAATTACAGCGAACTGATTATTTACGAATTTACATGTCTTTTAAAAAACTGGTGCACCCAATTTCGTAAATAATTATATCGGCCATGCAATTACAATTACAAAATTGACGCAACGACTCATGCTGCATTTCTAAGAAAAGAGTTCAATTCGATCTCATTTAAACACACACGGAGACATCAAACCCTATCCGTAACATACTTGTTGACAACACGAATATCATAGCATCATCCATGTGCAAAGAAAAGAAAAAGCTAAAAATAATGAAAGCATTATTAATACAAAATAAAAACCAAACACTCAATATCAATTACGAACATGCTAACAACGTATTCGGAACATAAAACGTACACATTTCTCTCCAAACATACATAACACTACATACATTGTTACACGTAAAATAAAATCCATTCTCGATAATTGCTAAAAAATATATCTGAAAGCGCTCAGATAAACAAAACATATTTTCATACGATTTGTTCTCAAATGAAGAAAAAAAACATTGTGAGATCACATGAAAAATTACATAAAAAATCTTCATCATTTGGTCGCAAACGGTAAGGAACAATTGTACAAACAATTAGTATATTAGCTCTGTTAGTTTATATAGAGCACCGTGTTGTTATGATCAGCAATGGCCGTGCGTCGTTTTATCTAGATTTTAGCTTTGTATTCGTTCCATAAAAGTAGAATAGATAAAAAAATAAAAAGTCAAATCAGAGTTGAAGACCACCCTCTTAAAAAAAGATTCGAAAAAGAAAATGGAGCACACACACACACACACACACACACACACACACACACACATTATATATATATATTCAGCTCTATCACTGATATTGAGCGCTTTCAAATAAGTACCGCGCATAATATATAAATAATATATATAACAAATTGCATATATATATATATATATATATATATATATCCTTTTACTATTTTCAGTAGACAACAAAATAAGTTCTTCCATATGGTTTATACACCTGAGGAAGAACGAAAAGGAAAATGGAGCACACACACACACATATATATATATATATATATATGTCAGCTCTATCACTGATATTGAGCGCTTTCAAATAAGTACCGCGCATATATAATATATAAATAATATATATATATATATATATATCCTTTTACTATTTTTAGTAGACAACAAAATAAGTTTTCTTCCATATGGTTTGTACACCTGAGGAAGAACGACAAATAGATCCACCGAGCCGTTGGGGTAAATTTATGTGCTGTGTCCTTTCGGGATGTAGGCGGTCATGGATTTCCACTTGTCGCTCTTAATATTTTTCCTTTTAGTATCTCTCCCAAACCTTCGCTTTGCCATCCACCTGCTCAAGCCAATCAAGTAGGTCTCGCACTGCTTTTTCTTGTTTCTCCCCCGCCCCATCCGTCCTGTGAGTACTAGGTTCTCCAAGCCCTCCTTCCTGTTATACATGCCCCAGTAACCTCAGCTGTCGCTTCCTGATGCCAAGTATGTTTCCTTTTCGTTTACATCCTCTCGAAAACTCCGTTGCTCAATCTATGGCATCCTCAGCATCTTTCTGTAGAACCACAGTTGGGTAACGCCCCCCCCCCCCAAAAAAAAAGCCCAAACAGTGCTCTTAGAACGATGACCTCTCAAAGTTGGACCGTATTTTTTTTTTATTTTATTGTGTGACGGTCAGTTTTTCCCTCCAAAATATTCATTGATATCAAATGTTGATCGGTTTCTATTGTGCTGGCTTTTGTGTGAATCGCTTCCGTGAGAGTCAGAGGAAAAAAAAAGAAGCAAATTCAATCTAACTTTATTTGGTTAGAACTTTTTTTTTTTTAAATTTCGGGAAAATTTAAATTTTTCATCTTTTCGTATTGGCTGATTTTAAAATTTGTAGAGCAGAACTAACTAGAAAGAACAGAACAAGCAAAGGAAGGAAGGAAATAAAGAGTATAACTTCACCCCCCCCCCCACCAAAATAAAAGCGAGGAGAGGGAAAAAAACGAAAAAAAAAACAGAAATACCAGGATGTGCGGAAGTGGTAAAAGTGGGTGGGGATAAAAAAAAAGAAAACCTAAAAATGAATGGAAAAAGAAGCACAGAATAAGGAACGTCATGAAAAGAAAAACTAAAGAGAAATGAATCGGTGGAAAGACGGAAAACCAGAGACTAGACGTACGAGAGAAAAAGAAAATGAACCGGAAGGAAGAGCAAAACACAAGAGAGAAAGGGTGAATTATATTAAGAAACAATGTTAACATTTTAAATGCTGTCGAAGTAGCTATGATTATTGGCGTAGGAACTTGATTTCGGAACATTTTAATTCCATTTATTTATTTTATTTATTTTTTTGCTGTTCTCTACTTTCATTTCACACCTCATTTATGTGTATCTAAAGTATAAAACAATCGTTTCTATTCTATGTGACTTAGCAGAGGTTTGATGAATGGGGCCGACTCTTTGAATCCCCTTAAAACCTCAAGTAACATTAATACAGAGAAAGACAGACATTTTAAATACGCAAAGACAAATGAAACATGAAATAAATTCTTTACTGTCTCATCCCCTGCCCCCCCCCCCCCCACTTCATGACACTACTGTGAATATCTCTTCAGGATGTGGGTAATCATTGCTCTCTACAACATCCTTTATTGTGTGGCTCTTAGTAACTTTTCTTTTGCTCGCTTTCCTAAACACTGTTCTGCCAGCCAATTGCAAAGCTTGTTTAGTAGTTTATGGCCCGTTTTCCTGTCCCTGTTGCCTCCACTATCTTGTGTGAGTCAAATTTTCCAATTTCTCTTTCCTCGCTATGTTCCCTATGAATTTTAACTCTTTCTGATTGTCCTCTTTATTTCCAATATCCCAAAAAATTCTAGCCACTCACATGTTCAGTACATGGGATTCTCAGCATCTTTAGGTAGTTCTTCAATTCTGCTGACTCTTCATCTTTGAGATTGTCCAGCATTCACTGCTACGTATTAGAACAGATATTATCTAACAGTTCAGTATTGTTTCTAACGAAAATTTCCTGTCTCTTAATATTTTACTTAGCTTTTTGAAGGCGTTTTTCGCTATTCCAGTACGCTTTCAAATTTATGTCGCACTTTCCGTCCTTTATTAAAACATTTAAATTTCTGTACTTGCTTGAGGTTAGACTCTCCAATTTGTAGTTCGCATCTTGGGCTGTTCTTTTTGCTGGCACCCATGCAGTGGAGATTCTACAGGTGGTGCAGAAGGGGACCAAGCCCCCCGCCACCCAATTTATGAAACTGATCAGTCTCTGATTTTGATAAGATTTGATATTCGGCACTTTCATCTGCGTTTTCTTTTTCATTTAGCTTTTCAAGGACACATACAGGGATCAGTTTGAAAGAAAAGAAAAAAAAAGAAGACAGAAACAGCAATCTTGTTAGGGAGAGAAAGACTTAAGTCATATTTTCATATCTGAAGGGAGATGTTAATTCAAAATAATGTCCCTAAAAATTGATATGTAAATACATAGGCAGTCGGTGATTTATGGCCGTGAAAAAATGGTCAGAAATTACGCTGTTTGAGTACCCACCCCTTCATCACAAAAATTTTGGCCCCTAATTCCCCCAGCTCTTTCAGAGTTCCGCAATAGCGACTGCACTCATGCATTCTGTCGCCTTAAAAAGTCTTTTCTCGCTTTAATTTACTATCTTCTAGAGGAGTTTATGTAGTTATGTTTCTGTGTCTATCAACACGGTGTCATATGAATAACTTACGCTGTTCAAATTATGACCGCCAATAATAAATCCTGGTAAGACTTATAATTCTTTTTAGGGTCGCTTTACTGTAAAGGTTGAATAAGTCCAGTGAGAAGACACATCTTTGTCTTACGCCCGTTTCTGTTTTTGTGCATTTACGGGATTCATTTTCTGTTTGTATGTAGGCGGCTTGCTCCAAGTATTATCTCTGGATTGTACTAATATTTTTCTGATACCACGGCTCAGCACAGTTTTTTTTTCTTTGTTTTCTTTTCAAATTTAGGTACATATTTTAGTAGTTTGAACCATTTCCTGTTTAGCCCTTGGTCATTATTGGAGCCCGTACAATAAACCACGCTATCAAAACACATGGTTCTCACATCCTTTTACTCCTAACTACCCTCATACGCTAGTATAGCCGATATGTAATTTAATCTTTTATTTTTTTATCTCTTAACATCTTGTGATACCGAGCAAAGCGAGAGACCGGATGTTTGCACTCTCACAACCAGAAAGCAAATGATCAAAACTCATCGGTGCACACCCCGGCTCCACGCAGATGTTCCGGTTGAAAACTAAAAATTAAATATTAAATTCTAGTTCGCGAGCCTACGCGAATTTTATTTATCGGCCAATGGGATGCTCAGAATCAAATACGGATGTGAATTCCCAAATGATCTGCTGCGATTCAAAAAGACGAAATAAAAAGCCGATACAGAAAGCATCGCCAGACACACACACACACACACACACACACACACACACACGGACAGACTCGAGAGTATCTCCCTTGACCGATGTCAAGCGAATTACTATGCTCGCCTCCCTTCCTATCTTTTCCTTCTTCGCTGTCTCAAAACTACTTACTGACCAAAGGAGCGGATACATCAAAGACATTCCTAATTTACAACGCTCCTACATTCATACGCAAAAACTCTTTTCAGCATTTATTGCCATGAACATTTTAACGTCCGTTGGACCCATACTTAAAGGATTACTTTAATTGTAAAAACCTTAATTGATATGTGTATATATAAAATGTTATTTCTCAACTCAATTTGTTTTTCTTGATTTATAATCTTTTTATGACTTATAGTGGGCTATCTACAACGAGGCCAAATTCCGTTAATCTGCAACAACACACAACTACTCTTCACTAGAACGTATAACCCACTATAATCTCATTTGAACATTCGTTGAAGGTGGCCACTTTGTTTACGTTTATTTTTGCTGCTGTACTTTTACCACATGTTGATTATTCTTGTAGATTCACTTCTACATGCATGTAAATACTTATACACATATCGCCATGTACGCACGTCTATACACACATATATATATATATATATATATATATATATATATACACACGCACATACTTATACATTAGTACCGCACGTGAAACCTCTTTTTCCCGCGCTTCATTCAGAAATATATAAGCTGATGTTCACACGTGGAATCTCTTTCCGAGCTAACAGTCCGAATGCCGTTAGTTCCTTTCCAACTCGCATACTGCGCTAACTGCGTTTAGCAATTAGCTACACCAAATCTCTTTCTCTCTCTCTCTCATATATACTTCACTACATATATATATATATATATATATATATATATATATATAGTTATATCCAACTACTGATTAGTACGAACATCATATTTCCTTCTTTTTTTTTTTCAGGAACTCTTCCAGTATGAACATTGACACATTTTCTTCAACATTCAAAGAGATAACTTTCTCCACTAAATCTTGCATGCACAAAATAATCAATCCTGTAACTATGTTTAAGACATTGTTATTATTCTTGTTATTTTTATTAATGTAGTGGATTGGACAACCAGTCTACTTTATAATGGTGACTCCATTTTCAAATTACTACCACGTCGTCCAGTTCACAACATTCTCATACTGTAACTTTTACCCTGTAAACCTATTGTTGAAGACTTTATAACATATTCCTGTAAGCAAACTACTTGCTACTCCCTTTATCGATCTAGACCTTCGACCTCGTATTTATATTCAGCTTCTGGCCTCTTTGTCCTTTTTTTTCTTTCTCTTCCGTTTTACCATTATATATTTTTTCGTTTGTTATTTTAACTAAACTAGTATTAAGTTTGTATGCATTTTTTCTAGTTTTACTCTTTTCGCATTCAATAAACACGGAAAAGAAAATTCCGGACCTCCTACACAAGGCAGCAGGAGAAAGCGAGAAGAAAGGACTAAGCATAAACTTTAAGAAAACTGAATGTATGATCATCAGCAAAAACAACCTGAAAATGCCAACTACAGGTCGGAGAAACTAAAATCAAACTAGTAAAGAAATTTAAGTACCTGGTAAGCGCGCTGACAGTGTATGGAAAGTGCGATAATGAGATCTAAAGATGAATTTGCATGGCCAAGGACGCATTTCAAAAGCTAATCAGAGGACTGAAAGACAAGAAAAACTCATTAGAAACAAAGAAGAGAGTGTTGGATTGCTATGTGATGTTTGTTCTTCTGTATGTCAGTGAATGTTGGACGATCTCAAAGATGGAGAGGCTTGAGGCAGTAGAAATGTGGCCTTACGGATGGATGCTGAGGGTACCGTGGACTGAACACGTGACTAACGACGTGGTGTTGGAGAGGATGTAGATGAGGAGAAAACTCACACTTAATATAAGGAAGAGACAGATGAGGCATTTGGGACATGTATTGAGGAAGGAGGGTATGGAGATTTTAAAACTCACAGGACGGATAGAAGGAAAGAGGCAGGGGAAAGCTGCACAAGACCTACTTGATAGTTCTGAGCAAATGGATGGCAGAACGGGTTTTGGGAGAGATACAGAGAGAGAGAGAGAGAAAGAATTTTGAGAGAGAGAGAAAGAATTTTGAGAGAGAGAGAAAGAATTTTGAGAGAGAGAGAGAAAGAAATTTTGAGAGAGAGAGAGAAAGAATTTTGAGAGAGAGAGAGAAAGAATTTTGAGAGAGAGAGAGAAAGAATTTTGAGAGAGAGAGAGAAAGAATTTTGAGAGAAAGAGAGAGAAAGAATTTTGAGAGAGAGAGAAAGAATTTTGAGAGAGAGAGAGAAGAAATTTTGAGAGAGAGAGAGAGAAAGAATTTTGAGAGAGAGAGAAAGAATTTTGAGAGAGAGAGAGAGAAAGAATTTTGAGAGAGAGAGAGAGAAAGAATTTTGAGAGAGAGAGAGAAAGAATTTTGAGAGAGAGAGAGAAAGAATTTTGAGAGAGAGAAAGAAGAAAGAATTTTGAGAGAGAGAGAGAAAGAATTTTGAGAGAGAGAGAGAGAGAAAGAATTTTGAGAGAGAGAGAGAGAAAGAATTTTGAGAGAGAGAGAGAGAGAAGAGAGAGAGAGAGAGAGAAAGAATTTTGAGAGAGAGAGAGAAAGAAAGAATTTTGAGAGAGAAAGAATTTTGAGAGAGAGAGAGAGAGAAAGAATTTTGAGAGAGAGCGCGCGCGCGCTAAGTGGAAGTCTATGATCGCCTACATCCTGAAGGGACATGGCACATAAAGAAACCTCCTGATGAACTGGACTTTGTCTTGTTTTGATTGCCCTAAAGTGTTTATCTGGATGTCTGAGGTATACGTGAATGCGGGATGGGCACGTAATGGGTGGCCGTATCATATTCAAATAAATTAAGCTTAGTTCGAATAGTTTTTTTTTTTTTTTTTTTTTTTTTTTTTTTTGCACTTTATGAAACTTTTGCGTAAGCTATATAATACGACCTTCTGCATTTGTATTGCTTATTCTGATATCATTCTGAGCATAAAAATCACATTCCTTGTTCCAGTGTCTTTAACAAAACCCCTTTGTTCTTGTCCTATTTCTGGTATAATTCTGCTACGTATAAATTTCGAACTGAACCCTTTATTACAATCACTGGGATATATCATTATCATCCCTTGCGTAATAATGCCCATTTTGGAAGTCATGAGTTGTTACTTAGAGGGAGATAACTCATGACTTTCAAAGGAGGCACAAGGGATAAGAATGATATACCCAGTGATTGTAATAAAGGGTTCAGTTCGAAATTCCTAGCACATGAAGAAAGCCGGAGCTTACAACGGCCGAAACGTCATACAAATGGCAACAGATGTGAACAATAGTCCGAATACTGTAAATACTACCTCATCTCAGATATATATATATATATATATATATATATATATATATATAGTGAAAGAACAGATAGATTAAAACCTACTGTTCAAGTAATTACAGTGGTTTATAAAAGCAATACACACAATTTTTTGTTTCAGACAATACTGTTCTTCAGGTGATAGTTTTAAATTAATTGTGAAAATGATTTATTTAAAAAATATAAAATGAATTCATGGTTATTTAAAAAATGAAGAGGTAGGTACAGAATATGTTTGTAAGTGTGCCAATATCGTTCAATCAAAAATGAGAATTAGGTAACTATGGAGTCGAAGAGTTGAGTAGCGAAAGGAAGCAGAATGTCTGGTGTCAAGGCATGTCCCTTTTTATTTTGTATGGGTAAGATACATAGTGGGACCATGCATTATTTAAATGAGTAGACAATAATTTTCAACAGGTTGGGTTGTTGTTTTGATTTTTTTTTTTACTACCTCATGAGTAAAGAGGCTGGAATGTTTAGGTTAGAATTTAATAATTATGGTATACTAAGGTATACTATAATATTTGTATAATATGGTATACTATAATACTTATTATAATTAAGAAAACCAAATAACTATTGTGTGGGGCATTCATTTTAGTAAAATCATTTTAGTTTTAAGTTATGGTTATAGAGCATTGTAGTTAAATATTAAAGAAAAATAATAATGATGTTTACATAAAACGGTCAATTCATCTTACGATTCAATAGTTCTCTATTTTTAGAGAACCTTAAAATCTACCGTTAAATTTTTTGTGTAGTGATATAATGCTTTTATAAACCATTGTAATAAAAAAAATTACTATATATATATATATATATATATATATATATAGTGGCAAACAATTCGTCCTTATATATATATATATATATAAGGACGAATTGTTTGCCACTTATTTGCTACCCAGGTTTCAACCCTACCGGTTTCGCCAAGCAGCAGCAAAACCTGGGTAGCGAGTTAACATTTCATCACTTGACATTGTTGTCTCTCTGTATTCAGTACTTTCATCTGTGTATTAAGCACTTTTTTAGCAACTGTCTGCTGGTCTAAACATTACCTCATTTACTGTTGAGTGTGTATGATGACTGCCACTTCTCCACAGAAGACAACCATCTCTTGCTACTTATAAAATGAACTTTTTAATCACTATAAAAGGATGAAATATTGTGTGTGTGTGTGTGTGTGTGTGTATATATATATATATATATATATATAAGGTCTGAAAACGATATTACATATGTGGTTCGCTCCACGGAATATTGAGTACAGTATAAAATATAACAATAAACTTTAATTACATTTAGATTAATTGACCCGGCATACTTTACCAGACTGTAACGCTCTTCGTAGCAGAGTTGTAATGTACATAGGATCAAACAGTGGTTTCTCTTAAAAATAGGGATGTAGGTTCGATTCCTGTCGGTAAGTATTAGGACATCTATTTTAAATGCGAGTATCTACTAAATGTTTGTAGTAATAAAAATGTTGGATTAAAAATAAAATCCATTAATTCTTACATAGGTACCGCCTAAGATCCGTATTATAACATTATGAAAACTTAATAAAAGCATTTTTCTCGACAAAAGCGTCGTTCAGCGCAAATAATTTTTTTATGTAACAAAATAAAAAAAATTATTTAAAAATTATTCATTTATGGTGCAAAAACATTAAAACAGCGGTAACTCGTTTAAATTAGAATTCAGTATCTGGTATATTCACAATTCGTAGGACTATGAAGCCAAAGTACTTACAACTGTATAAAATATTAGAATACTTAAACTTTAAATTTTACAGATTTACAGTGCATAGAAAACGTTTCCGTCGTGCAATTTTATAACTTACGTTCTCTTTTAGATAAAGTTCTTAAACGTTAGGGTGTTGATAAATATATCGACACCTCATAAAATACCAACCTCCCTGTTTAAAAAAAAATCGTTTCTTGAGTATTTTAAACTAAAAGAAAGTAATGTTTCAATTCAAATTACCTAGACTTTAAATCAGCTAATTTTTCTCAAATACCATTTCAGAAAAGTATATTTCATTTATGTAAGATTTTTAATAAAGATAATTTCTCTTAAGACAAATGGACGATTGTATAGATTTCACTGATAACCGGGAAAAAAATTAATTACAATAGACGTAAATTTAGTTTAAAATACAGCAAAATATTTTGGTTAATCGAAATATTAAATTTAAGAAATATTAAATTTAATCTACTAGATTGCAATTGAAACTAAAATAAAAACTAAGTTTTTCATTTTTAAAATGCATTTCAAACTGTAGGTATCAGTTATATAATTGCATCGCCTGTAGCGCAACTCTGAATTTTATGCACAAAGTCATCGCTTTTAGTCAGCGTCTGTTGACTATGTTGGGCATGAAACTCGGTTGTGCTACCGGCGAGGAAAATAAGCCATTCATTTTCGAAGCGATTTTCAATTCGAAGATTGATAGAGCTATCGAGATGTTGGTGTGTCACACACACACACACCACTGTCGTCGTGGCTGAAACAATTAACCCGCTGTCTGTGTTCATAGCTGTGTCTCTGCAAGCGACGACCAGTGTCAATAGGTGCATTTTTTCTGCACGGAGGAATGCAATGATACGCCTTTTCTTGCTATGCACTTGCAAGGCAGACACTATTTTACCAACTGCTATTTATAACAAGGCAAAAATGTATTATTGGTGGGAACGTTCAACCTTTACTACCATATCAACAACATCCACTTCCTTTGTCGTGAGCCAATGATAACAAAAACATTATTTTCCTAGATTTCCCGTATAATCTTTATGGAAACATTTATTCTAAACTATGAAATTATTAGAATAAAAAATAAACAGCATTTATTAAAACAAAGTATACTGTAGAAACATCTGGTTCAATTTGTTCACACCTCCACCCAAAAGAAATGTATACATACTTTAGTTCCTGCATCCAAGTCACATAAATAAAATGACCGAGCTATTTCAGATAAACTAAAAAGTAGCCTACTTTGGGGATTAATGCCTTAGTCCTCTTTAAAGTACTCTTCGTGGAACCAGAAACACTTATCTTAACGCTCTTTTTTTTTCTTTTTTTTTTTTTTTTTTTTTTTTTTCCCAAACGGTTTGCAAAACTCACTTTTGGGTTTCATTAGTTTCCTCGTCGCATTCTCTCTAATCTTTTTCGCGGTATGGATATTCCTTCATTTCAACCTCAATTTTTATCGGGATGGGAGGAAATCAAAACTCGCAGGTGTGTAAATATACTCAGCTACCGTTGCTCAGCTTTTCGGCAACAAGATAAATCTCCCCACGTTATGTTTCTATTTTTGTTCGCGTTGATATGCAAAAAACGATGTTCACAAGAGAACAGAAAATGAAATGAAAGTCATGGTGAGCAATGGAAATATGAATCCTGTTTCCATTATATTTGTTTATTTTTTTGGGGTTAGTGTCACTTAGGACAACATCTGCTATTTCTGTTACGACAGACTAACGGATCAGCTCTTCCCTTAGGCCTTCAAGAACTCCGGATCTTCTCTATAACCCCTCTGCTCATCTCTATATCACGACGTGCAGTCCGAAATTCAGTTCTGTCACGCTGCTAATTCCATAACTTTTGATCTCAAAGTTGTATTTGTTCTTTCTATTTGCTTTTGGTCAGCCGCTTTGAAGATTTTTGCCTGTTGATTTTATTGTCTAACTACTATGTGCGTTGTGGTGCAGTGGCTATCGGCTCAGAACGAGAAATCGGGGAGCCGAGTTCGAAATCCAATTGAATTCATTGCATTCACTTACGCGCAAATACCCTTGGGAAAGGTATTAATCCGTCTCTTTCTTCCAGCTATGGGTTAAATAACAGGACAGATTGGGTTTTATTGCCTTGGCTGGTAACCAGTCTACCGCAGAAAGCAATGGCAACCTACTACGGGATAATCTTCTGCCCAGTCAGTCATGTCTCTTCCGAGACATGATCGCCCAAGCGTGTTTCACGTATGGCACTTAACTGACTGACTCATAAAAGGAATCGTACTTCGGATTCAAGTAAAATTGCTTACAGTTCACTTGATTTCGGGAGTCTTCTAAATCACTCGTGTGTGTGTGTGGGGGGGGGGATGTTGTGTCACAGATGTATATGAATGAGAGACCTGGGTAATGCAATGTTTTGCCAAAACCCTTTCAGGCGACATATGCAGTTGATATTCAGTTTGGCCGGATGTTTTCTAAACAAACTTTTTCGGAGTCAAGAGACATCAATCATTAATGATAAGAGTCATTAATGCTTGATGTCCCTCGATTTTGTTCGTTTTTTAGCAATAACAGCACCAGAAACAAATCTGTTTTAAGCTTTGCTAAGCGTAGCTTAATGACATAATGATAAAAATTAGTTATTAGTAGTAAGAAAACGATACTGTACTAATTTTCTAAGTAATATAAAGTCTACCCAACCTAAAAATTAACTATTGAATCTCAGTTCGAACACCAATCACTGACACCAGTTAGAAATATAAACCAACCTCCATAACGATATAGATGGCCAGAAAAGATAAGGAACTTTTATTATATATCGCACGGACACTATGAAAGGATAAAAAAACAAACAGATTTGCACCAATGAAAAGTACTTTAAATATATATATATATATATATATATATATATATATATATATATATATAACCTTACGTCTATGGCACGACTCGGAGTTTCATGCGTTATACAATCAAATGCATATTTCAAACTGAAATATATGGGCAGTAATATTTCATCTAAACATGTTTCGTTAAAAACGACCGAAAAGGAAGATTTTATTAATTTTTTTAACTAATTTTTCCAGCATTCTTACGTTTCCTTTTTGCTGGCGATAAGAAATGTAAAATGTTCAATACTTTTCGACTTTCCAAGCGCTTTCAACTTCTTCACAGGCTATTTTTAAGGATGTTATTTTTACGGTGTTATATTCTCATGTTTGACTGTAAATTTCGTTTTAGTATTTTTTTTTTTTGAGAGTTCTTTAAAGGTGCTACACATACACACACTGTGTGTGTGTATGTGTGTGCGTGTGCGTGTGTGTGTTTAACAGAAATATAATCAATTGCTCATACCCCCTGAAGAGAGAACGGAATGCATATCCCCTGATGAGAGAACGGAATGATTACTAAATTAGATTCCCACACGGCAAGCAGAGGTGATGGAATCCAAGTCGTCCTAAAATTCTCTCCAAACGCTACAATCACCGTCTCTCTGCTTCCTGCTTTCTAACGTGTTTGAAGTCCTTTTCTGTAGTTCATGTTTTTAAGAAGTCTGGAGAACATTCTGACCCCTCTGACTATCGCGCTTTCAGTCTACAAGAACTTTTCAGCAAAGTATTCGAGTCTCTAATCAATGCTGAAGTGGTTAAATATCTTACCTCTCACAATCTGCTCTATGATAAACAATATGGTTTCCGTTTCGCCACGTCTACCACTGATGCGCTAACGACCATCAATAAATATGTATACGGACCTTAAATAAGTTGTCACTGGTTTTCAACAGATGGCGGTCCTAGAACTGTGTGCGTGTAGTTTCAGATGGTAACGCATCTATAAGGAAGTACTATAGGCAAGCTTGAACTTCAGTGTATTTCATTTCGCCGAAGTGTAAACAACTTTATTTTTTATAGCTGCTCAAACCGATCGAAACCATCACGGAAGATCGCTATCGACTACAATTGATTTGTTTGAGCCGAGCATTGAAGAAAAACGGCTGCTATATGAACAAACACGACGAAGCTAGGCTCCATGTTGCAAAATGGGTGAAAACCTACTTGTAAACGTTTAAAAGGGACGTCTTACTCCACTCGTCGTATTTACCAGACGTTATCCCCCTCCGATTATCACTTCTTCCATTCGATGGTACATGGCCTGGCTGGGTAGCACTTTCATTCTTATGAAGATGCCAAAAAATGGGTTGACTCGTGGTTAGCCTCAAAAGACATGTCGTTTTTCTGATGTGGAATACAAATGCTGTCAAAAAGATGGGAAAAAGTAGTGGCTAGTTGTAACACCCCAACTGACGGTCCGAACAATTTCTCCGGCGGCCGTTCTCCACGCTGTGATGTTTGCCGGGAGTTTGTTGAAAATGTCGGAACCTCAAGCTGGGGGTACAAGATTAAACTATAAGGAACGAACTTCCACAACTTGGATGAGTTGAAAGGATGCTTTATTTCGTTTAGAGCTAGCCTTTTCGGTTAGGGCAGGCGAATGTGACACACAGCTCTAACTCTAATTAATGGAAATCAACAAATCCGAACCGACCGAAACAAGACGAACGGAGGTTCACTTCACTCAACTGACTAACTAACTTGACTCTCTCACTCTACTCTACTGATCGGCTCGGAAAAATCACCTGTATTTATTTAACACAATCCGGAAGTGACTAAAGACCCACATTCAAAAACCCACCTCCCGAACTCTATTTCCTGAACTTTATCTCTTTATCACATTAAATCACTGAGTCAAATATTTACCGGAAGAATGGTAGGATTTAAAACAGTAATCTGATACCCTTGTCTCTTCCACAATTTTCCTCATAAAAGAAAAAGCGTTTATTTTTTTCCTCTTCTTTTTCACTTTTGTTAAATATGTTTTGAAACTATTTTCTATTTTTAACCATTTTCTATTTTAATCTATTATAATAAAATACATATTTTACAAAGCACCTTAATATACGTCTAGTTGTCGTGTCACACTAGTGACAATAAATTCAGTTACATATTTTTTTACTAATTTCTGTAAATAAAACATTAATTTTCATGAAAAGTCAGCGAGAACTTATTCATGGTTCTAATATATCAAGTTCTTGATAATAACGGCAAAGATCGAGCTGTTGCTCTAGATATCTCGAAACATTTGACAGGTTTTGGCTTGCTGGCTACAGTATCACAGGATGATTGTTTGATTTAATCCAATCGTTCCTATCAAATAGTGAAATGAATTTCATATTGAACGAGCTCGCTTCCAGATCTTCTCCCATGAACACAGGTCTCTCTCATGTCTCTATCCTGGGTCCAACGGTGTTTCCGATCTTCAATGATCTGTCTGATGTAATCAGCTTCGTTTTGTTCTTTTTTTAAGTAAATCTGTCTGCTGCTCCCGAAAAGGACATTCTATGAATGGTTAACTGGAGCAAGAAATGGCTTGTACATTTTTAATGTCTCCAAAACAAAACTGCTCTTCTTTAATCAACATAGAAGAACTTTCTTGTCTGCCATAAGCATGGCCGATGCTCAACTCAGACTAGAGAGCAACACACTGCGCCTCCTTGGCCTAATTTTCCCAGCCGACTTGAAGTGGAACGACTACATCGAATCAATTGTTGTAACTACTGCAAGTAGTTTTTCTCGTCAGAATCCATCTTGCACATTTATAAATCTACCATTTGACCGTGATTTAAATACTGTTACCAATCTGTGCTGATGCTCCTGTTGTCCATTTCGTGGTTCTTGATAAAATCTAAAGAAGAATCTTATGTAATCGATCCTGACTTGACATCTTTACTTCAGTCATTTTCTCACTGATGTGACGTGGCTTCCCTTTGTCTTTTCTACAAATATTTTTATAGCAACTTCTCTAATGCCGTCCGCCTGGTTCCTCAAAGTACCTGCCGCCCTGTTGGCGGGGCATCAGAATACGCTAACTGTCCCCATGCAGAGGGTAAAAGTCCCTCAATGGGGCCACCTGTTGGCCGTGGGTGGCCACCCGTGTCGTCTGGGGACTGGATCCTGGTGATTGAGCAGGCCATGGCCCGGGTGCAAAGAGGTCATGGTCCTTCAACACATCACTTTGGCCATTATCTGGGCCAGACGAGCGGTCGGAGAGGTCCGATCTGATCAATCGGCTAGTCATGTCAAGCCCTCACACTTACACTTGTAAATATCGACTACAACATACAAGAATAGGATCCAATGATAAAACGTCTTTTTACTCTTACCACAAACACAGGCAAACCAAAGTAAGTGCTAGAAGGCGATGGCAAGGGTCAATCAATTTTTTGAGACGAAACCATATGACTGTTCCTTATCCGATGTTTCTATAAAACTGGGAAAACGAAACCGAAGTAAGAATCGGGAAGTAATGGTGGAAACTCAACTAATTACCTTTTTTTGTATCCTTGAGATGAAAGGGCGAATGGATACCCCCCACCCTAACATTTTCCACATTTGGGCTCCGAAGAGGGCAAGGAGCAAAAAAGATGAAAAAAATATATTTACATGGAAACTGACCCACCCACCCACCCACCAAAAAAAAAAAAAAAACAGAAACCAGACAAAGAGCAATGAAAAAGCCAAAAGAACGCATTCTGGTGTTTCTGATGTCTCCAACTCAGATAATGAGTGGGAATCTAAATCAGAGAAAAACAATTCTTCTGAATACATAAAGAAAAAAAACATCCCAAGATTCATAGTGGTTGAAGCCTTAGTTCACTGATCTTCGTTTTTTTCCTTATATCTCCATTTCTAATTGAAAAACTTCTATCCCAAAAGAGTAACCTAAAAAAAAAGTTTAAAAAAAAAATGGTAATTTTTTTTAGTTAAAGTAGATAATTACAGAGATGCTCAAAATCTCTTAGGAATTAAAAAATTCCATACTTACCGATGTAAGGTCTTTGCCCACGAAAAACTAAACACGTCAAAAGGCATCATAAGAAGTCATGAGCTAACCGAAGAAATTAAAACTGGTCTGAGAAAACAAGGAGTAACAAATCACGTCCAGATAAACACAAAAGGGAGCGGTCAAATAATTCCCACAAATACTTACATCCTAACATTTGTATTAAATTCCTACAATTCCTAAAAAAATCAAAATTGGATACGTAATCCAAAAAGTTGACCAGTATATACCAGCCCCTCTGAGATGCTTTAAGTGCCATAAATTTGAGCACCACAGGAAAACTTGTAGAGGATGCAGAATATGTGGAAAATGTGATGTAAAGGAACCCAATCATACTGAAGATGAATGCCCAAATGAAACAGTGTCCGGATTGCTACGAAAATCATCCAGCCTACTCTAGAATATGTAAAATTTTTAAAAAGGAAAAACGTCATGGTGAGATACAGAAAAAACGTATCCTTCCCAGATGCGAGGAGAATAGTGGATTCTTATTTAAAAAAAAAAAAAAGAAAAAAAGTCAAACACTTATGCAGAAATCACTCAAAAATCAAACCAAGCAAACAACCATGACCTACTCAACAAACTAGTCTCTGAACACAAAAATCTAATTGAATTTTGTTTTAAATAGAAAAAATTAACCCATATAAGCAAACAAAACCAGAAACAAATCCCTAAGAACAAATTAGAACCAGACCAAATCAATCAAAATATGCAAATAAACCAACAAATTCCCGTCTACGACAACTATAACATTTTAGAAACAAAAAAAGTTTGAAGAACAAAGCCCCCACAATAAAGCGAGTTCTTCAATTCCCCACAAAAGCCTAAATATATAATCAAGTAATAACAACAAATACAAAAAACAAAGATACAAAAATAAATATCCTCTGAGCAAACAAAAACAACAAATGAGAAAAATTCTCCAACAAAAATCAACCCCATAAAAACCAAGCCAAGGTCCCGATCGACCTGAAGTAATAGAGATAAGTCAAACATAAGATCTAACAAACCAACAACCCAAACCAAGGAATTGGAAGATATGGAAATAGAAACCAAATCTACCTACGAACAAGCAGGTCCGAGGCAATAGTAAACAGGGGACAGGAAACTCAAAAATAAGCACTGAAGAACAAATCACCAAAATTCTGAAAATATGGCAAACAAAATAATTCAATGGAACATAAATGGTATAAAAGCTAACTTGAACTCATACTCCTCATTTCAAATCAACTCTCTGATATTGTTTACTCACAGGAAACTTTCCTGAAATAAAATGACACAAACATTAAAAATTACACCTCATATAACTAAAGAAACAAACAGGCTGATAGAGCCTCAGGTGGTGCAACTATAATTATTAATAACAAAATAGCACACTTTTTTTTTAATAAGCGTTTCACCCCGAGCAAGGCATGTCACTGTCACTACTGCGCAGGGGGCTACATAGAGTGGAGAAAGGATGGTTAAATATAGGAAATGTCAGAGGGTGGGTGATAGGCGGGTAGGGATACCGAGAATGGTTAAATATAGGAAATGTCAGAGGGTGGGTGATAAGCGGGTAAGGATACCGAGAATGGGGGTTGGGTAGATGAGTGTTCTGAGAATAATTGTGAGTTAATGTGATAGGAAGTGTCTATTGACCCTACATTTAAACACCTGGAGATTGTAGCTGTCGGGAAAGCAGACATGTGGAAGGGAGTTTCACAGGCGGGAAGCGCGAGAAAAGAAGCTGTTGGAGTAGAATTTACGGTTACATCTTATCTGTTTAACTGTAAAAGGGTGGGACCTAGTTGCTAATCTAGTATCTCGTGTAAATTCGTACTTAGGCGGCACCAGTGATCTAAGTTCATCGGAGTAGAAGCCATGAATGCACTTGTAGAAGTGGCACAACACACAAAGAAATAAGGTTACAAACAAACATGCAAGCAATAGCAGTATCAGTAACTCCTCACAAGAAAATAACTCTATGCTCTCTCTACATACTTCCTAATGATATGATAAAAGTGGAAGAACTAAAGCATCTTATCAAGCAACTTCCAAACCCATTCATTCTGATGGGAGACTTTAATAGTCATAATGAGATATGGGGTAGTAGAGAAAGAAACTGAAGAGTGCCTACAAGAAACAACACACATATCCAGGAACAGGTACTTACACTGCTATAGACCTCACGATTTGCGAACCTACCATACTCCCTGATTACGACTGGAAAGTTTATGAAGATAACTGTGGAAGTTACCATTTCCCCATAATATTGGAGAATCATACATCCCAACCTGAAGTACAACCATTACACTGGAGTTTCAAAAAAGCTAACTGGGAAAAATTCAGGCAGCTATGCCAAAGCAAATTAATCCCTAAGTTAAACAACCAAAAAATGAACCCCACTACATTTTTTACTGAAATATTACTTACAATAGCAAACGAAAGTATACCTAAACGTCACCTTCCACAAAGAAAAATAAGCCTTGGTTTGATACTGAATGCAGAAGTCTGTAAAAATACGACGAGCAGCTTTAAAAAACATTTAAAAACAACCTAAACACATTCAAGAACTGCAGAGCTAAAGCCCGCCGAATATTTAAAGAAACCAAAAGAACTTGGAGACTATACATGTCCAAAATAAACACCCGCACAAAAAGTAAAACTATATGGGAAATGATAAAGAAAATATTTGGCAAAAATATTACCCAACTAAAGGATCTCATACATAACCAAAAAGCTACAAACAAAAAAAGAAATAGCAAATCTTTTGGCAGAGATTTAAGTAAATTCATCCTCCAAAACACTCATTACGAATTTCAGAAGATCAAAGAAAGAGAAGAAAAATCAATTTCCAAATAAATACTTTTCAGGATTATAATAAGCTCTTAACAATGAACGAACTTCAAGATTGCATATCGAAGGCCCATAACAGAGCCGTAGGCCCAGATGAAATACGTTACGAACTGCTAAGGAACCTCCCCAAAATATCGAGGGAGTATCTACTATCCATCTATAATGATATATGGATAACAGGCAACATCCCAAAACTATGGAAACAGACTATCATAGTTCCCATAGCCAAAAACCAAAATTGCTCAGACCCAACAAACTACAGACCTATCGCCCTGACAAGTTACACCTGTAAAATCCTGGAAAGAATGATAAATGATAGGCTAACATGGTACCTGGAAAAAACAAATTAATTACAAATATTCAATTTGGGTTCCGGAAAAACAGAAGTGCAATCGACCAAATAGTCCGGCTGGAAACCTTCATCCGAGATGTCTTTATCAAAAAGGAATATCTAACTACCATTTTCTTTGACCTTGAAAAGGCGTACAATACAACTTGGAGATAAGGCATAATGAAAGATCTAAAATTACTTGGATTGAAATGAAGATTACTCCAATTCCTAAACAACTTCCTAACAGGCAGGAATATCAAAACACGGATCGGTAACACACTCTCGGACACGAAGATCCAGGAAATGGGTGTTCCACAAGGAAGCATGTTATCCGTAACCCTGTTTAGTATAAAAATTAATGATATTGTAAAATCCCTTAAACCTGGCGTCGAAGGATCCTTATACGTGGATGACTTCTTGATCTATTATTCCTCCAAAAACATGAACATAATCGAGCGGCAATCACAGCAGTGCCCGAATAAAATAAGTCAATGGACAGTTGAGAATGGATTTAAAATATCTCGGACCAAAACCAAATGCATGCATATTTGCCAAATACGAAAAATGCACCGTGACCCAGTTTTAAAATTGGACGGCATAGAAATTCCAGTAGTAGAGTAACATAAATTCCTTGGACTTCTTTTTGATTCCAAATTAACATTTGTTCTCCATATAAAGCATTTAAATAAAATGCAATAAAGCCATTCAATTAATGAGTGGCAGCGCACACTGATTGAGGCGCAGGTAAAAGTACATTATTAAAATTATATAGAACATTAGTTCGCTCCAAATTAGACTCTGGTTGTTTCATCTATTAAAAAAACATATAAAAAATAATAGAAACAATATACCATCAAGGACTACAACTGGCACTGGGTGCCTTTCCAACATCTCCAGTGGAAAGTTTCTATAAAAGCGAATGAACCTCCTTTGGCTCTACGAAGGCTGAAATTGGCACTGCAATTCTATATGAAACTAAAATCATGCCCATTAAACCCAGTTCACAATATCATATTTAAACCAAAGTACAAAGAATTATTTCAAAGAAAAGAAAATGCAATAAGATTTCTTGGACTTCGATTGGAAAACATAATTGAAGAAGCTAAAATTTCTCTCAAAACTTACATGGCACCATCAAACCAACTATTACACCTTGGGAAATAAAAAAAACAAAAGTGGAACTCAAACTAAGTAACCTCAACAAAATTATCACACATCTTTAAGAAAACTCTAAATAAAATTCTAAACAATTATCCCAAATATAACACAATATTTACAGATGGATCTAAGGATAAGGACACAACAGGATGTGCAGTTGTTTATGAGAATCAAGTCATTCAAAAATATCTTCGTAAGGAAGCATCTATTTTTAGTGCTGAATCAAAAGCCATTGATTTGGCACTTAATATCATCTCCCAAAGCAAAAGAAGAAAGTTCCTGATTTTTTTCAGATTCTCTATCAGTACTAACAACTCTAGAAAATAAAAAATTAGAAAACCCACTGATCATAAAACTATTGTGCAAATTAACATCATTATCAGATACAAAAGAAATTATTCTTTGTTGGATTCAAAGCCATGTGGAAATAAGGCTGACACAGCCGCCAAAAACGCACAATAACAGCCCATTGACTAAACATAAGATTCCATACACAGATTTAAAAATAAAAATACAATCATATATCCAAAATAAATAGCAAATCCACTGGAACAACTGCAATCTAAATAAATTACTAACAATAAAACCTACTCTAGGTGAATGGTTACAGGGAATCACGAAGGGAGGAAGTTATCCTTTCTCGACTGCGTATTGGACATACTAAAATAACTCACTTATTCCTACTCGGGGAAAAAAAGGAACCGCCATGATGCACAGCTTGTTATACCCCATACACTGTAAGACACTTCATGATGGCCTGCGCTAACTTTTCATCTGTACGGAAAAAGTACTACAATAAAATAACTACTGGAACACACCAAGATAGACCATTTAATGGCACATTTAAAGAAAATAGGACTCTACAATAAAATTCAATTAAAATAGAAAATGTATACAACCACTCTAATGCGTGCAACAACTTCAAAACAAATGTGATCCCAAAATACAAAAGCTGACCCTTAAATGACCATAATGCTTGATGGGTCGTTAAACTCAAACCAAGTACATGCATTCAAGCGTACTACTAGAGTGGCATGTGGGTCCCACCCTTTTACCGTTGAAATAAGTAAATGTAGCCGCCACTTCTACTCTAACAGTTTCTTTCTTTGCTCTTGCTTATTTTTCCCTAATAAATACAATCTTCAAAAATTTAAATTCAAAATTTAAATGTAACGTCAGTCACCATCTTCTATCTTCAGGAATCCTGTTCATCTTTGATCCTGCCCTCAACCCCCTCTGTACCCAGTTCTTTTCTCTTACTTTCACTCTGTAACTCTCTATGTGCTAATGACATTTTCGCCTTTCTTGGGGTGAAATGATTATTTTAAAAAAAAAACTCCCTTAATAAATTTGGATGAATGGATCGCATAGCAGACGTAAAGAACAGTTAAGAGTTAAATATTACTGAGGGTGATAAGAGACAGAAAGTTGGGGTGCAATGATGTCCCACGTCCTGAAGGGACACAGCCCATAAGATAGTAAATCACTCTTTACAACAAAAGACTTTGCAACAGTTTATAAAATAATTGCTAGTCTTCAGATAATAAACCTTGTTAATGAACAGAAATCCAGTGAACTTGGCATTTTTTTTCAGATGCATCTGAAAAAATGAAAACAACTCTCACACTTGATAAATTAAACTAGTTTAATACACGAAAATGCCACCAGAGAAAAATCTGAGAACGGATTTCCTCAATTTTTAGTAACGATTGCATTATTGACTAGTGCAAAATCTAAAAATAAGATTCGTTTTGTAGTGCAAAGAGATTTAGCATTTAATTACTAAATATTTCTAAAAAAAAAAAAACACGAAGAAAATATAAACATATAGATATAATTATTTATGTAATTTTCTTTACATCTAAAGGCTGTTCAAATCATTAAATGAATGAAATAAACTATTAAAAATTTGTTCAGACTAAAACAAAAAAGATGACGAATTGTAAGTGAACACAAGCTGATCAGATCATATATCTACCGAATTTTCATTATTCGGACTATCATCCTCATCATTGTTTACGACGTTTCGTCCGTTGTACGCTCCGGCCTTCTTCAGATGCTAGGAATTTCGGACCGAACCCTTTATTACGATCACTAATAAAAGGTTCGGTTCGAAATTTCTAACACCTGAAGAAGACTGGGGCGTACAACGACCGAAACGTCTTCAAAATGACAACAAAGATGAGGGCAATAGTCCGAATAATGTAAATACTACCTCATCTCAGAAGTATAGACAAATACATATCTACTCGGTTTGTAATTAAAAAAAAATCCTCCTCCAAATTAAACTTCAAGCTAGTTCCCGTGAATAGCTGAGGCATTTAGTTGTAATAAGAAACTATGAATTTGAACAATATACAGGGTGATCCAAAAGTAGGTGGGTCAATATGACCATTATGGGTCTCCTCCACATTATTCAAGATCAGTCTGTGAATATTTTGATGAAATACTGAGAAATGGATTGGCCGAAGAGGTCTAATTGATTGGGTTTCTTCTTTCAGGGAGTACTCAAGGACAAATTTTATAGTCGAAAACCAAGAAGTGATGGTGGTATGAAAAATTACTTTAGATATGCATTTCAAGAAATTAATACACAAAGAGACTTGTGCATAAATGTTTGTCGAAGCGAGCGGGGTAGATTTTAAAGCTGTATAAATTGTGATGAACAACAGTTTAAGCAAGAGTGTTTGAAAAATTTAAGCGCTTTTATCGTATTATGTACAATAAAATTTAATGTAAGAATGTATTAGTAATCATAATTGTGTAATCTGAAAATAAATTGTAATTAACTCTCCACCTATTTTTGACCACCCTGTATTTATTACTCTATTTGAAAATCATTATTGTGAACGCTTGGATCACTCTCCTCTCCGGTCTATTGAACATAAGTACAGATTTATTTCTTGTTCTCTGTTTAGTATAGCATTTCCGGTTACTTCTAAAGTCTTCTCATTCTCTTTGATTCACATTAGTCCCTCGGGTCTTATTTGCATCATCGCCAGCCTCTGGGTGAATTGATTAATAATATCTAGTAAATTATTAAAAAGACTCCAATTACTAATATTTTTACCTTAAATTTATACGCTTCAATTTTAAATGAAGTAGTGGGTATAGATATATTATCGAACTACATTTTAGTGAGAACTTAATAAATGCCATCGAAACTTCAACATCTGTGGGCCCCCTGGTAGTCATTGCTCATACTACAAATATTAACACAACACATTTAGGGCACCTCGAGGTGGTGTAATGGTTAACAAGCTTGTCTCGCTAGAACCGTTACAATTGGGTAGTGAGTTCGATCCTCACTCCATACTTTCGGTCTTGTGCCACGTCTAAGAAAATCACCATACTACAAATATTAACACATTTCTCTTTAACCGACTTTGGTTTTGGCAAGGAAAATTTCAGTTCGATGTTGACTTTATACAGTTAAACAAATTTGGTTTAGATAGTCTGGCGGATAGTGTACAGGATTCAGTTTAGTATCATACTACTTACTTACTTGTAGCTGCATACACCCTGGACATATTGGGCCAGTTCCTTTCCTTGAAGTTTCATGGGACTTTTTGGCTCTACAAGTGATCCCCCTAAACGCATGTGGTGTGAAAATTTTCTCGCAGTAGATTACCAATTCTTATTACGGTTGACTGGTTGCCAGCCAAGGCTATAGAGCACAGTCTGTTCCGCTCTTTACCCATATCTGAGGGGAGAGATTAATTCATACCTTTCCCAAGGCTATTATTAGCACGTAAGGGAATGTAATTAATTACATTCAATTTAATCCTTTAGCTTTCAATTAAGCTAAAATTAAAGTTTCAAGAAAAATTATTTTTAAAAATTCAATTTAAAACTTAGGCATCGAAAATGGAATGGAGGTACTTAGCTCAAAAGTTTTATCAAAATATTAATGTCAGTAAAAGGAAGGATCACGATTTGACATTTTTTTTTAAAATTTTTAACACATTCGGAATTTTTTTTTTCGCCAGCTATTCACCAGATGTTTATTAGAGGTTACTACTATGTCATACGTAATAATTTTTTGGCATAGAATAACACATTGATTTGGAAATTTTTGCAAAAAAACGATTACATTCAACTGGAATTCGAACTCAGCTCTTCGATTATTCCCTAATTTAATATTATACTTACAGTGTAAATCAAACCGGCGTTGAACAATTAGTAAAATTTTCAAAGAGCAAAAGAAAACAAGTGATGCGCTAAAAAGCATGTTCAAGTGTCATATTGGTAAGCACAAAATATAAGGCAGCCAAAAACAGAAAGAACTGATGCAGATATGGTCAGTACCGACTATAATCTTGGTATGCTCAGGTCAAAGTTTAAATGTGCAACTGATAACCGAAGAACGGAATATGAATAGGAAAACAATGGAGGAAATTCTAACAGGATTTGGAAAGGAGAAAAATTGTTGCTTCGAATCTTGACTAAATAGAAACATTCCTTGAATGTAGGTACCTCTACTCATTTTCGATACTTACGTTTTAAATAAATTTTAATAAATAAAAAAAGCTTTCTATTTAGCTTTAATTGAAAGCTAAAAGATTAAATTTATTAACTCCAGTAAGTGTAATTTCAAAATGAAATTATATTGATTAGAATCTAAAATTTTCAGGTGTAAAAAAAAAAAAAAAAAATCTTTTCAGCCATTTTTTCTTTTTTTTTTTTTATCGATTGACACACTTTAATAGAAGCTAATTATCGGTTTAAAAATCTTGCAAAAATATACATCGCTGACATGTTATTTTAGTAAAATTAGCAAATTTAAAGTTACCTTAAATTGAAACAAGTATAACTTGCTTACTACTGAAATGTAATATAAAAGCGTTTCTTAATCACGGAAATTCTATTATTTGTGTTATCTAAAAGCTTTATAAATCATCATAATTAGCAAAAAAAAAAAAAATGAAATCAATTCTCAAAGATTCATTGTTCATCGAAAATTTTTCTTCAGAATATATAATAAATTATATATAAAACCAAAAGTGTTTTTAAATTAAAAATGGCGTAGTTTTAATGTATTTATATTGTATTATTTGGAGCATATTTTTGGAAGAAAAGTGGTTCAGTAGAAAAAAAAATCTCACGATTTACATTTTCCAAGGAGTCCTGCATTTAATTAATAAAATAAAGTTTCGGATCAATAGTGAATTTCTAGAAATTTCATGACATTAATTGTAGGGGTGTAACAGTTGTAAAATAAGTATAGATATTTAAGATTTTCTAAAAATAATATTTTCAGTAATAATTTAATTCATTTGTGAATAAGTCCTGAAAGTTTCATTAAAATAAGACAGTTGATTTTTGCAAAAATTTCCAAATCAATGTGTTATTCTACGCCAAAAAATTATTACGTATGACATAGTAGTAACCTCTAATAAACATCTGGTGAATAGCTGGCGAAAAAAAAAATTCCGAATGTGTTAAAAAATTTTTTTAAAATGTCAAATCGTGATCCTTCCTTTTACTGACATTAATATTTTGATAAAACTTTTGAGCTAAGTACCTCCATTTCCATTTTTTAAATTGAATTTTTAAAAATAATTTTTCTTGAAACTTTAATTTTAGCTTAATTGAAAGCTAAACGATTAAATTTACTATTTCCAGTACGCAAAATACACTGTATTTCGAACAGAAATTATATTTATTGGAATTTTAAATTTAGACTTCTTTAATTTTCAATTTTTCGGCCTTTTTTGAGCGAGCGACACATTTGTAGACAAAAGTTAATTCTCGGCTTTAAAATACTCGCAAAAATAAAATATACATCTCACTCGTTATTTTTGAAAAATTATCAAATTTAAAGTTAAATTAATTTCATTTTAAACAAATACTACTTGTTTATGGCATGAAACTTAGAATAAAAGTATTTCTTTATCCCAAAGGCCTCACTCGTTGACCTTTCAAGTAGGCGATTAACAATCAATCTAGAAGTATGGTGAGCAAATTTGCCATAACCCAATTTAATATTTTGTAAGGGGAACAACGCTTAAAACATGTGACTTAATAAGTCTATAAGTTGTCATAGTAAAAAGTAAATGTGCAGTTTAGCATAAATAAAAAAAATTGAAATTTTAAAAAATCTTAATTCTAAATGATTTGTATTAAGGTTTTGAATTTTCGATTTGTAAATATTCTTTTTTAATGAAACCGAAGACAGAAATTTAAGATGTTTGAAACTTCTAATTAGTAATGAAAAATATGAAAACAATTTTTATAAAAATTAATTATTCATAAAATTTTTTTCTTCTTTAGAATATGATATCCTAAAATTATATTATAAAATTAAAAGTTCATCTACATTTTAATGCATTTTTGATTTTACTATTCGGGCTAGATTTTCAGAAAATTGGTCTAGTAATTGAAAAAAAATCATGATTTACATTCTCTGAGTCCTGCATTTAACTAATAAACATTGGTATAGATAATATATTACTAGAAGTTTTATGCAATTAATTGGAGTGGTGAGTGGGGGTAACAGATGTAAAATAGTTTTTTTCAAGATTTTGTAAAAATATTGATTGCATAAATAATTTCATTTGTGAATAAGTTCTGAAAGTTTCTTTTAAGATCAGAAAATTAGTTGATTTTTGCAAGAATTTTCAAATTAACGTCTTTCAACGCCCCCCCCCCCCCAAAGACTTGCGTAATATTACGTTTACCTTAATAGTCACATTAAGTAAACACATCGTGAATAGCCGAGGAAAAACAAAAATAATTTTAACTGAAATTTCGAACGTGTTAGAAAGGATTAACAAATTTTCAAAAATGACAAAATTTGATCTTTCCTCTTAATAATGACATAAACATTTTGATGATAAAACCTTGTTTTTATTAAGTTTGAGCCCTTTTAACATGCTATGCTATTTTTTTGGAAATTGATTTGATTCTATGTACTTAGGAGCTCTTTTAACATCATGCTATGCTGTATATTTTTCGGTGACTGAGCGGTACCTAGTTTAATGTTTCGCTCATATTTTGAATCATGCAGCAATGTTCGACAGGTTCATGGCCGTTGGTGAAACGTGTTTCCAACACGATTTGGGGACAAAAAAAATAATGTGAATTACAAAACAAAGAATGAATTTTGGCCAATGAAAGCCCCATGTCTCGCTCGTAATTCTAGACTACCATGTTTGCGTGATTCTTTGACCAAAATTTCAAACTTCTAGTGTTTATTTGGAAGTCTTGAAAGAGGTTAAAGGAATGTGCTCGAAGGAAAAAAAACTCTCTGGTCTGACAAGTAGATTTTCTATTATAACATTTCTGTGCGTGATGCCTTAGAAAATCTCGAGTCCATGACTAAGAAATTCATTACAAAACGTTCCATCCACCAAAATGACTCAGCCCCGCTGTGGTTGTTGGTTATTTAGACATTATTTTTAATGGATACTTGTATTTGAGTCAGTTAATTGAAAAATACCATGAGAAACAAAGATTTCCTAACTTTCAGCAGTAAGTGATAACATTAGTGAAAGATATTCCGAAAAAACTGTTTTCAAGAATATTAGGAGCAATTGCACTATCGTCTCACAAAGCGCATAGGATGTAACAAGGCGTGTAAATTGAAAGTGACATCAGACAGTAGGGATCAGATAAGCAAGCTTCACTTTCACAATACTATTTCAGGAATTATCACACCTTTATATATATATATATATATATATATATATATATATAAATATAAAAATTAGAGAAAATTTTCAAAATTCAAAGGTGTCGGATGTACATTTCGACATAGGATCTCTAATAGAGACTCTACCTTTGAATTTTGACAATTTTCTCTAATTTATATTGGCTCTGTATTCTTAATACATTGATGCCTGCATCACTTTTTAATATTAAAATTTTTTAATATTGATTAGGATCAGGTTCTTGGAATTTAGCTTCCTACTCTTCCACTTCGGATTAAAGAAAAACATATATATATATATATCGTTTCACCCCAAGCAATGCGGTGGTGTCACTAATGTGCAAGGAGCTACATAAGAGAGTAAAAGTATAGGCAGGAGGAGAGTGAAGAAAAAGACGAACCAGTTACAGGGGTTGTCAGAGAAAGGGCAAGAGAAGGATGAGAACACAGGTGTGAAGACAGTTGCGAAGATAGAAAGGAAAAGATACGCGGGGTGATGTAGTAAGGACTGGAGTCAGGTGGATAAGAAATTGGAATTGCGATGGCATTTAAATTCCTGGAGGTTTTAGCCGTCAGGAAAGCAGGTATACGGGAAGGAGTTCCACAGGCGGGAAGTGCAAGAAAAGAAGCTGATGGAGTAGAATTGCAGGCTGCATTTGGTTGTGTAATATATATATAATTCCTTGACTATTACAAAAATGTCATTTGTTTTGTTTTCAAATTCGGATCCCCTGTAAATTGTTTAGCTTTATTTTTCAAGGACAATAAATCGTAGCTATTCACACGCGCAAATAGAGAGAAGGGTAGATGGATAGCAAGAGTATAAGTGAGAGTGACTAAGAGAGATCTCAAAAATAGCATTGGATGTGTTATTTTATGAGCAAGTTCACATCAAAATAAACATACGATTAATCAGTAAGTTATCATTCTTGTTCGTCTTTTGCTCTTGGCTTATTTTGCCACTTAACCTCCGCTTCGCTTCATTTCATTTCCGTTTTGTTTTCATTTTTTGTTTCAACTCGTGGCGCCAATCTTATGCAAGATTAAATGGGACGCATTAGATGACAACATCAAGTAAATTAGACAATGGCATATGTGGGTAGCAGGGTGAAGGGACAAAAATTATTATCGTTATATATTAAATAAATGTACGCCGAGGTTCGTGTGAAAATAAGCGGCAAAATATCACTTGTGTAAATTTTCCCTTCCATTTCCCAGACGACAAAGTCGATCAACAAACAAGAATGGAAGAATCTGTGTGAAAATTATGGCAATGAGTTTTATTTACTTATCTTGGTGTAAGTTTAATGTTCCAGATATTGTGTGTGTGCGGCCATAAATATATCTGTATGTCTATGCATAAATTTAATGCAGTTGAGTCTGTAAGAGTCTATATTAATGCACCAATACGTCTAAATAAGCCTGTGGCTGTAATTAATAAGGATTTGTATATACACATGCCATCACACGTATACTAACTTTCCAGTATCTTAAACATAACGTGTACTCATACATAAATATAGACATGTCTCCAAATGCACACACACACACACACGAAATCCGTTATGAAATGATTAACTAAAACATTTTTAATTTATTTAGACATTATTTTTAACGGATACTTGTGTTTTGGGTAGATACTTTTATATATATATATATATATATATATATACATATATATATATATATATGTATAAAATTAAACAGCATATTTATTTATATCTACTGGACCGAATAATCGGGGAATCTTAAGAAATATGCTACCGAAGAACGCATATTTTCCTAAAAAGATTTCTCGATTAATTAGGCCGGTAGATATAAATATACTTTTTTAATCATAAAAAAATATCTATTCAAATGCGAGTATGTCTAAACAAATAAATTAAAAATGTTTGATAGTCCATGTTCTGTTCCCTTAGAGATATTAGATTTCTAATGTTTGCGTACTTTAAAGTTGTATTGGTTTTCATATATGGGGAGACATTGCCAGTTTGTAGATTAAATTCTGCATCTAAATATTGGACAACTTTTTGGCTTGTATTTCAAAATTGAGATTTTTGAAGAGTTTGAAAGGCATTTTTCTTATTTTGTCATTATTCTCGCAATCTTTAATCCGTCACCTCTGTATAATCCGTGGTTGTCTATATGCATTATCTCATTAATTTATTCAGAATGTATAGTCCTATTCGTTCTGAGATTTCGGCTCCATCCAATGAACCTCGCAGTATATCAAATGTGCTTTTTCTGATTTTTTTTTTTAAATCCGTGCTTCACCATTAGGGAATATTATAGATTTTCGGCAATATAGTATTATATTTATATGATCGGATGGTATATCTATGAACCGTTTAGCGAAATTTTAGATATTGATGGGTAAAAGTAGACACCTCCAGTAAATGACTAAAAAAAAACATAGTATGAAGAAAAAAGGCCCCAAACTTAACAAAAACGAACGTTTTTCCATGAAAATGTTTGATCAAAGTAATTTTAATTTTTTTGTTATGCCTTCTAACATGATCGAAATTTTGGTAAAAATCTTGTTTTAATTTTAGTTAGCGGGTAACCAAATCGTTACGAGAATTTACAATAGAAAATATTACGTAATTTTTTTTTCCGTAAAAAGAAATTAATTTGGAAACTCTTGCAAAAATCAAATAATTGTCGGATTTTAATGAACTTTCAGAACTTATTCGCAACTGAATTAAATTATTTTTTAGATTATTATTTTTATAAAATCTTGGTAAAAATATATATTTTTACATTTCTACGTAAATTCATGAAATTTTAAGAAATTAATTTTTTTAGGAAAATTGGTTTTATTAGTTAAACGCAGGACTCGTTTAGGGAATGTAAATCATCTCTCTCTAAAAATATATATATTAAACATTTTGCTTTCATTTTCGAAAATCTGCGCCCAATAGTAAAAATAAATTCAATAAAACTATCAAATTGTTTAATTTGATAAGCTTTTAATTGCTTTAATAAATAATATATATTAAGGACATTATAGTATGAGTAGAAAAATCTATTAATAATGAAATTTTAAAAGATTTTTTAATTATGATTTATAGTTTCAGAAATTTTTCAAAGATTTTTTTGTCGTTAGTTTATTAACTTATTAAGTGAAGATTATATTTACTAATCGAAAATTGAAAGGTTTAATACAAATCGTTGTGTCTTCGTATTTTTGAAATTGTATTTTTTGTCTGTATTTGAAGTCGTTTTTTTTTGTATGATAATTTCTATGTGTACATTAAAAGGTCATGTGTTTCTGTCCCTTACAAGAAAATAATTTGCACAATTTTGTCAATTCCGGTCGCCATGCACTTATCTCGCATCAGTCTAGCTGTCATCACATGTCAAATATTCGGAGAAGAGGTCAGAAAGATCAACACACTGTTTAAGAAATTTCATGCTATAAATAAGTAATACTTAAATCAGATTAATTTAACTTTAAATTTTTTAATTTGCCAAAAATAACATTTCACGAATGTATGTTTTATATTTGCAAGATTTTCAAACCGAAAATTAACTTTTGTTTACAAATGTGTCGATCGCTTAAAAATGGCGAGGAAATCGCAAAAGTTTTTTAACATCTCAAAATTTTAGATTCCAATCAATATAATTTCTGTTTGAAATCCACTAGAGTATTTTGCTTACTGGAAATAGTCAAATTCAATTAAGCTTTCAATTAAAACTATAAGTTTCAAGAAAACTTTATTTTTAAAAATTCATTTTAAAAGTGAATTATCGAAAATGAGTGGGGTACGTAAAATGTGTGTTATTGCCTGAATATTGAAACTTTTTTTTTTAGTAAGTTTTTGTGCGGTGTCGTTACTATTAAAATTTTAAACCATCGCACTTGTTAAATGTATGAAATACTTTTTGTTATTTTTTCAGGCTGTTAATAGCTCGTTGACAGATCAGATAAACCTCTGCATCAGCCATCTTAATTATAAATTAATATATTATAGATCATTAATGCTCGCTTGATTTTCACGTAATAGTGATTAAAGATTAAGTGTAAGGTTGCGGAGAGTCTATGCTTTCAGTGAAAGTATTGACACATTCCCACAACACAACACGAAGATATTTCGATGTGAAAATGTCCCCAAACTGTTTATGTGTGTGTTTTCGTGCAATCGCACTGGGCAGACGGCTTATTATAGTTGACAAATAATGAACAGTTAGACATATCTTGTGATTGTTTGGGAAACTTTTAACGATGATGGAAAGAAAATTCAAAAGTGTTTTTTTTTTTTGCAAGAAAAGGGAAAAGTGAAATCAAGGAAGAAAAATTAAGTACAAAGGAGGAAATAAAAATGTCGAGGTAATGTTGAAAAAATAAGATGTGAAAAAATGTTTAGAATCTTGACGAAAATGAAGAGACAAAGTTAAGAAAGCAAAGAATGAATATAAAATTAACAAAAAACGAATATAAGATTAGTCTCAGTGACTTGACTCAGTTATGAGTTCAATACCAGGCTACACCAGTGGTGAACACTCAAGCTAAAGGGAGATAACTTCATGGATACCAGAAGTAGCATCGCAAACGGAATGAGAATGATATATCCCAGTGATTGTAATAAAAGGTTCAGTTCGAAATTCTTAGCAACTGAAGAAGACCGGAGCGTACAACGATCGAAACGTCGTAAACATGACAATAAAGATATGAATAATAATCCTAACAATCTAAATAGTACCTTATCTCAAATGTATACAGATAACGAATACAAAATGACAAGAAATAAAAAGGCAAGTGAAATATAAGAGAAGGAAATTAAAAAAAGTACATGACAGGAAAAAAAAAAAGCAGAAGAAAGAATGCAAGAGAACAGGTTTCAATTTTTTTAATCTATGCAAATGTGTGAAGATGATTCAGTTTAACTCTTCTTAATTATGTAGATTCATACAATCAGAAAGTTAGTTAAAATTTCCGTGATTCATAATCGGGAAAGAAGGCTTGAAAAATGTAACATTCACGGGATATATAGAATACAGGGATAAAGCAGTGAAAAGTATCGCGTATCCTGCTTGAGTTTAATGGAACAAGGGGAGATAAAGGTTAGTTAAAACAAGAAAAAACTAGAATTAAGAGCCACTGTCTTGAATGAATACGGCGCATAAAAAGAAAATCTAAACAAACCATATAGATATATCATTTTTCTTAAAAAAAAACAAAACAGTTTAAGCTTCTTATGTAGAGAAAAAAATGTTAAAACATATAGTGGATAAGAAATTAAGAATTAAAATCAACCTTCAATTTTATAAAAAAATCACAATGACGTGTGAAATCCTGGTTTTTCCAAATAGAAAATGGATTGACCATGTGCTTAAAGAAAATATCGAAACCAGATTTCGCAAGTAGGTGTTAAATTGATTTTTGACCAATGGGAGCGACTTGCAAGACTTACTACTACAAACAATTTCTTCACCTGTTGATACCTTTAACTTTCTCATTGAACACGAACTCTTAACTTCTTAATGTTTCTAATTGCACATTAACTCCTACAACTTATGTTATTCTTTCCTTTTAATAAATTTCTATTTTAATATACAAAATGTCTAATTTTATTCTTACACTATTCCACACATTCCAACCTGCCAACAACTAACCTTCTGATAATTCTGATGATGATAATGCTGGATAAAAGTTGTAAGCTGTAGGAAGTTCGGTTATGCCTGACATAAGGCCGAACCAATAAGCATTAACCAGCTCCCTACGGTTACAAATATACAATAGAATAGTTTACATTAAAGATAAATAATGGCATGGTGCCTAATTCAAAAGTTGTATTAATAATTGTGAGTCAGAATTTTTCACCATATACAATAAATGGAGGTTCTTATGTTCGTGAGTGTCGAAAAATTGTCTCTTCTGTTACTTAGGCTCCTAAGAGTAACTTAAAAAATGTACACAATGTATATGTCGCTAGATTTTAAGGCGAGAGAAAGATCAGTTTTAAAAAAGTTGTAATCATACCTGTGTGTGACACACAAGCATAGTACAAGGAGTTACCCTATAACATTTATGAAAAAAGCTCAAAGGAATACGAGAAAAAATATCACCAAGTGTTGCAAAAAACATCAAACTTCTACATCGAAAATATGAACAAGACGAAAAAGATCAGACACAAGTTGGGTATAAGCAACAGGGTCCAAAAAATAAAAAATTATTTCATAAAATGACTTTTATCATTCATTTCTGATAAGTAACTTATAAATTGAATTTTTTAAAATAATAAAATGTTTTGAAAGTTTTATTTTAGTTTTAATTGAAAGCTAAATGATTAAATTTACTATTTCCAGTAAGCAAAATACTCTGTATTTCAAACAGAAATTATATTGATTAGAATGTAAAATGTTACCTCCTCTGCTATTTTTGAGCGATCGACATATTGGTAAACAAAAGTTAATTCTTGGTTTTAAACATCATGCAAAAATAAAATATACATTTGTGGCACATTATTTTTGAAAAATTAGCAAATTTAATGTTAAATTAATCTGATTTACACAGGTATTACTTATTTATAGGATGAAATTTAGAATAAAACTACAGTGGAACCTGTCGTATGCTACCATCCCTACATCAAAAACTGGTTGCATACGACAAGTGGTCGCTCACTAAAAGCTCAGACATGATCTATTTACGCAAGGAACGTATATTCCACTCACTAGAATGTACATATTAGAATTTTACCATGTAATCTGGTAATAAATTAGAACATAAGATGGCCTAACTTTTAAAAAAATTATTCAGCATAATTCATTTTAAAATTTTAAAAAACGTATTTACAACGTCAACAAGAGACTAAAATATTTATTCACAAAAAATATTAAGTGGACTTTAAAAAAAAGGCAATTATTGCTTTCCTTTTCGTGCCTGTTCTAATACTAGCCATTTCTTATAAAATATATAGGTTGGAAAAATTCGCGACGTATACGGTTTCAGTTGTTTTTTCTTATAAGTGAGTGATAGCAAAAGAGAATCTGCGATAATACATGGAAAAAAACATACAAAAACTGGCAGCGATCGTGGGTGGGGATAGAGAAAAAGAGATAGATATACCCAGATAGAAATAGTAGATAGATACACACACACACACACACACACACACACACACACAAATAATAAAGGAACGAAAGATAGACATTTGAGAAAGGGACATAGTTGTGCTTTTTTCCCCCCATCCAATTTATCCAAGTCAGTACAGAGACTGCGACAAATCTCTTGAACATGTCAAATGCAATGCAATACAGTTTGAGGTGAACTCAAGCAATGTACATTTCAACAAGAAATAAGTTTGATACAACACTACAATAACAAAACAATGAGGAATTGTTCCTGAGTTAGATCAAAGTAAAATGAAATAGATTACTCATTTAGTTTCTCCTAATTTAGAAGTTCGCAGTGTACGACCAAAATGTTTTTGTTTTTTTTAAAGCGGTCGCTTGATCAGTGATTTTCATTCGTTGATGTTAGTCGCTGGACGCGTTCCGGTGGTCGCTCACTGAGAGTCAATTAACATTAGCAAATCGTCCGTGCTTAGAAAAACGGTCGTTAACAGGTGGTCGCTGACAAAGAGACAAGCATACGGCAAGTTCCACTTTATTTTTTAAAACACAGTTGAACTTTCTGACCTTTCTCCGTATCTGACATGTGATGAGAGATGCCAGATAAGTGTATGGCGATCTCAAGTGATAAAATTGTACAATTTTTCCTGTAAGGGGACGAAACCAGGAAACGCATAACCTTAATGTACACATAAAAATTACCATACAAAAAAAAAAATTCAAATACACAAAAGAAAAAACTAGAAATTATTTTAAAAATACAAAGGCACGACGATTTGTATTAAACTTTTCAATTTTCGATTATTAGATATAATCTTCACTTAATAAGTTAATAAACTAACGATAGCAAATCTTTTAAAGTATTTTAAAAAATACTTTTGAAACTCTATAAATTAATACAATTTTTTTAAAAGTTCATCATTAATCAAAAAAACATTTTTCTTCGAACTATAATTTATTAACATATATTAAGAGACTTAATACGCCAGCCAAGTTTGCGTCTGTCTTCACTAGATCGAAGTGAAATGGGATACTAATTGAGCGGACATTACTACACTCACCCACCCACCCAAAAATAGTCAGCTATTATTACAGATTCTAACAATGTTGGAGAAAAAAAATCATTCATTATAGATACTGGCGCCAATGTATATATCATTACACATAGACACGTTAAGGGTGACTTCTTTGATGACAGCTAGAGGGCCTAAAATACGTTGCTACGGGTAGTTGAAAGCTGAAATAAGCTTACCGACCCTTCGCCGATTTTTTCTTTGGACGTTTGTAGTAGCGGACATCTAATACTCCCTACTAGGATTAATGGATTACCAACAAAAAACGATCATCGACCCCACAAGTGTTCAAAGAAACTGAAAATATTTAATGACTGTCAACTTAATCATAAATAATATGCTCGAATTAAAGGCTTGATAAAAAAAAAAAAGTATACCAACCCAGCTAGCACGTATGCAGTAGAATACCATAGAATCGATACAGGCAGACATACTCCTATTTTTAAGGTCAGACAGCTGTCAGAAGAGAAAATCCTGGTAGTGATGAAGGAATTTTCTAAACTACAGAAAAATGGTATGACACATTCTGACCGTGAATGATGCAGCTCCCTACTTGAAGCAAGAAAACCTGATGGAAGCTTCAGATGCTGTGGTGACTACCGCGCATTAAACAGTATCGCAAAAAAGTGATAAATATTCTATCCCGACCATTAACTCAATTGCTGATAAACTAGACAACAGAACGATATTGGAGTATATAGACTTAACTATCGCCCGGTTCACACTCCACCCACGTCTATTGAACAGGTGAAGAGGCTCATCCCTTGTTTCCTGTTTAGGATGCGGTTTCCGGTTTTCTCTTTTCCAATCTTTTCACTCTTTTCTCTCTTTATTTTTTTTCAATTGGAGTAGATAGACTACACTATCACACGGTTCACACTCCACCCACGTCTTTTGAACAGCTGAAGAGGCTCATCCCTTGTTTCCTGTTTAGGATGTGGTTCCCGGCTTTCTCTTTTCCAATCATTTTACTCTTAAGTAGCCCCATGCGCATCAGTGGCGTCACCGCCTTGCTTGGGGTGATATGATTAAAAAAAAAAATTGATCTGGTATCAGCACACTATCAAATAGAAATACACCCAAATAATAAAAACAAAACCACTCATTTCTCCTTTCGGTTTACATGAATATAAATATGTACGGTTTGGATTAAAAACTGCAGCATCCACCTTCCAAAGATACATGGACAAGATTTCTCAACATGCTGACTGTGTATTTACATACAATGACGATATTCTCATTTTCACCGATGATTCTTCATCACACATAAAACATTGAAACTGTTGTCAAAATTTTACATAAAAAGAATTTTAAAATTTCAATAGAGTATTTAACTTTTGATGTAACTTTAATCGATTTTTTTTTAGGATATGATATTAGCTCGGATGGTATTAAACCGACCCAAAATAATGTTAGCGCATAATAGTATCCCCCCTAAAAACAGTAAGAATCTTCGTTGTTCCTTAGGTATGGTAAAATTTTTATAGAAAATTAATAACTTAATTTCGTAGACAGTCATGCCATTAACAGAGAAAATGCACGTATACAGTAACACTGTTTATACACTAAATTACTTTGAATTGCAATCAATTAACAATATTAAAAACAAAATTAGTGAATTTCCATTACTAGCTCACCAATGGTCTGAATGTACTGAATATCAGTTAATTACTGATAGCAATAATTATGCTATTGGTGCAACCCTTTAAGTAATAGAAGGAACGCCAATTTAAATAGGTTTCTTCTCGAAGTTGACGCAAACTCAAACGAGGTATTCAACTGTGGTGATACCGAGCAAAGCGAGGGACCGGATGTTTGCACTCTCACGATCAAAAAGCAAATGACCAAAACTCGTCGGTGCGCACTTCGGCTCCACGCAGATATTCCGGTTGAAGATTAAAAAATAATTAAATATGAAATTCCAGTTCGCGAACTTTATTTATCGGCCAATGGGAAGCCCAGAATCAAATACGGATGTGAATTCCCAAATGATCTACTGCGAGCTAAAAAGACAAAATAAAAAGGCGATACAGAAAGCATCGCCAGACACACACACACGGACAGACTCGAGAGAGACAAGTGTAATTAGTATCTCCTTTGACCGACGTCAAGCGAATTACTATGCTCGCCTCCCTTCCCTATCATCTTATCCTTCGCTGTCTCAACACTACTTACCAACCAAAGGAGCGGGTACATCAAAGACATTCCTAATTTACAACGCTCCTACGTTCATACGCAAAAACTCTCTTTTCAGCATTTATTGCCACGAACATTTTAACATCCGTTGGGCCCATACTTAAAGGATTACTTTAATTGTAAAAATCTTAATTAATATGTGTATATATATAAAATGTTATTTCTAAACTCAATTTGCTTTTCTTGATTTACAATCTTTTTATGACTTATAGTGGGCTATCTACAACGAGGCCAAATTCCGTTAATCTGCAACAACATAAAACTACTCTTCACTAGAACGGACAACTCGCTATACAACTATTGATAAAGAACTTTTTGCAGCTTATTTAGTTACCTTATGTTTCAAGCACATTAAAGGTAAACAAGTTTTACTTTTAATTGACTATAAATTTTAGTGGCCCATTCCGTAGCCTAAACCCTGCTAAGTCAGACAGCGGCAGTTAGCAATTCTAACTGAATATATTGCAGATGTAGGCCACATAAAGAGAGATAAAAGCGTTATAGCTGATTGCTTGTCGAAACCTAGCCTCGCAGTTCTGGTAGAGCTTTGTGACTTGCCTCCTATAGTGTTACACACAACTTAAGGACCCTGAGTAAAAATATATATATATATATAATCCCAACTTAAAAAATTAAATTGTAGGATTGACAATAATATTTTTATATATTGTGATAATACCACTGGTATTCTCAAACTATATACACCTGGTGAATTGCGAAATTCTATTTTCAATACTATTCACGCGACATCACGCCCTGGAATAAAAACGTCGTGTAAAATTATCAAAACAATTTTTATTATTATTATTTGAGGTGGGGGGCTTTTATGGGCAAAACAAGAAAGGACATGTATAAAAGCAAAATTCAGAGACATACCAAATCTGCTATTCACCCTGTTGAATTGCCAACTATTCGCTTCAATATGTTACACCTAGATTTAATCGGTCATCTTCCTGTAACTAGAGAAGACGAGAAACGGTCCTCTCCCTTTGACTAGAAGACGTCATGAAACATAACGCTCATTACAAATACGTATTAACCTTTATTGATCGCGCTACTAAATTGATAGAAGCAGAATTATTAACAAATATCACAGCTCAGTCTGTTGCTAATGCATTTGTTCACGTGTAGATCACATGATGGGGGTGTTCCTCTTCATGTAATAACTGATCAAGGTGCCCAGTTTGTGAGCGAATTATTTTCGAAAATAGCCACAATAGTTAGCTTCTATGGATTGTGTACAGCTAGTTACCACCCGCAAACTAATGAAATGGACGAACGTGCTCATAGAACAATGAAGACGGCAATGACTAACAATCACGCAATCTGACGAGACCCGCACGAGGTATTGTTAGACGAGAAAGTCAACCTTTCTTTTGTTCCTGGACAGTCAAACTAGAAAGACGTACATACTACGCCTCCTTGGCCTTACACTCTCGGCGGACCTCAAATGGAATGACTATATTGAATCCATTGCCAAATCTGCTGCTATGAAAGTCGGCTCTCTGTGCAGGGCCCGGAAATTTTTCCCACCTGAAACTATTCTGCACATATACAAATCTACCATCCGCCCGTGTATTGAATATTGCTGCCATATCTGGTCGGGTGCCCCTGCTGCTCTCCTTGGGCTTCTTGACAAAATACAAAGGAGGATCTGTAACGTGGTTGATACTGACTTGGCAGACCGGCTGCAGCCGCTCTCACACCGGCGTGATGTAGGTTCCCTGTGCCTCTTCTACAAGTACTTTCATGGCTTCTGCTCCGATGAGCTTAGATCACTGGTGCCGCCTAAGCACGAATTTACACGAGATACTAGATTAGCAACTAGGTCCCACCCTTTTACAGTTAAACAAATAAGATGTAACCGTAAATTCTACTCCAACAGCTTCTTTTCTCGCGCTTCCCGCCTGTGGAACTCCCTTCCACAAGTCTGCTTTCCCGACAGTTACAATCTCCAGGTGTTTAAATGTAGGGTCAATAGACACCTCCTATCACACTAACAATACTCTCATCCTCACCCGCCTATCACCCACCCTCTGTTATTTCCTATATTTAACCAGCCTTTCTCCACTCTACGTAGCCCCCTGCACAGTAGTGGCAGTGACATGCCTTGCTCGGGGTGAAACGCTTATAAAAAAAAAAAAAAAATATTCCGGCTCGTGTAAATCAACAAATGAAAGTAACAAACTTTATATTTATTTTAGATAGCAAGTTTCTTGTGGACATATATATATATATATATATATATATATATATATATATATATATATATATATATATATATATATATTTTTCTCTCAAGAGTTTTTATATAAAGACTTTTGTGGCTCATTTAACTTTTTCGGGTGTTGTGAATTATTCGTTTTGTGAATAAAACCAATAATATACATTCGTGCAAAACAAATCTCTCTTTCTCTCTCTCTCATATATATATATATATATATATATATATACCCAGGTGAAGAGAACCAACAGTTTTATAATTCCGAGTTCTCTGGCATTTCCTTTTTTTATGAAAGTGCTCAATACAATAAATATTGTAGAGCATAATATAATCATATGATTAAATTTGAATTTTTAATTAAAAAAAACACATTTAATTATGAGATACATAACCCAATCTCTGAAGAAGCTTTAATAAAACTGAACCATGTTACATTGAGGCACATCAATAATGATGTATTTGGGCAACATGTTTTTTTCTTTTTATTTATGCACATTTATTTGAAGATCAATGGAAGTTCAATTTTTTTTTCTTTTTGCCGGGCAAAATTTGAAGAAAAAAAAGTTTATTTTCTGAACGCTTCCGGCTTTTATTAACTATTATGAAACATTTTTTGTAAGTTAATATTGTCGATAGGCATGCATTGTTTCTCAGACCTTTAAGTATTTCGTCTTTACGCGTCAGCGTGTAATGTTTTTATATTATTTATATTTCATATTTTAATTCTTAAATTCTGTGAAATTTTATTGTTGCTGCCTTTTATGATTAAGGCTTCCGATAATTGTTTTTTTTTTTCCACATTTATATTGTGTAGTATTTTTAAAATAAAACACCACGAGCTAATCTATAAGTTCTTGTCCAATTTTTATTTGATTCTCTGTGTTTTTCAAGGTCAGGTCGCCAAGAAATTTCACATAAATGTTTCTTTCGGAAATAAAACAAACTGCGTTAGTCTATTATTTCCTTAGGATATTACCCGTGAAATAACGAGAGGAATGTTTACGCATGAATTTGCACAGGTATTCTAGTATAATTTCCGCGGATCAGTGTATCTGCACTCCACGGACCAGTGTCTATGTGCATTTTGTGAACAATGTCACACTCATTTTCTCGCTTATATGCACCTTCCGCAGGGATTAAAGCTGCGTCTCCCGTTAAGAGAAACCACCGTTTGATTTGGTGTGCTTTACTGTTCGGCTACAGAGTGCGTCATCGTCTAGCAAGGCTCTGTTTTGCCTTTTATGTTCCTCCTATTTTCATTAAGAAATTGCTTTGTCTACGTTTCAGATACATAAATGAGCAGACGTGAGCTTTCGTGAAAAATATCGAAATCAGGAAGCGCGTTTTATTTTTTATTTATTTATTTTTTTTTTTTACAGCTTTTGCTGGACTGTGACGCCCTCTGTAGTCAAGTGGCAGGGCACGCAAGTTCGATCCCTGCTAGAGAGAATATTTTCTCCTAACCACTTGACTCTAGTTCTTTCACCACCCCGTATATCCTTTCCATTCTCTCCACCTTTGCAACTGTCATCACACCTGTATTCCCATCCTTCTCTTGCTCCTTTCTAACTGATTCGTCTTCCTCTTCACTCTCTTCTACTTAATCTTTTACTCTTATGTAGCCCCCTGCACATCAGTGGCATTACCGCCTTGCTCGGGGTGATATGATTAAAAACAAAAAAATTGAAATTCAAATAGACAAGTCGGGATGATTATCCGTTTTAGAAGAGTTAACCTAGAACATCCTTATTCCAATGATCTCGTTCATTCAATTCAGGAAATGACTTCATTTCCTTTAATTTTGATCATGCAGTGTTGATGTCCACACTGTTTATGTCTACTGAGTCGTCTTCCTTCATAAATTTGAAACAATTCGTTTGAATTATGAATAACGGGCCCAGTCTCTATTCGTTTTTCTCTGTCAGCCATGGTATCGATGAAAAATAGGTTTGGATCAATATTGAGTCAATAGAAACCACTGTAATTTGGTAAGTGTATACGAAATGGAAACATTTTTGTTCTACAGATAATAAAATATATATTTCTAAATGCTCGGCTAATTTTAATAAATATGCTTTTTTATGACGTCTAAAGAAATTTCCAGGTTACTTCCTATTCTTATTGATGTCAAAAACACTATTTTGCATGCATGCTGATGATTAAATCCGGTGCCTACAACCCCGATCCCCTCTCTCGACAAGCGGGGGCTGGGAAGCCGGATTGGGTGCTCCGAATAGTGCTTTGTGACCCCCGCTATCTTATCAATATTTGCTTTTTCTTTTACCTACATTTATATACATTACAAATTAAACTAAGCACAACTGACTATTAAAGAATGAACTGTTCTTTAATTCTTTTTTGTCAGATCTCTGAATTTGTTTTGCTCATGCTAAGTGTGAAAAAAAAACAACTATATTTAATTCTTTTTAATGTTAAACATTGTCCTAAAATATTGATTTATGTAAAACGGAATCCTCTTTTATGACGTCTCTAATTTCTATTTAGATACATTGTATTTATAGTTGACTGAAGATTCGCCTTGGGCGAAGAGAGCTAGGGACCTCTACCCTAGCCATACATCACTCCTATTCCTGCTGTTTATTGCTGTTGTAAACTCGAGAATCAGTCAGAATTTTTTACCTAATGTTGAAAGGCTACGCGTGCTAATCATCGGTCTATTGACCTTTCATGGCCTTGTATCGGGAGCTAGTACAGGAGGTTGCTTCGGTCTCATACTGTAGGCGGCTCGGCTTGTCGGCAACCAAGATTCCCTCTTTCTGATCATGTTCGCCAGCGGCGAATTACCTCAGCAACTCTTTACGCTTACCTGGCGAATTACCTGGAACGCGCTACCCCTCAATGATGTGGTTTTCAGAGCAGGTCATCACTGTGACCTTGGATTAGAAGAAACGGCTGTGTAAGACGGTTCTATGTTGATGAGTTGACAGCTTGTATCGATCCTGAACATCTTGTGTCCATCGATCTAGCACATGCATGCGATAATGTGTTGCCTCAGTGTTCTGGGGTGAAATGGGTGGTGTTGCTGGGTGTGGACGAGGCGGATGGAGGGTATCTTACTATACGAACATTATTTTCATCAGTATCTGGTTGGATTCTTAAGGTATCAGCTCAGCATAAAGACCAGAACTGATAGTTTTTGTCGGTAGATTTCAGCAAGAGGTGGGTGAAAGTTGCGAGTTTGGTTCGCATGAACGGGCTAAGTTTGATTTGCATTTTTTAGTATCCTTTAGACACAACGAGCGATATTTTTACAGACTCTTCCCTGGTTAAGCTAGACTCTCTTGTTTACCTAGTTAATGTGAGTAAGTGTTGTTCCCGACAGTCTTTTTTACTATGATGCAGGTCAAGATTCTCAACTTCCCCAATTTGTTTTTTGTCCTCTTGTTATCTTGACTGTATCAGTATTTGACTTTTTCCCATTACATCATTTATTTTTTCTTTCTCCCCTGACTCTTGGTTTTGCTTAGTGGCAGAATACAGTGGTCACTGATTTTTTTCTGTTGGGTGACCAGGTCTTACTAACACTTAATTTTTTTTTTATTTTTGTTTGGTTGTACTTTATTTTCGTTACTGTGTTCATGCACCCCCCTCATTTCATACCATATATTTTAAATATTTTTAATCAAATTACCTAGGTTTAGGATGGTCAGTATTGATCAGCCCCACCCTACTTCTTCGTTCTTGTGCCAAAATTGTAATTGCGATAAATAATCATTGTATTTATTTTCAATTTTTGTAGGTGAATTATTCACCTGTTGCATATTTACTATTAGTGTACATATTTAGGTGGCAATAACATTTGTATTTTATATAAATACTACCTTTTATGAAAATTGAGATTTAGAAGAGTTGGGGGAACTGTATCAGAATAGGGGTGTAATATAGATTTGAAGGGACACTTTCACAGGTCTTGACGATGGTGATAATGATTACATGAATCAAGAAATGCAATAATTTTTTTTTTTTAGCACAATTTAGAGCTGCCGTCGAGAATATCTCTTGTGCTCAGATTATCATAGCCAAGACAGATAACGACCATATCACATTGAAATACCGGTTCCCGCACGATCAGCTTGGTCTGTACCTACATGGGTGACCGCTTGAATGTGCGGGTGCTCTAACGGATAGTGTATCGAAATTGTTAATCTGAGAGTCGTGTTCCAATTCCAGTTGGGTTCGTTATATTCATTTGTGCGCAGATACTCTTGGAAATGGTATGAATTCCCATCTTCTCCCATTAGTTATGGGTTAATTAGTAAGATTTGTATCCATAAAAGCGTTATCATCTTACACTATTTACAGTTACGTTGTACGCTCCGACCTTCTTCAAGTGCTAGGAATTTCGAACTAGCACCTGAAGAAAGCCGGAGCGTACAATAGCCGAAACGTCGTACAAATGGCAGCAAAGATGAGGACAATAGTCCAAATAATGTAAATAGAGTAAATACCTCATCTCAGAAATATAGACAAGCACCGTTATTATCTTGAACAAAAAATAAAATGTGCACAAGATATTTAAATTTTGGCATTAAATAACTCATAGTGGTTGATATCCCGCTAAATAAAAGCCAACATAAGCATGTTTCTAGAAATATCTCTCAAAAGGAGCTAATGCTGTTAGGTATTTATACTTTTGATAGCTGTTTAGGATGTGGTTTCCGGTTTTCTCTTTTCCATTCTTTTACTCTTTTTTTTTTCAATTGGAGTAGATAGACTAAACTATCGCCCGGTTCACACTCCACCCACGTCTATTGAACAGGTGAAGAGGTTCATCCCTTGTTCCCTGTTTAGGATGTGGTTTCAGGTTTTCTCTTTTCTAATCTTCTTACTCTTACGTAGCCCCCTGCGCATCAGTGGCGTTACCGCTTTGCTTGGGGTGATATGATTAAAAAAAAAAAAAAAAACCTGTGAGGGAAGAAAATGACGGATGGTATTTAGAGCTAAACGTTCAATGTAGAGATTCTCTTTATATACTAAAAGGATGGCTAATAAACGCGTGGTACACAACGAATTAAATGCATAGATACAGCAATAAGATTTTTAAAAACGTTTTTTTTTATATTTTTCAACAAAATCTTTTATAGTAACACAACACTTATCTATAGATCTAGTATTATTCAGCGAAAATTTTAGATCAATATTCATTACTGTAACAGTTTACAGGTTTACTGATCCATCCTTGTATATTCAGGAAACATGAGTTTCAAATAAAACCCAGTTTGAACTGCTTTTTATATATATTTGATAATGCTCAAAAGTCTGGCACTTCGTGAAAGGATGTTAATCTACCCAGTAGCAATGAATATAATTTTTTTAAAATATTTTGTTGCCAAATCTTGTCGCTTTACCCGATTAGATAGAGTAGTGAAATAGCATATAAATGGTCCATACTATGTAATTGGTATATGAAACGAAAATACATTAATTTTTAGATTAACATCAAAAGTAGGGGGATCTTGCAAAATTAGTTCTCTCTCTCTCTATCTATCTATCTATCTATATATATATATATATATATATATATAATGCCAATCCCTGTTGCGAATACCCGCACAGGCACATTTGTGTTTGTTCAACACTTATAGAGCCCACCTTTAGTTTATATTGCAACGATGCTGAGCGGATTTTAATTATTATTATTATTATTTTATTTTTATTTTTTTTAGAGAAAGAGTGCGCGCATTATTTGGTGTGATCAACAATATGAACAAGGCCAGCACACTCAAACCTTCGGTGACGATGACTTGGGACTTCTTGCTAGCACAACCATTGTTGGTTACCATTTAGTTCCATTTACTTAAATCACAAGGCTTGGGTCGACCGATTATATGGTTTTCAGTCACTTGTAACTGGGTTATTACGCCTTTCCCAGACTGATAACAAGAAGTCACCTTCCTAACATCACTGATTAAATTGAAAGCTCGGTACATAACAGACACGGACGGAGTGGCCAGATGCTCAGTGAACCTCTAGCCACAAACGGTCATGGTCAATATACAAGAAAATCATTCTTTTATTATGCTACTATAAAAATTTGCAGAACCAGCTTTAGCGAAATCTCAGACGTCATTTAAGTTTATTCTGCTGTCTACTGCTTGTGCAATCTCGATGATTGTATGTCGTTTATAAAACCGAAGGAAAAAATATCGGCACCTTTTTAGAAAAATGTATTTGCACATGTCTCTTTCGAGACATGATCGCCCAAGCATGTATCACGTATGGCATTCATCATGAACTTTCCAAAACGAACCCCAGTCAGCGTTTAAACACTTTTTTCTTCCTTCACGATTCAAGAAACACGCATCAATGATGATTAATATAAATATTATACGAATCTGAAACGGAAAAAAAATTCAACGTTGAATCTAAATAAAATCTTCTGGGGTGGAGGTAGTTTTTTTTTTTTTTTTTTTCCTAGGATTCAAATGGAATTTGTCATGATGAATTACTGGAATCTGAGTAACGTGGGTAACACTGACCAGCTGGCTTGTTTGAACTGTGCCTTGGAACAGGAAATATTTTTCTTGTTTTGCTCTTTGCAACACATTGTGCTGCCTGTAGTTCCAACTATTTGACGTTGTCGGGATACAAAAAGCAATTACATTTTGTTATATGACGGCCAATAAGTGATGTAGTGGTCGACCTGGTGTGATGGTTAGCAAGCTATAATCATTACAATTCAGCGAGTTTCATCCTTACTTGGTGCTCCATACTTTCGACCTTGTTGTGGTACAGTGGATATCGGCTCGGAACGAGAAACCGGCGAGCCGAGTTCGAATTCCAGTTGAATCCATTGCATTCACTTACGCGCAAATACCCTTGGGAAAGGTATTAATCCGTTTCTTCCTTCCAGTTATGGATTAAATAGCAGGACAGATTGGGTTCTATAGCCTTGGTCGGCAACCAGTCTACCGCAGAAAGCAATGGCAACCTACTGCGAGATAATATTCTGCCCAGTCAGTCTTTCGAGACATGATCGCCCAAGCGTGTATCACGTATGGCACTTAACTGTCATATCTAAGCTGTACTTAGAAAATCATTCAGTCAGTAAGCTTACTGGTGTCAAGACACGTGTTGTTCATTTTGGTGAGGGCAGCTAGCTTCCATGATGATCACGACGCGACATGAATATAAATGTCCATTACTCTCTCAGAGCAATGCCGATAACAGGATAAATAGCACGTGAAACGAGATGCTGTGATACATTTAAGAAATAGCAAAGCGATAAACAACGTGAGAACCTTTCGTCAGTCCTCTCTAGCTTAAAAAACAAACAAACTCTAAACTGCTGTTCAATGCGTGATTTACATGACATTATTTGATATTATTATCGCCCATTAACGTCAAAGAATTAATCGAATCAGAATCGTTCTTTCACACTATAGATTACATTTCCTTGGAATAATAAATCCTTGATCAGAATTCAGATAGGTATCTCCAATCATTTTCGATATCTAAATTTTAAAATGAATTTTTAGAAATAAAAAAGCTTTCTTTAAATTTTTGAGCTTTAACTGAAAGCTAAATGATTAAATTTACCATTTCAAGAAAGCAAAATATTCTGGTGTATTTCAAACAGAAATTATATTGATTGGAATATAAAATTTAAATGTTCTTTTTAATTTTCAAATTTTTTGGCCATTTTTGAGCGATCGACAGATTTGTAAAGAAAAATATATTTTTGCAAAAATAAAATATACGTCCGTGACACATTATCTTTTAGAAAATTAGCACATTTAATGTTAAATTAATCTAATTTACACAAGTATTGCTTATTTATAGCATGAAATTTAGAATAAATTATTTTTAAATAGTTGACTTTTCTAATCCAGCCACCGTAATTGAAATGTGTTGACAGGTCGAGATAAGATGGATATCAGAAGTGACATAATTGTACAAATTATTTTTCCGGTAAAGGGGAGTAACCTTGAAACACATGACCTTTTTAATTTACACATAAAAATTACATGATATTCATAATTAAAAGGTCACGTGATTCAAGGGTTGTCCTCCCTTACATGAACAAAAATAAAATTTATACCAAATTCATCTTCCATACATTTTTTAGCCGGCTACTGTAACTCATATCAATTATCGCCTCTTGATAAGTCGTTGACTTAAGGATACTGTAATTGAGAAACGCTTTTTTGGAAATATTTCAGCCAGTAAGCAAGTAATTCTTGTTTCAAATCAAGTTAAAGTAAGTTTAAATTCGCTAATTTGAAAAAGATAATGTGTCAGCTAGGTGTATTTTATTTTTGTAAGATTTTTTTTAAAACTGAGAACTGGCTTCTGTTTACAATCGATGAAAAATGGCGGAAAATTTGAAGAACTTTTTTAAACCTAAAAAAAATTTGATTCCGATCAATATAATTTCAGTTTGAAATACACCTGGATATTTTGCTTACTGTAATTAGTAAATTTAATCTCTTGGCTTTCAATTAAAGCTATAATTAAAATATTAATTACTTTAATTTAATAATTAAAATTTGTGGCGGTACCAAAATAAAACTTTTTGCCTACAGAGCTTAATTTTTTGAAAACTCATGAATTTACGTGAAGTGGGGAGTAACAGATGTAAAAAAAAAAATATCAAGATATTTTAAATGATTTTAAAATTAATTTCATTCATTTATAAATAAGTCCTGAAAGTTTAACTAAAATCCGACAATTATTTGACTTTTTGTCACCGGAAAAAACTGGGTTGTAACGTTTTCCATTGTAAACTATCGTAACAATTTGGCTCCCAGCTAACGAAATTAAAAACAAGATTTTTCCCAAAATTTCGAACGTGTTAGAAAGGATTAAAAATTTTTTAAAAATAACAAGTACTTTGATCTTTCCTCTTAAAAATAAAACATTTTGATAGAAAAAGTTCGTTTTTAAGTTTTTTTTTGTTTTTTTTTCAGCGATTTAGTGGAGTTATCTAAAGAATAATCTTTTTTTTTTTTTTTTTTTTTGAGTCAGGTTAGGTTTGCGTTTTCACAGAAACGTTTAATTTAAACGGATGTTGTACGGCGCGCAAAAATTCTAGGGATGTTGGCTCAACTGTTGTAGCTTTTTTCTTTATTAATAGATAATTTTATTAATCGATTTCTGTTATGTCTCAACATTCTAATTAGCGTGATTCTGAATTTCCTTCACTTTAGTTTAAACATGTCAGCATCCACACATGGATTGGGTGAGGAATGGGAAAATGTATTTTCTTTTATAAGCTTAAAAGAGAAAGACGAACAAAAGAAAACAATGATAATCACAAGAAAGCATAAAAAGCGTATGTAACGTTTTCCGATTTGGAGGAGATGGTCGTATTATTCTTATACAAATAAAAAAGGCGGTTGAAAAAAATACAATAACAACGTAAAACGTATGGGAGAGAGAAACAATGATAATGAGAAGATTTTTGTGATATCAGCCAAAAGAGGTGGGGGGGGGGGAGAAAATAGCAACCTATAATAATTATTCAGTAAAAACAGCTATGACAACAATTTGAATAACAACAATGGTTGTTGAAAAAGAAACTTTAAGATAGGGCGTCAACGTAAGGGCTGCGGGTGTGTGTCTTTTTTTCTTTTTTTTTTAAAAACCAAAAAAAAACCTGAACAGACATAGAAGACCAGGTCATTTGGGTGCGCGGGAAAATGAAGAGGAAATAAATATTTATATTTCGACGAATTAAAAACTGAAAGATATTTTGAAAGTTGTTTCTTTCAAAGAAACTAATAAAAAATATTGGATTAATTTTTTTTTTTTAGCAAGCGTAGATTTTCAATTTTGAACAGTAGAAATAAATCTTTGTTCGTTACATCTAGGTACCTTCACTCATTCATTTTCAATAACTTTTAAATTGAATTTTAAAAATAATTTTTTTTTTAAACATTTTTAGTTTTAATTGAAAGCTAAATGATTAAATATATAATTTCCAACAGAAATTATATTGATTAGAATCTAAAATTTTTCAAGTTTTTGGACAGTTTTGAACGATCGACACATCTGTAAACAAAAGTTAATTTGGTTTTACAATAATTTCAAAATTAAAATATACATGTTATACATTATTTTTAGAAAATTAGCAAATGTAATGTTACTGATTTACACAAGTTAGTATTACTTATTTATAGCATGAAATTTAAAATAAAACTTTCTAAAACAGTTGAACTTTCTGATTTTTCCCTCGTATTTGGAATGTTGACAGCTCGACAGATATGAGATCGCAAGTGACAATTGAATTGAATGTCATAGTTTTATTGCAGTTTTTTTATTTTACTATTAAGAGCAGATTTTCGGAAATAAAGGCAAAATGTTAAAAAAATAAATACATGATTTACATTCCCAATGAGTTCTGTATCTTGTGGTGATACCGACCGAGCAAAAGCGAGCTGACCGGATGTTGGCTCTATGTCGACCAGAAAGCGAATGAACAAAACTCGTCGTCGCGTATCCGAGTTTGTGCAGATGTTCCGGTTGAAAATAAAAATTTATCAAATTTCCATTTCGCAAGCCTACATGAATTTTATTTACCAGCCAATGGGAAGCCCGGAATCAAATACAAGTATGAAATTTGAAACAAGCTGCGTTTTGATCCAAAAAGCAGATATAAAAAGCCGAAACAAAAAGCACAAGGACAGACGGGAAAACAGAGAAGAGGAATTACTTTCCCCCTTGACCTAAGTTGAGCGGCTACTATGCTGACCTCTTTCTTTCTCCACTGTCTCAAAAGCACTTATTGACCTCAGGAGTGACCTCTTCAAAGACATTCCACACAAACCAACTTACTGACCTTAGAAGTGGCAACTTCAAAATGAACATTAATCACACTACTACACCTTTTATCTTTTTCAGCATTATATTTTCCATGAACATTCTAACCTCCGTTGGACTTATATTCAAGTATTATTTTAATTGTAAAAACATTGATATATATGTGTGTGTGTGTGTGTATATATATATATATATATATATACATAAATGTTATTTTATACTCAACTTGCCTTTCTTGATTTTATAATCATTTTATGAATTATAGTGGGCTGTCTTCCCACAAGGCCAAATTCCGTTAACCTGAAATGGTATACAATTAATTACCCTTCACTATAACAGAATCCTACTACAACTAGAAAAAGAATAAATAAGAAAAGATATACTTGCTATAATCTAACTAAATATAACCAATTTTTGCAACAAAATTTAATTTCTTAAAATTTCATGAATTTACGTGGAGGGGGTAACAGATGTAAAATAAATAAATAAATAAAAAATTAACAATATTTTTAAAAAAAGTAATTTAAAAAATAATTTAATTCATTTGTGAATAGGTCTTGAAAGTTTCATTAAAATCCGACAATTATTTGATTTTTGCAAGAATTTCCAATTTTATGTGTTTGTCACCGGAAAAAACTGGGTTATGTAATATTGTTTTCCGTTGTAAACTCTCGTAACAATCTGGTTACCCACTAAAATCAAAAGATTTGTTACCAAAATTTCAAGGGAATTAAAAAATTTTAAATAGTAATTAAAATTTACTTTGATTTTTCCTCTTAATAATAACAAACAGCTTAAAGAAAAAACATTTTTTTTTTAAGTTTGGAGCTTTATTCATACTATGCTGTTTTTTTTTTCCAGCGATTTAATGGAGGGTATCTACATCAATTATTGTTTCCCCACCACATTTATTATGCCTCTTTCTTTAGATACCTTTAAAAAGGAAAAAAAAAAAACTATATGTAAGGTTTAAAATACATGAACAAAAATGAAAAATCTTTCTTGAAAGTTTTGTTTTAGTTTTAATTTCAAGCTAATAGATTAAATTTAATATTTTCAATAAGCAAAATACTTTCCTGTATTTGAAACCGAATTAAAAATGTTTTCCTTGTCAGTAAAATGATAGATTTTATCATATTAACAAAACTCAACACAAAATAATTCTCTAGATTAAAAAAAAAAATCTGAAACTTTACTTGATGTTTCTCTTCTAAACATAATTTACAGTCTTTGCTGTTGTGTGGTGGTGATCTTTTAACTATTTCCCCTTTAATGTTATTTTCTTTCCAATTCCATATGTGTTTTAATAACACTGTTTTTGTATTTTTCTGTGTCAAGTGATGTTTTGTCATTATTTAATCTTTCTTAGGAGCAACACTTATAACCTCCAATGTAAATCTTTTTGTTGGTGTTATTTGTCACAGTAGTTTTGTATATTGTTTGTTAGACATTAAGTGTACAGTTGTCTTTCTTTCAGCAGTTGCATTTGTTCATATTGTAAAATACACACAAGAAACAAACACTCAATATGACCTAAAAAGAAATCCTTTAAGTAGTAAAATATACCAACATAGTAAGAAGAAGATCAAGCCAATAAAAAGTTAACCTAAAGTTTAATTAATCTAACTTGAAACAAATTAAGTTTTAGCTTAAAATATCTAAAAAAAAAAAGTATTTAACACTTTTTTTTTACATGTTGAAGGATTTGACAGCCTGGTGTTTGGGTAACTTAAGTGAGGACATAATTAAAATAAAATGACATGACAAATACAACATAAATGTCTATATACATACTTATATATATATATATATATATATATATATATAGAACAATTTTGAAGGAAAGATATAATAAAAAGAAATTTTGTGTGACACATTTAATCAGACTAAGCTTACATTGTTACTACACATGAACAAGAGACACTGGGAATTTTTAATTTTTTTTTTTTTGTTATATATATAATTTAGCCGATTTCATTTTGATTCTTTTTATCACTTTTTATTAAATATTGTGATATTAGATACCAAGAATAGTGAAAGCATTGTGTCCAGATGCTTATGTTCCACCATTCTTGGCAGATCTATTATTACAATGTGGTATATTTAATGACAAAAGTAATGGAAAGAAAGAATCTAAATTAAATTAGATTATATACTGAAAACACATAAATAAACAGCCTTATATTAAAATTCTCAACATCTGTTGTTCATGTGTAGTCATATCAATGTAAGCATAAACTTAGTCTGAAGTCCTAAAATACATAATATGAAACTTTCCACTTGTCATATAAATAGCAGGTGTGTTTCTTGTGATCTTCAATATGTGCGTGTATGTATATATATATATATATATAATGCAAAGAATGTGTCACTTTTAACTGAGTAGGTTCATGCTGACTTGGTTTCATGAGGATGCCATTAAGATGTAGTCACTCATCAGGGCTGTTTTTTTTTTCCTTTATATGGAGCGTAGTGTAATTTGATATTTTGTGGTCTAATTTGTGATTGGTCAGTTTTCTTATTGTGTAGGTGTTTGATTTCTTTATATTGCATGCATAAATGGGTGTCTGCTTAATTGCTTTTTAGTTGGTTTGTTATCATTTAGGTTGACATCTTTTTTATTGGCTTGACCTTTATCTTAGCCTATTGATATATTTGACCACTTAAGTTTTTTTTTTTAGGTCATGGTTGAGCATTTGTATTTTTGTCTGTATTTGTGGGCTTTGATTATTTTTTTATTTTGTTTGTTAGTAGTTATATTATTTTCAGTTGTCTTGAGTATTTGTGTGTGTGTATATATATATATATATATATATAATGATAGCTGTTTATTGTTATTTGTGTAGCAAAGTAGATATTTGTATTTGTTCTCATTATTGCTAGTTTCTCTTCTAAACATAATTTACAGTCTTTGCTGTTGTGTGGTGGTGATCTTTTAACTATTTCCCCTTTAATGTTATTTTCTTTCCAATTCCATATATATTTTAATAACACTGTTTTTGTATTTTTCTGTGTCAAGTGATGTTTTGTCATTATTTAATCTTTCTTAGGAGCAACACTTATAACCTCCAATGTAAATCTTTTTGTTGGTGTTATTTGTCACAGTAGTTTTGTATATTGTTTGTTAGACATTAAGTGTACAGTTGTCTTTCTTTCAGCAGTTGCATTTGTTCATATTGTAAAATACACACAAGAAACAAACACTCAATATGACCTAAAAAGAAATCCTTTAAGTGGTAAAATATACCAAAATAGTAAGAAAAAGATCAAGCCAATAAAAAGTTAACCTAAATGACAAGAACAAACCTACTAAAAAGCAATTAAACAAACATACTCACACATTCATTAAAAAGCAATAAAGAAATCAAACACCTAAGACCACTCCCACAATATATGAAATTATACTAGGCTCCATATAAATAAGAAAAAACCAGGACATAGCAGCAAAAACAAAAAGAAAAAGCCAAGCCCTGATCATAATAATGCCCTCCTAAGTTAATGAGAACTCCTTTATATTAAACCTATCAAACACTATCTTTACTCCATACCAACCACTTTGAGATTAAAAAAAAAAATCTGCTTGCCAAATCCTTTTTATCAGTAAAACTACTGAAAAAAAAAAAAAAAAAAAAAATTGGCACTAAATATTATCATAAATCAACACACACACACATTTAATTGGAGTAGATAGACTAAACTATCACCCGGTTTGACACTCCACCCACATCTATTGAACAGGTGTAGAGGCTCATCCCTTGTTTAGGATGTGGTTTCCGGTTTTCTCATTTCCAATCTTTTCACTCTTAAGTAGCCCCCTGCACATCAGTGGCATTACCACCTTGCTCCAGGTGATATGATTAAAAAAAAAAAAAAATATATATATATATATATATGTGTGTGTGTGTGTATACACAAAGAATAAATCCAGTTAAGAAAAAAAGGCTAATGGTAATCCAACACAAGTCTCTCAGAATGTAATATACTTCTATACACTAACATTAATCTTAATAGAAAATTTAATTTAAAGATTTTTCAAAGTAATATTGCATTCATTTATTGTATGCAAAAACCTATAAGACTGGAAACCCATATAGAATTCTCTTTAAAAGAACAATTTATAATACTGAGAGTATATTTCCATAGTAATAAATGTCCTCCACTTTTTTTTTTGTATTCTAAGTAATAAAAATGAAATACCAATGGAGGAACTCCCAACATTATTTTATTCTCAAAACAAAAGGACGAAAAAAAAAAAAAAGTGTGTAGGTCAAGTTGCTTGCACAACAGAAATAGTTTCATCCCACTTAGGAAGTGTTGATACTTGCATGGTGTGTCATTTTTCTTTTTAGGTTCATAACTTTTTTTTTTCCCATCAGTTTTAGTAGTCAGTCTGAGCACCAACATGGCAGAAAAGTTCAGTGAAAGAAAAGAAAAAATCTGCCTTGAAAGGTCATATTAGATAGGAAACATTCATTGACTGAGCAGCCAGTATGGTTTTCAGTTGAAATTTATGAAGTATTTCTATTAAAACAATTTTTCAATAGGTTTTTCAATTCCAATAGTTGTTATTGCTCTTTCCAATACTGATAGAGGCTTCCTTTCTAAACTTTTATTCGTAGTGTAGATTGTCAACATCTTGATAATGTCTGTATTTTCTCTTTGACTTATCCATTTTAGCTGTTACAAAAAGCCAGAATTAACCTAAGGATAAGTGAGATACTATTGAAAAGTTAAGCTAGTTTTATTTTAATTTTTTTTTAACTAAACAAAAACTGAATAGAAAAAAAGTCAGACCTTGTGATAAAAACAAATTAAAATTTATGACCTTTTTTTTTATAGCTAAATGGTGATGCTTTCCAACAGTGTTAAAATTCAATATTCTGACTCGGGTAAAAAAGAATTTTTTATGCTGATTTTTCAGAAGCCCTCTATTCTTGAAAGATTGGCATGACACAATCTATCTTGACACTATTTTGTCCATATTTAGCCAAAGCTAAGTCATACTATTGTATATCAGTAAATCATTGTTGAAGATCACTCTTCTGGGAGTCAATTGGTTAATCAACAAGGTCTTAAAACAGACCCAAGAAAAATGTCATGAACAAAACAGAAAATGTGTCATCTTTGTTAAACTGATAAAGGCATTTGATACTTGTAAGAAAGTCTAATCTCTGGATAATTGAGGAAAAATTAGGTCAGGCAACTTCTTTCTATTTTTTTTTTTTTTAATCGTATCACCCTGAGCAAGGCGGTAATGCCACTGATGTGCAGGGGGCTACATAAGAGTGAAAAGATTGGAAAAGAGAAAGCCGGAAACCACATCCTAAACAGGGAACAAGGGATGAGCCTCTTAACCTGTTCAATAGACGTGGGACGAGTGCGAACCGGGCGATAGATCTATCTACTCCAATTCATTATTGAAAACAGCATGAAGGTTGTCTCCTGTTTCCAATTTTGTTCTTTATAATGGTGTTCATGATGGCTACAAAGGAAGAGGATGACATGAACATGTATGTCAGCAAATAAAAATAGAGATTTGTTTCAACTGGAAGTAACACCAAGCCACAATGCATTTGGTCAGAGCTCCTGCTTGCAATTGATATGATTCTAGTTACATACTCAAAGGTTGTGCTCCAGCAGGCAATGTTTTCCAAAGACCATAAAATGATTGAAAATGATATACGACTCGACTTAAAATAACTTATATCTGTCATTTCCTCCTACACTGGGCTGGGCTACACAGACAACCGACTAAGGCAAACCAAGCTTTTGAAAGATTGCAAAAAAACAACCTCAGGAAAGATACAAATGCTGCCTGCATTTCTACATGGATTGAATCCTGGATATTATATGAGCACCATTTTAACATACTCAGGTACTTCAGTCAAGACTGAAGTGAATTAGTCACTAACACTGGGACTCTTAAATGACTCACAGTTACAAACATCCTGCATCAAGAGTAGATCACATTAGTTTTCCATAGATCATCCTGCTCAGGTGAGTGGAGAAAGGAGATTCATTTGGAAGGGGGGACTCCTTTAAAATGTCTCCTGTAAGATCAGCCACTTCCAAGAGACAAAAGAGACTGCTGACACACATGGCAAGACAAGGTCTATCAAGCAACCTCTTCAAAGCAACAGTAGAAGGTTTCCCTGCAATACTCCAGTTCAGACCTTGCTGGTCCCTAGAGGAACCTGCACCAAATGTGGAAAGTTCATCTAAAAATATTTTTCCTTATATCACCTGTATATCTTGTATTCCAAATGTCTGTCCGAAAACGATTCTGAAATATTCATAATTTTTATTTGTATTATACAAGTTAAAAAAAAAAAAATTATAATGAACTAAATAGTAATAATTTAAAGGAAAATTTACAGAAATGTTTTTGGGTGAATCAAGATTTACACTAATATATATATTACTGAGTTTATAAAAAAAAAGAAAATTCCCTGAATGTGCTAGAAAGAGTTTTGTCATTCCTTTTGCTCTTGTGACACTGTCCGTGAAACAAATTTTGACCCTACACGTTTCAGACAAAGATCATCAGTCAAAATTTCTGAAACAATAGTCCGTGGAATCGCCAGATCTTCTGCTAATTCTCGCACTGTCAATCGCTGATTTCTTTTGATTGCAACTTGCACACGTTCAATATTTTCAGGTGTTCTGCTTGTTGAAGGTCTTCCAGAACGTGGATCACTTTCAACAGATTTCTGCCCAAGTTTGAAGCGTCGATACCAAAATTTGATCTGGGCATCACTCATTGCCTCATCCTTGAAAGCCTTCTTAATCATTCGAATAGTTTCTGCAGATGAGTGTCCAAGTTTCATGCAAAACTTGATGCATATTCGCTGATCTATTCGCTCAGTCATTGTGAATGCAAAGGTCACAGTAAATAAGCTCAGTCAGTGGTCTCGCACTACCAAGTTAGTAACAGTATGGAAGAATGTCTTTTCAAGCATGTGCGGTAAGGTCCCCTCTGATATGTTTCCATATTATATCAAGGCCACACAACTGGTTCTCCATATATTCAGAATAGGTGGTTACTTTTTGCACAGTTCTTGTATGAACTAAAAAAAAAAAAAAAAAGATTTAGAGAAATAAGTTAATTCACTGGTGGATGACAACTAATAAAAATATGTAAAAGAACACTAGTAAAAAAAAAAAAAAAAAAAAAAAAAAAATATATATATATATATATATTATCAAAGAAATAATATTTGTGCAACTAATGAAAAGTCAGAATTCTACATGATTTTCTAAGAAGGGCACTGCTCAAAACATGGATCATTTGCCAAGTAGATCTGATCAGATTATAAAATTAGAGTAGGTACCTCAAAAAAAAAAAACTAAACAAAAACAGTTTTTCTTTGCAAAATGTTTATTATTAAGAGGATAGATCAAAGTATTTTCTAATTATTTTAGAAATATTTTTAATTCTTTTTAACATGTTTGAAATTTGGGTAGAAAATCTTGTTTGTTTCTTTCGTTTGTGAGTTACGTAATTTTACAAGGGTTTATAATGGCAAATATAATATTAAGCAAAGTACTTCTTTGCCGGTGAAGGATACATTAATTTAGAAATTCTTGCAAGAATCAAATGGTCTAATATTGATTAAAGTTTCAGGACTTATTTATAATTGACTGAAATCATTGCTGAAATAATTTTTAGAAAACCTTGATAAAAATATTTTTATTCACATATTACCCCCACCCAAATTAATTTCCGGAAATGTCTAGAAATTTGCCATTGTTTCTACATAAACTTAATACTAATTAAATTCAGGAGTCATTGGGGAATGCTAATCAACTGTCTTTTTTCCTTCAAAATGACCTCCTTTTTAGAAAATCTATTGCGAAAACAAAAATGCAATAAAACTATGCCATTTTTTTATTTAAAACTTAATTGCTTTTATAAACAATATAAATTAATGATATCATAGTCTGAAAAGAAAAAAAATTTCAATGAATAATGAATTTTTAGAAGAATCGCTTTCCCTTTTATTATAATAATTTATAAAGTTTAAAAAATCTTTTTTAATTTCCTCCATCATTAACACTAGGGTGCGAAATTAATGCATGAAAACTACATTTACTAATTGAAAATTGGAAAGCTTAATACAAATAATTTAGCCAATGGATTTCTAAAATAATTAAAACATTTTAATTGTGTGCATGCTGATTACCCATATTTTCTTGTTACCGAGGGCTGTAAATGATATATCATTAAAAGGTCACATGTTTCAAAGGTTGCACTCCATACATGAAAAAAAAAAAAAAAAACCCTACCTAAACATTTTCAGCAGAGTACAATTCTTTCATCTTGCTTCAGTGTTTCCTATATGTTTCAAAATTCAACAGGCTTTGCAAATCATCCCTTCAAAATTTAAAGTAAGTTTTACATTTCAATTCCTAATTTTGTTAAAAAAATAAAATAAAATTGTGAAATTCACAATTTGTGGCAGTACCTAAAAAGAATATGAAAAATAGCTATTAAAAAGGAAAATTAATAAATGCTATAACAGGTCATAAATGCTATAACAGGTCATAAATTGAGTTACCACTTCCGTTATATATTTTCATTGTTATTGAATTTTAAAATCTTTAAAAGAAAGTTTTATATTTAATTAAATTTATTTTTCATAAAACATCTTCAAACGTAAGGCTATAAAGCTAAACTAAAATTCTATAAAATATTGGATAATTGCTGAAGATATTGTGTTAAATTTTAAATTTTAACATATAGTTAAAAAACAAACGAAGCATATGCATAAGATTTGTCAAATTCGGCTTCCATACTTAGCATTTTTTTTATGGCTACTATATGTCATGTCAATTATCACCTCTGATAAGGTGATGACAACTCCAATAACAAAAATACCATAATTAAGAAATGCTTTTTAAGTACATTTCAGGTAGTAAGAAAGTAATTCTTGTTTCAAGTCAGATTAAGGTAAGTTTAAATTCGGTAATTTGAATAAAATGTGTCAGCGAGGTGTATTTTATTTTGGCAAAAATTTTTAAAACCGAGAATAGGCTTCTCTTGACAAAATGTGTTGATCGATGAAAAATGGTGGAAAAATTAAATTTTTTAAACCAAAAATAAAAATCTTGATTCCAATCAATTGAATTTCGGTTTGAAATACATCACGGTATTTTGCTTACTGGAATCAGTAAATTTAATTTCTTGGCTTCCAATTAAAGCTTCAAGAAAACTTTTTTATTTTTAGAAATTCAGTTTAAATTTAGGTATCAAAAGTGGAGGTACCTAAAGTTAGAGGCTTAAAACTGGCTATTAATTGTTTAATGTGTCTATATTTCAAATTAGATCTGTTGAAGTTCCTGCATGTATCAGTTGAAATTAAAATGGGAGACTGAAAATTTGATCATAATTCTCTATTCATAAAGCTTGTTACCATGTACATTTTTATCTTCTGTAAAAGCAAGTTTTTAACTGAGGGGGAAACTATTTTCTTAGTTCTTATCTTAATTAAAACAGCATTTTTATTCTTTTAATACACTGCTTGTAGTATTCACACTGAGTGATCAATGCCATTTGACTAAATGCTCAAAGGTGTTATGTCTTTACAAAAACACATTAAGAGAAAATAAAATAAATTTTATGATAAAAATAAGAATAGAAACATGTATGAATCTTTAATTTGATCTTATAGAAAAACATTAATTAGAAAGACAAAAAAGAAAAGGAAAAAAAAATTATCAGCAGTTTAATTGAAGAATGATACCCAAAATACATCATTTAAAAAACTTAGGTTTGGCGTCCAATAAGATTGTTTAACTTCAAGAAAAACTATAAACAACTTCAGCTTTAAAATTGCATTAGTCAATATTTTAACTCATTAAGTTATAGAAATTATGGATGTCAAAAATTGATATAATTCAAGCAAATGCAAAACCATTTCTTTTTTTTTTTTCAACTGAAATATTGCCACTGACACTTCTAGTTTTCAAATACAAAATTTCTTGGACAAAGCATAGAAAGTTTGTTATTAAAATTGTTTTTTCTTTTTTTTATGCATAATTACAAAAACTAATTGTCAGAAATTGGTTCAGGGTGATTTAAAAAAAAAGTTAAAATTTCAAAAATATTTCAATGTTTATAAATGTTGGTTTTTAAGAAAATATTCCCATTTAATATGAGAATATCATTTTATAATGAACTGACATTCTTATTGGTCACATTACACCAAGTACAAATTTTATTTTCATAGTATATCAAACTCATTTTCTTTAATCAGCTGAAGACAAAACAATAGAATGTAGTGGTGTTTCTAAAAATTCTTGTGGGAACAGCAATTTCTCAGATATCTGCAAATCAGAATTAAACATCACCTCATAAAGTTTGTGATGTAAGATGTAATATTGTAGGGTTAACTGAAAATATTCTATAAACAAGCCTGTCTTTTTGTTACCTTTTTGCCCATCTGTAAAGAAAACAGGTTAATGTTCTGTATGCATAAATGTAATTGTTTTATATTAAAATCACTAAGGATTACCTGGTTGTTAGTGGGGGAGGTGTTCTGGAAATAATTTATTTACAGCTGAAAAAGTAACTGTTACTGAATAATCTGATGCCCAAAACAAATGATGTACTTAGCTTGACTGTGTTTCTCATCTTAGGTGCTAAAGTAAGAAAAGAAATTAGCTGGTCATGAAGGAAAAATAGTCAAGTTGACATCAGTAATCTTGAGAGATCAATTGGAGTAGATAGACTGAACTAATTGGAGTAGATGGACTGAACTATCGCCCGGTTCACACTCCACCCACGTCTATTGAACAGGTGTAGAGGCTCATCCCTTGTTTCCTGTTTAGGATGTGGTTTCTGGCTTTCTCTTTTCCAATCTTTTCACTTTTCTTTTTTGTTTATTTTTTTTTCAATTGGAGTAGATAGTCTAAACTATCGCCCGGTTCACACTCCACCCACGTCTATTGAACAGGTGTAGAGGCTCATCCCTTGTTCCCTGTTTACGATGTGGTTTCCGGCTTTCTCTCTTCCAACCTATTCACTCTTACATAGCCCCCTGCACACCAGTGGCCTTACCGCCTTGCTTGGGGTGATGTGATAAGAAAAAACAAAAAAAAAAAAGAAAAAGATTGTCCTTTAGAGAGGCAAGTCTGCTGAAATTATAAGAGCTCCTGAAAATAAAGACATTGTCATTTTTGAATATCCAAGTTAGGATAGTTGTAGTGATGACATCTGGAAAAAGTTGCTTGACATAATTTAGAAGATTGTGATCTTTGAAAAACCTAGCAGGTATCCTAACACTAGGCAGCTCAAGAGAGTTGAGGAACTTGGTTGGATTTTAAACAATCTTGAAATTATCTGGAACTAGCAGTATAGCCAGGTGTTGCTTGGGTATAATGAAAGCTTTAAAATTGATCCATGGTCCTGGAGCTCAGACTCTTTGGATGTGGGCATGAAAGACTAAAAAGCAATAGTTGTTTCCAGTCAAAACATAACTGCAGATTGAAAGAAAAATGAATGGATGTAAGTCAAATTTTGATTCCGACATCAATGTCATAAGTTTTCTGTTGCAAACTGAATTTTGAAGGTTAAATAAGTCCTCTGAGTAAATGGTATCATGGCTGCAACTAAGAACTACAATTATACCTACTTAGAGCCAAACCCAAAGCAAAAACCAAAATATAAGGGCTGGAAACCTGATTTTGATCAGACCCGGTAGGATATCGGGGTATTGATTTCCAAAATTGGAGTCAAATAAGTCATCTCTTATCGTACCCATCGAGAGTAAAATTGGAGAAAATGAGCCATATTGATGGCTGAATGTTTTTGATCAGATTCAATAGAATATTCGGGGTATCGATTTCTGATATTGGGGAAAATGAGTTGTCTGTGAAGATCTACTCATGTTTGAGACTAAAAACTATAATTTTACCAAGTTAGAGTAAAATGTTCAGCAAGAACCATGATAAAAGGGCTGAAATCCTGATCTTGATCAGACCTGATTGGATATCAGGGTATCGATTTACGATATCAGGGGAAAATTGGAAAAAATAAGTAGCCCATGACCAGGCCGGAAGCCTGAAGAATATTTGTGTGAAGTTCGGTGAGAATCAGATAAAAATTGTGGATTTTTATAAAAGACATACAGACTCACACAAACAAACATCGTCATTTTATATATATATATATATATATATATATATATATATATTGCATCAATTTACTTGTACATCTGAGCCACACCAAGAATCTTTTGCAACAGTTTTGCATTTATTGTTTTATTCTACCATTTTTTATGAGTAAGAATATCTCACAAGACTAATGATAGTTTCTGTAGTTTTCAGATATTTGTTTTATTTTACATTTAATAAAAATTGAAAAATTTAATTTAATTTGAAAAATTGTAAAATGTTTCCTTGGGTTAAATATAATTCAAGAAAACACTTTACAATTTTAATTTTTTTTTTGTAAGAGAAAAAGTAAAATGAAATTGGATTAAAACAACAATGTTAACAATATTCTTTATCATGTTAAAACCTTCCTGAACATGGGCGATCATGGCTCTTCAAAATTACTTGTTCTGTTATTTCTTCACTTTCTCAAGTAGATTATTTGAACTTTATCCTGTTTATGTTGCTTTTTATATATATATATATATATATTTTTTTTTTAATCATATCACCCCAAGCAAGGCAATAATGCCACTGATGTGCAGGGGGCTACGTAAGGGTAAAAAGAATGGAAAAGAGAAAGCCAGAAACCACATCCTAAACAGGGAACAAGGGATGAGCCTCTTCACCTGTTTAATAGACGTGGGTGGAGTGTGAACTGGGCGATAGTTTAGTCTATCTACTCCAATTATATCATTAAATCAACTAGGACCTCTTTGCTCATTCCATCTTGTCAGCTTGGGCTTCAGAATATGCTGACTGTACCTCTACAGAGGAGTAACCCACCACCCTGAGGTGTCCTGGGTATCACTATAAACTATATTCAGCAGTAAGGCTTGTAATTGGGAAGTTTGGAGTAGCATGGAACATTTCTTAATTGCTGTTTCCAGGTCCACCCTGATCTAGAGTAGTAGCACCTGTTAGGGTCCCAGCTATGGGCAAATAGTTAATGTCTAAACTGGGGTCAAAACACTATGAAAGAATAAAAATATAATTGTATATTTGTAAATATTCTATTTGGTGTGTTTTGTAAATTAAATATTTGTCTGTGACTTATCTCTGAGTTCTGGTCAATCATTTTTTTTTCCTTTTGTTACACCTAACACGTAATACCAGCAATACATTTTTGAAGAAAATATTATATATATATATATTTTAACAGCAATATATCTTTAAAGAAAAAAGAATATTCCAGTAATACATCTGACTCTTGACAAAGCTCTCTTTACAAAAATACGTCAATGAAACCTGATCTACAAACTGATTTCTTACAAAGAATACATATTCTAATTCATACAAATCTATTGTCATGTAAAAATCTTGTTGGCATTAAATAAGCCATTGAGGTTGATATACCATAGAATGAACCAAACCTTTCATTTCAAAGGACCTTTTCAAAAATACAAAATCAGAAGACATCTTGTGTTTTCCAAAAAAAAAAAAAAAAAAAATTTTTCATCAGAATCCAACTAAATCAACCTTTTCACTATAAGCGACATAAAAAAAATCCTAAAAACCCACCTGTTTTTTTTTTGTTTTATTAGTATTAAATAATCTAGAGGTTGATATGCTATTAAACAAAACTAAAACTCTTTCCTTCCTCATTATGTGCCCTAGAAATTTTTAACTGTCTTTTGAGGTTCTTCCTCAGAATTGTCAGTTTGTGAAACAGGCTCCTGAGAGGACATTTCTCCAATCACTACAATGCTTCTATTTTCTTTAAGACGTCTTTATTGCTCACATGTTTTTGTCCATGGTATCACTGACATACATTGGTAGAACCATGTCTCTATTGCTCCAGTCTTTTCTTCATCTGTAAGAAAGTTGTCCAACATTCACTAACATATAAGATTCTTTTCTTTGTTTGTCAGGACATTAATACTATCTCTTAATACTTTGCTTAATTTCTGAAAAGCATTTTCTTGTTATTCCTATGCATATATGGATTTGTGACACTTTTCATTGTCTGTTACTATACTAGTGAAAGATTTTAATTTCTGACACTGCCTGATTTTGACATCACCAACATGTAGCTTGCTGATAACAATGCATTCTGTCCTGCAGCTAATAGTTAATCCTTTGTTATCCATGTATCTGGGTTATGGTTATATCTGCCAATAACAAATATTGATAAGTTTTCTAGTTCTCTTAGGATCAGTGTAGTGCATTTCCCCTTGGAATGAGAAATTAGCAAGCTGAGTTCAAATTTCAGTTGAATTTGCACAATTACCCTTGAGAAAGGTATGAATCCACCTCCCCACAAGCTATGGGCTAAATAGGACTTGTATCTGGAAAAAAAATCATTGTTATACTCAAAAAATTAATGCAATGTTTAATCACCAAAAAAGGAATTACATTTATCTACCAGAATGTTTTAGCTTAAATTAAAATAATTCACAACAGCTTTGTGAAACTGAGAATAGCCAGAGTGATCAAACTAAGAAAAAAAAAAGAAAGTCTACTAATTGGATGATAATTACAGGAAGATGGATTGAAAAGTTGAAAGCAATTTAAAAAACAAAAAAGAATCATTTTAAAATAATTCCAAGGAGAATTGAACTCAGAATTAACTAGACAGAATTTAGTAAGATTGAACAGAACCAAGACCACCACCCCTCCCTACTTCCTGCTGATAAGAAAGAAAGGAATTAAATCTAAACTAGATGTCAAGTAGAAGGAAGCATATGCTGTTGATAAAGAAAACCCAGTGGTCACCAGGATAACATGATTTCTCTGGGCAAAAAGGAACAGGAAAAAGACATTTTAAATCAGCTACGGAAAGAGAAGCCAGTCTGAAGAACTCATTCTTTATTTCCTCCCAAGAAAAATTTTATGTTTAAACATTAGTTTGGATTTCCTGGATATCGACTCGGAACGAAAAATTGGGAGTGCCGAGTTAGAATTCCAGTTGAATTCCTTGCATTCACATATGCACAAATACCCTTGGGAAAGGTATTAATCTGTCTCTTCCCTCCAGTTATGGGTTAAATAATAGGACAGATTGGGTTCTATAGCCTTGGTCGGCAACCAGTCTACCACAGAAAGCAATGGCAACCTACTGCGGGATAATCTTTTGCCCAGTCAGTCATGTCTCTTTTGAGACATGATTGCCAAAAGCGTGTATCACGTATGACATTGAACTGACTGATAAATAAAATTTAATTTTTTTGAAGTGTCCATGGCTAAGCAGGCTGTGTAATTTATTGATTACAAAAATGCATAGATTTTTCTTAAGAAGTGTAAATATTTTTTATTTCTTTTTCTTTTGAGTGGTTTGACCAAGAACATAAAACAAAACTGCTGAGTGAAAATCCCTTTTTGCTATACCATTTTGAAATGTTTGGATAATAGGCTAAAGTTAACTGATGAGAAGGTGGGAGAAAGAAGAGAGAAATTAGGGCCACATATACCAGCAGTATAAGAGACGTGGGGGGGGGGGAGAAAAGGGTGTTTTGACTCATCTGACCTCTCTCAAAAAGGAAATGGACCCTTGAGTAAAGATATTTTGAGAATATAGAATTTTAGAAAAAGGATAAATTCAACCAAATGCAAACCTTGGTCAATCCCCACATCTGCTAGACAGGACTCTAAGCTTAGAATTTTGGAACAGAAGACAGAAGAAATTGAAACACAGTCTCCACACTACTGATACTGGAGTCCAAATCAATTGCCAGGACCTCCTAATAGCCCAGAAGATAGAAAAAACAGATTGAAAGAGCAGATAAGACCAGAATTTAGAAATTTAAGTCTACCAATAGACTACTGACTCTAAAGGCAATCCTAATGCCATTTGAGTTTTAAGTGGGAAGGGTTAAAACTACTGTATACAACAAAGCATATATAAACCAAATTGTCATTTTCTTTTAAACTAGAGTTAATTCTTTATTAAAAAAAAAAATAAAAAAATAATTTTTTTGTTGTGTAACTCTCAGCTGTCACACCAGTCCTCATTTCATGTTTGCTCTATCAGTGATCTTACCCTCTGAGATCAAGAGCACAATGTTGTTGAGGTGTAGGTGGTTGTGAACAGATAAACGGCAAATAAATTACATGGAACTGTGCCACCAACACAATATGAGCAGCAAAACAAGTGAAGAGTCATCTAGATGATAACCATGGTAGCCTGGAGGACCAATGTAGGTCATAGTGCTACATCATTGGATACCATTGACTAGGACCAATATAAGGGTAATATATTTGGTTGCTGCTGACTATGTTCAAAGTGGTTAAAGAGTTTGTTGACCACCAAAAACTAATTGATCAATAAACTGATTTCTAGGGATTGTCTTCCTAAAGTTAAAATAAATATGGTTAGAGAACAGATCCTTGTCATGCTCATCTTTTCATTTTCGAGTCTTCGCCAAACTCATTGACTATCCACGTGCAGGTTGTTTATTCTCTGTAGAGGCATCAGGTTACTTGAATATCTTTCCAATGGAAATTCAATATGAAACAATGATTATACATAGTTGTTGCAGTTATGTCCATTGATAACAAATTGAGAGAGATCTCGTTTTATTAAGATTGTCGCACAATATAGGTTGAATAAGTCTGGTGAGAAAATGCATCTTTGTCTTACTCTTCTTTCGATTTTTGTATCTTCACTGAACTCATTCCCTATCCACATGCAGGCTGTTTGTTCTCAGTAGAGGCATCAGATTATTTGAATATCTTTCCAATGGAAATCAGGTGCAGGTAGCATAGTGGATAGAGGTTTGAAATCAGTGTTCAAATTCCAGTTGAGTTTGTTATATTCACTTACATGCAAATATCTTTTGAAAATGTATGAATACATCTCCTTCCCCCAGCTATAGATTAAATAGGACTTTATGGCATAAATCCTAATTCTCAAAAAATTGTCAGTGCAATATACACTAAAAATAAAAAAATAAATTTTACAATCCAAAATGTTTCCAGCTTTAAATAGCCCAAAGGGTTATGCTATAAAAAACTCAAAGCTAACCTATGATAGTAAATCTTTTCTAGTATTTAAAATAGGTCTTTATCAAATGCTTTCGTGTAATTTATGAAACATAGGTGAAGGTCTTTCTTTATTCCGCTTGCTCTGATATTCTGATGATAAAGAGTTTTGGGCATGACGGTAAACTGCATCTGGCAGCAAGGCCTCTGATTGGGAGGATGTGAAGAGCATGGAACCACCTCTTAATTGCTGATGTTCCCAGGTCCACCCTGACCCAGAGTGGTAGCACCTGTTAGGGTACCAGCAAATAGTTAACCCCCAAACTAAGGTCAAAACACTATGAAAGCATAAAAATAGATTTTTATAGAAAAATATACAGTTTTGAAGGAAAAATATTACCAACATTTTTGAAGAAAAAATTATTGCCATGACACATTTTTGAAGGAAAAAATTATTCTGAGCAAAACATTTTTGAATAGAAAAGATATTTTCAGCTTTCTAAAATAAAAAAAAAGAATAAAAACAAAAAAAAATTTCATTAACATCTGACTAAATCAACTTTCTCACTATAACCGAACATAAAAAAACAAAACCTTAAAACTCCACCTTTTTGGCATTAAATAACCCACAGAGGTTGATATGCCATTAAACAAAACTCAAACTGATCATAAAGATAGCATTTTTTTGCTTCAGTGTCTTAAATATTTCTGGTCTAATTCTGCTATAAGCTTTATTCATTAGAACCTTAATAAGTCTACCTATAAGTTTCATTAAGCTGATTGTCCGATATTTTGCAATTTCATTTTTGTGCACAGATGTGTTTAGTTTAGCATTGAAATAATCAAATTTTTAAGAGTAATATTTTTAGATTGAATTAAAGATATTTTGAACATTAAGAGTTTCTTTGTCTGAACTATTTAAGAAAAATATTCCTAAAAATAGTCTATTTATGAGAGCTAATATAAAAATGAAACAAAATCTGACACTAAAATCAATGCATGTGTAATATATATGCAATAATAATTGTCCTTGTACCAAACTAAGCTTTATATCAAACAAATATAAACACAATAAGAAATAATTTTAATATGGCAGGCAGGATCATTTTTTCTTTGTCAATTTGATATTTAAAATTAATACTTGAAATCTCATTTTTTGTTAAGACATTTGATAAAACACAAAAGCAGTTACAAGTTTCTTCTATTTAAATGTTGAGAACCTGATGAAAAAAGTAATTAAATAATAATAATAATAAAATAAAAGCAGTGAAGTATCTAAATGTTAGTGATTCAACTAAGTGAAACTGAAGTCCTTCAAATGAATGTCATTTTTGTATAGAAAATTACAATAAAATAGTAAGTAATGTTCATAAATTTAATGAAAAACTTTCTTGTGTCAACACTTAATCCACATCTTTAGTTTCTCATTAGGATTAAAATGACACAATGTGCAAACCAATAATTATTTTTGTGCAAGTGAATCCAGATATAATCTATTCTGCATTTCAATTACATTTTCATAAGTAATAATGAAGAAACAACAACAAAATTTGTTGAAAACAATTTATTTTTAAAGATTTAAACAATACTAATTTTTAGAATGTAGTGCTTTTAGTCCTGCATACTTGTTTAAAAATAATAATATTGGAATAACAAAAATATACCTTCCAAAACATAGGTAAAGTAATAAGAAATTGGACAATTTCATTAGGAAAAAAAAAAAAAAAAAAAAACAACAATGTTGAACTGTCACGTAATATTGGTTCTCCTATATGGCAGTGAATGCTGGACAATCCTCTCACAAATGAAAAAGATTTGCGGTAACAAAAATGTAGCTCTACAGAAGGATGCTGGGGATACCATAGGCTGGACATGTGAGCAATGACAATTTTAAGAAAAATGGAAACAAAACTTATACTGAGAATCAGAAAAAGATAATTGAAATTTCTAGGGGTTTTTGAGGAAAAAGGGCTTGGAAAATTAAACACCCATGGGACATATTGAAGTTAAAGAGAGCAGCAGATAACCTATCTGATGAACTTGTGTAAATGGTTTGCAGAACACACTAGACAAAGAAACATACAAAAGAAAGTTGTGGAGAGTCATATTCATCCATGTTCCTTGTAGACATAATTCACAAGAAATTCATGGACTAAAATCACTTCGTTCACAACAAATTAAAAAAAAACAAAAAAAAAAACATAATTTCTATTGTTTTTACTATATGAAAGAGTAATTAAAAAAAACAAAAACTCTTGGGTTGGCTGAGAATTTTTCAAAACCTTCTTGAAATTAAAAGTATATGAATTACAGATGAAGCAAACAATTCTTTTTTATGATCTCATATCAGTCAGTTAAGTGCCATATGTGATACACGCTTTGGGCGATCATGTCTCAAAAGAGACATGACTGACTGGGCAGAAGATTATCCTGCAGTAGGTTACCATTGCTTTCTCTTGTAGACTGGTTGCCAACCAAGGCTATAGAACCCAATCTGTCCTATTATTTAACCTATAACAGGAGGGAAGAAACAGATTAATACCTTTTCTAAGGGTATTTGTGCGTAAGTGAAAGCAAGGAATTCAACCTTAATTTGAATTTAAATTTTAATTATAATATATAGATCTTTTATAATTCTGTATTACTTTTGTCTGGTTAGGTTATATTTCTAAGTAAAAACTATATTTACTAATCAAAAATTGAAAAGCTTAAGTCATTTTGTACCAATATTTAAAAACAATTTTTTTTTAGTGTATAAACATTCAAATTTTTTAAAGTATGGTAGTTAATACATATTATTAACATGTTACATTTTAATGCTTGTCTTTATTTTAAAACTAATAAAACAAAGTGTTCACTTACAATTTCAAAATTTATGTCAATTCTACTTCAGCATACTTAGCTTTTCAACACATCTTGCTGTCAATAAATCAACATATCAGATAAACAAGACTCCATGGTTAAGAAATACATTTTATGCTATAACTAAGTAACATTTGTTTCAGATCAGATTAATTTAACTTTAAATTTGCTAATTTTTTTCAAATAATTTATTACAAATATATAATTTATTTTTGCCTGATTTTTAAAACCAAGAATTAACTTTTGTTTACAAATGTGACAAAATGGTCAATTTTAAATGATTTTGCAAAAAAAAAAAAAAAAATAATAATAATAATAAATATCAATTCCACTAAATATAATTTCTATTTGAAATACACCAAAGTATTTTGCTTACTGGAAATAGTAAATTTAATTTAACTAAAGCTAAATTATACAATAAATATGTGAACACAGTTTCTTTTAAGTTTTTCAACTACTCAGTAATTTTTAAAAAATTAGATACTTTATTGAATTTTATCTAATTTACTTTTATGGTCTTTACTGATGAAAATGCTTGTTAAGAAAATATTAAAAAAAAATGTTTGATTTTTAGTGGGTAACCAATTACAAGAGTTTTAAATGGACGACATAAACTCATTTTTTTTCCGGTGACAAACACATTAATTTGGAAATTATTGCAAAAATCAAATTATTGGGTTTTGATTAAAATTTCAGAACTTATTCACAAATGAATATAATTATTTTTGGTAAATTTATTTATTTATTCCCCGAAGGCCTTTACCCCTTCAAATTATTCCAAAACATCCTTATTTCCGTGCAAATGTATATGCTGAACTCAAATCGATAATTATTTATTGAAGAAACCTAACTTTATTGATGTTAATGACCAGAAAAAAAAAAAAAAAATTGAACTTCTCGCTGTTTATCTCACCCTGTAACCACCGTTGAAAAATGTTATTCAGTGCAGGATGACTTTATGCGTAGTAAGCTAATTTTCGGCCTATTTACTTCGTTTGTGCAATTACTACACGATTTGTTTTGTTTCGGAACTCAATTTCCGCTGAAAGTTGCATGTATTTTTTTTCTCCATTTTTTTGGGGGGGAATGAATTTTTTTAAGGAAGTTAACTTTCAAATGTATGAAAATAAGTGTAGTTTATTTAACCTTCCAATGCATTGTGTGTATTTGCGTGTTTTTTTTCCTTTTTTCTTTTCAAAAGAAAGTTAACTTTCAAATATATGAAAATAAGTGATAACTGTAGTTTTACTTAACCTTCAAATATATGAAAATATATTTGCATGTTTTTTTTCCTTTTTTTTATGAAAATAATTGTAGTTTTAATTAATTTTTTTCTGACGAAAGTAAACTTTCAAATATATAATTAAGTGATGAGTGTAGTATAATTAACCTTCAAATATATAAACACGAATAAAAAGGACAAAAAAATACATGCAATAACCCTTATCACTTATTTTCATATATTTGAAAGTTAACCTTCTTCTCAAATTAAGTACACGCAACTTTAAATTCAAAAAAGGAAAAAAAACATGCAATGCTACAATAACCCTAACCCTAAATTTCTGTTGGAAAGTTAACTTTCTTAAAAAAAATTTTACAGCAAAAAAACAAAACAAAAATAAAAACGCAAATACACGCAACTTTCAGCGGAAATTGAGTTCCGAAACAAAACAAATCGCGTAGTAATTGCAAAAAGGAAGTAAATAGGCTGAAATAAGCATCCTACGCCTAAAGTCATTCAGCAGGGAATCAGATATGAGAACGGTGATTAGGGGTGAAATAAAGTTAGTTTTTTTTTTTCTGGTTGTTAACATCAATAAGGGTAGGTTTCTTCAATAAACAATTATCAATTTGAGTTCAGCATATACATTTGCACGGAAATAAGGATGTTTTGGAAAGATTTGAAGAGGAAAGGCCTTCGGCGAGCAAATGAAAAATTTACCTATTTTTTTAAATAATTAGTTTAAATAAATCTTTGTAAATATTTTTTTTTTTTTAACACCTGTTACCCACATTTCCACGTAAAATTCATGAAATTTTAACTTGAGAAATTAAACTTTGTTGAGAGGATAATGGTTTTTTTTAAAAACACAGGACTCATTGGGGAATATAGATAATTTTTTTAAATTTTTGCCTTTATTTCCGAAAATCTGCTAACAATAAAATAAAATAAAAAATGCAATATAACCAAATTTAATTGTTTCACAACGAATTCCAGTCCCCATTTGGATCGTTCAATATTCCCAAGATTTGAAATTAAGTTTTCATTCAATCGTAATCATTAACTTTGTCCTTGTTTAATGAATTAATGAATATAAACAAAAATGATTTGTACATGTGTATATCAATCAATAACCTAAGAAATAACTAGGTGTGACGCTACGAACTTTCTATAAAAACAAAACAATTTTAAATAATTAAAAATGCCTTTGGAATAATGAAACAGTCCCATGTTCGGTTTCATTTTAGTTTTTTTTATTTACACATTGATACTTTTTTCGTCAGTCATCGGTCCGCTATTAATGTAAACAACAAATTTAATTTTTTAAAATCTAAAATTTGTCCTAAAGATCTGTTTCCAAGTCTTAATTTTTAAAAATTTAATTTAAATTTACAGGATTTTATAAAAGTAATGCTTACTTTTTTTTCTTTTCTTTTTTTTTAACAGATTGAAAAAGTTTTACGAAGCCAGCTTATGAGGTCAAAGGACAAAAAGTAAACTGTAAACAGTACCACCAGTTAAAGATAATCTGCTTTAAATCGTAAACTAAAAATGCAATAAAACTAAGGTATTTAATTCGAAAAGCTTTTAATTGCTTTCATAGAAAAAAGAAAAAAAACTTTTTCAATTAAATTTTACAAAAATTTTTCATTTTTTTTTTTTTTTAACCTAAAATAATTGAATAAACTTTCAAAATTCTAGTGGTCAAGATTGTTAAGTTAACTATTTACTGATCATAAATGGAAAAGCTTACTACAACTAAATGACCCATTTTTTTTTTTTTCATACAACGTCCATACACATTAAGAGCAGTCAGTCAGTTTAGGTGCCATACGTGATACACGCTTGGGCGATCATGTCTCGAAACAGACATGACTGACTGGGCAGAAGATTATCCCGCAGTAGGTTGCCATTGCTTTCTGCGGTAGACTGGTTGCCGACCAAGGCTATAGAACCCAATCTGTCCTGCTATTTAACCCATAACTGGAAGGAAGAGACGGATTAATACCTTTCCCAGGGGTATTTGCGCGTAAGTGAATACAATGGATTCAACTGGAATTCGAACTCGGCTCCCCGGTTTCTCATTCCCAGAAGAGCAGTAACCACACAAAAACAAAGTAATGATGAAAAGAAGGGGAAGTAACAAGTTCCCTGGAAATTAGGGATAAAACTTTAAGGAATGGAATCAATCAGTGCTAATATCAAGAGAAACCAATAAAAACACAAAACAAAATAAATTAACTCCATTATCTAAATTTCCAATTTAATACTGTTAATGTTATTTCTGAATCTTTAAAATAAATTTTTGATTAAAAAATATATAAACCGTAAAACCCCTTTTTGGCAAAATGTAAAAAAACAACGTACTTGGGAGGGAAAAAAAATCAGAGATGAATTGCTAACAATGACATTCTCTTGGGGTTCGTTATTTTTTTTATATATTTTCTTCTTTTACTCACGTCTTTCGTTCCACAGGATGAGAAAAATATTTCGAAAGTGAAGGCAATTATTTTAAAAAGACAAGAACCGCTCTTTCGTGTGAAGTGTGCGTGGGTTAGGGTTTAAAACCCGCTTTTCCTACCTTCGTTTGGAAATAGAAGGAAACAAAATAGATTTATCTCCCTTAGCAGCCAAAAGTGTGGAGAGTTCGTACTTGACAAACTTTACTCCAGTGCTTTTTTAGTTTGTTGCTGTATGAATGGTTGATGAACAAAGTGGCAACGCATGTTTCTTTTTACATGTTTATTGCGTCCTGTGTGATGGATTTTTGTTCGATTCTTAATCAAGAATAGTTGAATCAAACACTTAGCAAAGGGGAAAGGAGGAGTTAAATTCCCAGATTTTCATAAAAATTCCTTAGTTTTTTGTTTGATGAGTGACAATACTTGATTAAAACAAGAAATAGTGAAAAAAGAAAATAAAAAATTGAAAATAAATGTATTGTTATTGTACTAGATACCGCGATAATAATTCGCTGAAAAATGACATAGCATGAAGAAAAAAGGTCTCAAAGTTAATAAAAATTTAAAAACAAAGGTTTTACGATCAAAATGTTTAAGAGGAAAGGTCAAATGAAAAATTTGACTCAAATTTTTCATTTTTTAATATTTTTATACTTTTTTCTAACATGTTCAAAATTGTGGTAATTTTTTCTTTTTTTCTCTCCCTTTCTTTTTTCTGTGAAAAACAAATTAATTTGGAAATTCTTGCAAAAATCAAATAATTGTGGGAATTTAATCAAACTTTCAGGACTTACAAATTTTACAAATAAAAATGAAATTATTACTAAAATCTTTTTTTTTTTTTTTTTTTGTTTTAATGATAAAATCTTGGTAAAAATATTTTTTTATTTACCTCTGTTAAACCCCTCTTCATGTAAAAAAAAAACAAATTCATAAAATTGCAAGATATTAATTTAATTAAATTTTGTATCGAAAATTTGTTTTTTAGTTAAACGCTGGACTCCTTGTGGAAAGTAAAACCTACATTTTTTTCCCCCCAAAAGTTGGCCGTTTTCCCAAAATCTGCTTCAAATAGTAAAATAAAAAATTCATTAAAACTATGGCATTATTTAATTAAGTAAACTTATATATTGCTTATTAACCTTAATTAAGCTCGTTGAAATGAATTATAATTTATAACCAATTTAAATGACGTGTTGAGTTTTCTTCTATAAATATATTGCTCTGGATAACATCCATTGAGCTCTCTATATCGATATAACACTTAATATTTTATATTAACTAAATCTTGTTGGGTTATCCTCACCGTTTATGGACTGGACATATATATATATATATATATATACACATTTGTATCGAGCACTCTTTATAAAAGTAAATGCATGAACAGCAGGTTAAAAAAACCTACGAGTTCCACAACTTTGTTACAATATATATATATATATATATATATATATATATATATATATAGTCTGAAGAAAAAAATGTTGAATAATGAATTTTCCAAGAATAGTTTCCATTTTTCTTTATTTAACTATAACAATTTATAAAGTTTCAAAAATATTTTTATATTCTTCAAAACTTTGTCACGGTTAAATTATTAAGTGAAGATATTTATTTCTTCTATGTGCCATATCCCTTTAGGATGTAGGCGATCATGGCTTTCCACGTCTTTCTATCCCTGGTAGTTCTTAGCACGCTTTCTCTTGTAACCCCACACAAACCCCGCTCTGCTATCCACCTGCTCAGGCCCGTCAAATATGTTATTCGCTGCTTTCCCCAGTCTCTCTTTCCCTCTATCTGACCTGTGAGTATCAGATTCTCAAAGCCTTTCTTCCTTCATCACATGTCCCAGGAGCTTTAGCTGTCTTTTCCTGATGCTCAGTATTAATTTCCTTTTCATTTCCATCCTTTCCAAAACCTCACCATTGCTCACATGCTCGAGTCATGATATTCGCAGCATCCTTCTGTAGAACCACATTTCAGTTGCTCCAAGTTTTTCCTTCATCTTTAATGATAGTCCAGCATTCACTGCCATATTGAAGAACAGACATCACATAGCAATCCAGTACTCTCTTCATTGTTTCTTGCAAAATCTTTCTGTCTTCTAATACTCTGCTCAGCTTCTGGAATGCGTCCTTCGCCATGCTAGTTCGCCATTGGATCTCAGTGTTGCAATTTCCGTCTTCTGTTAGAAGGCTATCCAGATATTTAAATTTTTGTATCTGCTTGATTTTAGTATCCCCAACCTGTAATTAGCATTTTAGCCTCCTCTGTTTGCTGATGACCATACATTCGATTTTCTTATTGTTTATTTGTAGTCTTTTCTTTCGACTTTCTTCTACCTTTTTTAGGAGGTTTTGTAGTTTTCTTTCCGTGTCGGCTATCGGCACTGTACCATCTGTGTATCTTACGTTGTTCAGATTGTGGCCGCCTATGATGAATCCGGGCATAACATTTAGGGTTATCAGAATAGTTTCGTCGTACAACTTGAATAGATTTGGTGAAAAGACACATTCTTGTCTGATGTCCTTTTCTATCTTTGTACATCTGCAGATGTGCGTTGTGGTGCAGTGGATATCGACTCGGAACGACAAATCCGAGTTCGAATTCCAGTTGATTTCCTTGCATTCACTAACGCACAAATACCATTGGGAAAGGTATTAATCTGTCTCTTCCCACCAATTATGGATTAAATAATGACAGATTGGGTTCTATAGCCTTGGCTGGCAACCAGTCTACCACAGAAAGCAATAGCAAACCTACTGCAGGAAAATCTTCTGCCCAGTCAGTCATGTCTCTTTCGAGACATGATCGTCTATAGTGTGTATCACGTATGGCACTTAACTGATACCTGCTGAATTTGTTTCCTGTCTGTATGCAGGCGATTTGCTGCCAGCAGAGGTTATTGATTACTCTGTCTTTCCCAAATATGTCGAGATTTGCTGAGCATTTCTATGTGGCATATTTTGTCGAATGCTTTGGCATAGTCTACAAAACATAGATAAACGTCCTTTTACATTTTTTACCGCCCTTTTTGACAGCATCCTAAGCCTACATCTTGCATTCCTTGTTCCAGTGTCTTTAACGAAACCACACTGTTCTTGTCTTATCTTTTGATCTGATTCTGCTTCGTGCATTAGTCATCAGAATTCGGACAATGAGTTTCATTACGTGGCTCATCAAGTTGATTGTTCGGTGGAGTTTGTATTCGTTTGAACCTGACAGAGCTATAAAAATTGATCTGCTTTTAGTCATCTGGTATGGCGCCACTGCTTTTGGTCATCTGGTATGGCGCCACTGCTTTTAGTCGTCTGGTATTGCGCCACTGCTTTTAGTCGTCTGCTATTGCGCCACTGCTTTTAGTCGTCTGCTATTGCGCCACTGCTTTTAGTCGTCTGCTATTGCGCCACTGCTTTTAGTCGTCTGCTATTGCGCCACTGCTTTTAGTCGTCTGCTATTGCGCCACTGCTTTTAGTCGTCTGCTATTGCGCCACTGCTTTTAGTCGTCTGCTATTGCGCCACTGCTTTTAGTCGTCTGCTATTGCGCCACTGCTTTTAGTCGTCTGCTATTGCGCCACTGCTTTTAGTCGTCTGCTATTGCGCCACTGCTTTTAGTCGTCTGCTATTAAGCCACTGCTTTTAGTCGTCTGCTATTAAGCCACTGCTTTTAGTCGTCTGGTATTAAGCCACTGTTGTAGATTTCATTTATTTCCTTAATTTTCTCTATTCTGAAATATTCTGAGGCTGTCAGCATCTCTATTACTATGCCGTCTGGTCCAGCTGCTTTGTTCTTATTCAGTTTGGCCATTGCAGTTTTCACTTCGTATTTTATTATTTCCAGTCCGTCAGCATCTTTGTTTACTATTGGTTGCTCTCTTTTTTCATGGAAGAGATCTTTTATATATTCTCCCCATTGCTGGAGTATTTCCTCTTTCTATAATATGTTCGTTTCATTCTTGGATTTCATACATCCTGTTGAGGAGCATGTTCTTTATTCTGTCAGTTCCCTTATTTCTTCATGCATCTCTTCTTTATTAGTCTTAGCCAATCTCTCTACTTCAACACATTTGTTGTTGAGCCATTCCTTTTTAGCCTGTCTGCACTTGCTTATTTCCTTTTGTTGTTTCTTGTATTCAGTTATGTTTTGGCATAGTTTTCTGCCTTCTTTGCATCATGTCAAGACGTTTTTTTTCTTCTGCATCTGATTTCTTCTGGGATCTTATTGTTTGCTGATGTCACCAGCGCTTCTTTAAGCGCATCCTATTTTGAATTTCCAATTTGTTCTTCGTATTTGTTTCTCACACTGTCAGTGTATGTTTTCTACAGATTGAGGTCATTCACGAGTCTGTTGTATTGCAGTCTTGATGCTGCTCGAGGCTTCTTCAGTCTCCAGAGTTTCACCCTTAGTTTGCAGATGACTGGCAGGTGGTCGCTTCCGCAGTCGGCACTTAGATAGGTTTTAATCCAAAATTGAAAAGTTTAATACAAATATTCGTGCCAAAAGATTAATTTTTTTTTAAGTATGGTATTTTCTATGCTGTCTTAAAAGGCCATGTTTCACGAAAAACTTTGGATAATTATGTCAATTCTGATCAACCATACTTAGCTTATCACCACATCTGGCTGTCATCAATCTCTTTACATGTCCATGATTAAGAAATACTGTAATTCTAAATTTCATGCTATAAACAATACTTCAGTATTTGTCTATACTTCTGAGATGAGGTAGTAATTGCACTATTTACATTATTTAGACTATTGTTGTCATTTTTGCGACGTTTCAGCCATTGTACGATCCAGCCTTCTTCAGGTGCTCAAATTGAACTCTTTATTATGATCATTCTCATTCCTTGTGCAATGGTAGTCATGAGTTATCTCCCTTTAAACTAAGTCTCTAAGTTATTTGTTCACCTCTGCTGTAGCCTGGTATTGAACTCAAAACTCTTTAGGTCAAGTCACTGGAACTAACCAACCTCTATATCTACTGAGGACAACAAGTGAATTTCTGGGACTTATAAACCTAATGTTTCAGTAACCATTTTTTACCAGATTTCATATTGCAATTTTTTGTTGTTAATGATTTTCTCTAGTATTTTTTTTACCAGAGCTCATATTGCAATTTTTTTTTACACAAATGATTTTCTCTAGCACTCCGTATTATTGGTTCCTATATTGTATACATTTCTATGCTTGGTCGCCTTAGATTTTTGTAGCCTAGCATATTCACTGCTTCCTTAAGTTCATATAGTTTCCAGTGGTGTTCTTGTAGCCTTACCTGGGCAGCCTGCTTCTCTTTTATATTTCTTTCCACAGCTACAAGGAATGGTGTACGCACAGTCTTTAGTAATGTCCTCCTCTGTTGGGGCTCTTACTCGGAAGAGCTACCTGCAAAGTGTAGAACCACTTCTGAAGATTGTCCTGATGTTATATGGACCACAGATTTTTTTAAAATTTTCTCTGATAACCCCTTTACATAGGGTAGACAGACTGAAATTGTTTTCTGACTATTGTCCTCATGTACCCTCCCTTCTACAAACTATCATTCCTAGATGTAATAATAGCTCGAACAGAGAGGGGCTTCAGCATTCACTGGACAATACCTCAACTTCAACTCCCACCACCCATACAATGTGAAGAAAAGGATCATCTGCTGCCTGCAACATTGAACAAAAGTCATAAGCAGTGACCCAGAGTGACCCAGAGACATACGAACAAAAAATGGTCAGTATCAGCAGTACTCTACAAAGTAGCAATTATTTATGGTACATGGCAACAAATCCAACAAACATGGAATAATTTAGAGAGTTAGGTTAAAGAGAGATAACTCATGAGTACCAGAAGTGGCTTCACACAAGTAACGAGAAGGATATACCCAGTGATTGTTAAAAAGGGTACAGTTTGAAATGCCTAGCACCTGAAGGAGGCCGGAGCATACGATGACTGAAATGTTGTAAAAATTACATCAAGGACAAGTACAACTGAATTTCTGGGATTTATAAGCCTAACGTTCAATAACCATTTTTTTAATCACAGTTCATGTTAAAATTTTTTGGTAATAACGGTTTTCTCTAGTATTTATCAGTTCATATTGCAATTTTTGATAATGGTTTTCTCCAGTATATTTTACCAGAGCTCATATTGCAATTTTTGACACTAATGATTTTCTCTGGCACTCCATATTACTGGTTCCCATATTGTATTTATTTCTATGCTTGGTCGGTTTAGATTTTTGTAGCCTAGTATATGCATTGTTTTTACCAGAGCTCATACTGCAATCTTTGACACTAATGATTTTCTCTATCACTCAGTATTACTGGTTCCCATATTGTATTCATCTCTATACTTGGTCAGCTTAGGAGATTTTTGTAACCTAGGATATGTGCTGATTCCTTAAGTTTATGTAGTTTCCAGTGGCATTCTCTATCAATTATTTCATCTTAATTCCACAGTGGGGCAGTGATCCCCTTTCCCACTCCATATGTGGTCAGCTACATCTGATTTTTCTATCTCCCCTCGTGTTATGGCCTTGCGATGTTCTTGTAGCCTTACCTTAAGGGGGCAGCCTGTTTCTCCTTTATATTTCTTTTCACAGCTACATGGAATGGTGAACACAGTCATTAGTCATGTCCTCCTCTGTTTGTGCTCTTACTAAGGAAAGGTACCTGCAAAGTGTAGAACCACTTCTGAAGATAATCCTGATGTTATATGGACCACAGATTTTTTAATTTTCTCTAAGAACCACTTTTCATAAGGTAGATAGGCAGAGGCCGTTTTTCTAAGAGTTATTACCCTCATACACCCTCCCTTCTATGTTCGTTGGAGTTGTCATGTACCCTAGATAATTAAGTTGTAGGGTACTGCTTAATATCAACCATTTCTTGTTCATATGTCTCATAACAATTAAACCATTAACACCAAAAATATTAGAGAAAATCATTAAAACATTTACAATATGAACTCTGGTAAAAAATGGTTACTGAACATTAGGTTTATAAGTCTAGGAATTTCAGTTGTTCTTGGCCCAGTGGATATAGACATTGGTTAGTTCCAGTGACGTGACCTAAGGAGTTGTGAGTTCAATACCAGGTTAGTCGGGTTAGAGGGAGATAACTCATGATTAACAAAGAGGTTTCACACAAGGGAATGAGAATGATATAACCCAGTCTAATAATTCGTAATAAAGGGTTTGGTTTGAAAATTCCTCACACTTAAAGAAGACTGGAGCATACAACAGCCGAAATGTTGTACAAATGGCAACAAAAATGAGGACAATAGTTCAAATAGTGTAAGATTTTTAAAACCAAGAATTTTTATTTACAAATTTGTAAAGCTGTCAAAATGGACAAAAAAAAAATCAATTTTGAAAATTCAAAAAGTTGAGATTAAAATCAATATAATTTCTTTTTTTTAAGCTTCAAAAAAAATTTTATATTCAAAAATTCAATTAAAAATTAGGTAATAAAAATGAGTGAAAGTATCTCATTTAAATGATATTTAACATTTCTCATTACAGTTATTATGTTTTTAATGTTTTAGTAACTTTTTGAATATTTAAAAAAAAATTAAAAATAAAATGCCACCTAAGGTTTAAAAATAGAATGCATTTTAAAAATGAAAATCTTTCTTGAAGCTTTTTAGTTTTAATTGCAAGTTTTTTAATTGTTTATTTCCATTAAGCAAAATACATTTTGCTGTATTTCAAAACAAATTTAAAAACGGATTAGAATTTTTTTTTTAATCATTAAAATTAGTTAAATTGACAAATCTGTCAGCAGCATCATTCTCTTTATTAAAACATCTTCAAAAAAGTAAAAAAATAGAATTTTCTGAAATTTTATTTGAGGAAATTGAGTAAACTGATTTAAAGTTTAATTAATAATCTGAATTAAAACAAATATTACTTACTTTCAGTTTAAAATGTCACAGGAAAGCATTTAAGATTGAGGTTTGGGATTTTATGAGATTGTGACACATTGATAATCTGATGATTACATGGTTTAGAGAAGGATGAAATACTTGTAAAATTATATGACCAAGACTACATGAATACCTTTCTTTACATAATTTTTTTACTATCAAGTAATATTAAAAATTGTAAATATTTTATTAAACATGAATATTTTATTGAATTTTAGAAATTGGCCTTATAATCTTACTTTGGAAGACACTTGTTGAGAAAATGTTAGAAAATTACAATAAATTTTAAATTCACTATTTTTATTGCTTGTTTTCTGATGTTGTGTATGGTCATCTGTTTATAACAATATTATCTAACCTCAACAAATCAATACATAAATTTTAAAGATTTAAAATTTGTACAATTTTAATTATCGAAACTTATTTATAAATGGAACTTTGTGTGTGTGTGTCTTTTTTGAAAATTTACACAGTTGTACTATAAGCGTCTGTGAGTGTTCTTAGCTAGGTTTTGTGTCGCGGTACCCCCGATAAATATCAATAGTCAAAAACATTGGGTTAAAGAAAGAGTGGTCCGATTTTAATCAAATTTGATACACTCACAGACAAAGACATAAGAAACTATATTAAGAAGTTTCAAGGTTGCAGTTCTTACAATAGTGCAGAAAATTGATACTATATATAAATATAAAAGGCAAGATGTTTGTGTGTGTCTGTTTATCTGCTTGTATGTCTGTATTTTTTCAGCCCTTTTATTTTAGTTTTTGCTTCGGGTTTGGCTCTAAGTAGATATAATTGTAGTTCTTAGTCTTAGCCATGATACCATTTACTCAGAGGACTTATCTAGCCTTCAAAATTCAGTTTACGATGAAAAAAACTTATTTGATATCAATACCAGGAAATCAAAATTTGACTTACATCCATTCATTTTTCTTTCAGTCTACAGTTTCACTTTAACTGGAAACAACTATTGCTTTTAGTCTTTCGTGCCAACGTCCAAAGAGTCTGAGCTCCAGGACCATGGATTAGTTTTAAAGCTTTCATTACACCCGAGCAACGCCAGGCTATACTGCTAGTAATTTATAAACTAAAAAGAAGTTTTGTAAAAATTAATTATTAATTGAAAATTATTTTTTCTTTAGATAACAGTATGCATATATAATATATATATATATATATATATATATATATATAATATATCTTATTCCTAATAGCAAATAAGATTTTCTAATTATTGTCCTAGTTTTATTTCATTTTTTATTTTACAACTTTGAGCAAATTTTCTGTAACTGGGGTTCCTGTTTAACCAAAAACATTTGATTTTTAAATTCTCTAAGAACTTGTCCTTTCTAGCTAACATATACATTTAAGTGTAACAAAAATTAATTCTTGACAATTTATAAAATTAAATAGGTGTGGGATAAACGATGTAAAAAAAAAAAAAAAATAATACTTACTAAGATTTTCTAAAGAAAAGTTTTTTTAAATTATTTAATTTCTGAATGTTTGGAAAGTTTTATAAAAATTTTAATCCAACAATTGTCTGATTTTTGCCAGAATTTCCAAATGTTTTTCACTGCAAATTTATGGTCCCACTTTGACACAAGAAAAATAGTTTTAAAAATGCTTAAAAATCTAATTTAATGATCAAAATATTTTGTTTTGTGTTTCTTATTAATGATAACAAAGACTTTGACAAAACTTTACTTTAAGTTTTGGGCATTTTTTTCATCATGTATGTTAAATGTTTTTTGTGAATCTTTAGAGGTACCTTATAGTGGGGTATCTTATCTATTATTTTTCTGTTGTAGTGGGATTCCATTCGAGTGAAGGGTAGTTGTATACTGTTGCAGGTTAACGGAATTTGGCCTTGTGGTAGATAGCCCACTATAAGTCATAAAATGATTATAAAATCAAGAAAAGCAATTTGAGTAGAAAAATAACATTTTTATATCTACACATATCAGTTACTGTTTTTACAATTAAAGTAATACTTGAATATAGGTCCAACATAGGTTAAATGTTCATGGCAAATAATAAGCTGAAAGAGATTTAAGGCTTAGGAATGTGGGAGCATAGTGAGTAAGGAACGTCTTTGATGAATTCGCTCCTTAGGTCAGTAAGTACTTTTGAGACAGAGAAGAAAGTAAGGAGAGGTGAAGGGAGGCGAACATAGTAGCCGCTTGACTTAAGTCAAGGGAGGTACTAATCACACTCATCTGTCCTTTGGTCTGTCTGCTGGGTGCTTTCTGTCTCAGTTTTAATATCTACTTTTTGGATCAAAAGCAGCTTGTTTGGAATTTCATACTTGTATTTGATTCTGGGCTTCTCATTGGCTGGTAAATAAAATTTGCGTAGGCTCGCGAAATGGAAATTTGATATTTGATTAATCTTTATTTTTCAACCGGAACATCTGCGCGGATGACTTTTGGTCATTTGCCTTTTTGTCGTGAGAGAGCAAACATCTGGTCCATCGCTTTGTTCGGTCGGTATCACCACAACCTACAATTGAAGTAATTATTTTTCATGATCTTTCTGATGAATGTAATTAATGAGCTAAATTTAAACAAACTAATCAGATTATTGATAAAAGTAGGAAATAGTAATTTGAAGCATTTATTGGAGTGGGATAACATTTTTGAAAATGTTATTTTGCCATGTAACAATAAGAGTATTTTTTTTACAATGAATATTAATATAAATATTGTCAAAATCATTAGCAATGAAATCTAAAATCATATTGGGCCAAGTTTACTTGCTATGGATCACATATAGAAAATAAATTTAAAAATCTCAAGTTAACAACTTAAGTTTCATAATACTTCCAATCAATACTTTACACCAATTTGTTCAAATGTTTTATTTTATTCCATTAGACTATAATTGAAAGAAACAAAATCAAAAATTGACATATCATGTTCAATAAGTTCACTTAAGTTATTTTTTAATTTTTTTTTCCTTGTAAAACGTGTACTTCAGTTACTGATAATTTATCATTTACAAAATTACAAAGAATTAAATTTACATCCAATAAGAAAACATTAATATTTTAATCCAGAATTTTTTCTCTAAATGATAGTCAAGAAAAAAAAAATAATGTATTTAAAAGGATAGGAACATTCCATTCCTTTATATCGGTAGGTATGCAACAAATTTACAGAGAATTAAATTTACATCCAATAAAAAACATTAATATTTTAATTAAACCAGCATCTTTACTCTAAGCTACACAGTGAACAAAAAAAACTTTCAAGCATATATAATAATGAACATTCACATGAATACCACGATGACTTATACAAGAAACATATCAAAGACAGAAAATACAAAAGAGACAAATTATAGTCATTCATATATAACAAAAGATGTAACTTTGTTGGAAACAAAATAAATTAGTGGTATAGTTAATAAAGGCCTTAACTCATCAACCCTTTTATACTATAAGTTGTAAGAGAGTGATGATTGAAATTAAAAAAAAAAGACTTTGAAGCAAAATCTATTTTTTACCCTATGACTTTCTCATAAAAAAAAAATCATGGGAAGAAAGCAGTGCTTGCATTTACCTGGCCAATAGATTGGAAAGAAAATATATCAGGTGCAACTGAAAATAAGAGAAAATAAGAGAAAAATGTTTTTCATTATATCTTCAGAAAAAAATACTACAAGCTAGTAAAATTAGTTTTAAAAGATCAATGTGAGAAATTTCATAAACTAAGTTTTAACTTAATATTTTACACTCGATCATTAGTGAATAAAAGGACTATTTAAGAAGAGCTATTCTGTAAATTTGGTTATCAAGGAGATAACAGTTTGGTGTTATTTGAATGGCAGCCATGAAAAAAAAGATTAAATTTTTAACAATTGATTAAAAGGTTAATAACTATCATTCAACAAAAAATAAAATTTACTATGCACCCAGTAATGGCCAGATTCAATACAACAGTTAATAACATTAACCTCCAATCTACACTATGGCAAAAATGACCAATTGGAATTATTTAATAGAAAATATCTCAAATATAAATTTGGGATTTTTGTTTAAATTTCTAGTATGAAGAGTTATTTACACTTGGACTTTTGTTTTCATTTTTGTTCTCAAATTTTGGCCATTGTGTCCCCCAGCTTTTGTCAGGTGATTGTTGATACATTTAACTTTCAGGGAATTTCAGATTGAACATTTTAATCTTTGGAAAAAATTTGAAATTAAAAATAGGATGTTTGCTTATTCTTTTTAATTTACAAAAATATCCTAAAAGTTTAACTTGTAAGAAATATTTTGGACTATTTTCATCCTAAAATTTTTTTTTTGCCTTATAGTTTCTATCTCAAATAAACAGAACAAAAATGAGGTTTGAAAAATTGTTCAAAAAATCCTATAAACTGTTTCATTTTTCAATGAACCCTGGTCAAGCAGAGAAGATACATTTTATATAGGAACAAAATCCTAAGACTCCTTATTTTTATTTTTTACAGTATGGTTCATGCTGTACATGACTTTGGAGCACTTGTGGTAAAGGGTTATGTTAAGCGGTGGTTTATATGCATAGGAGAGAAAGATAACAGTTGACTCTAGACGTGAAACGATCAAGACTGTAGTGATCAAGGAAACATCCTCTTGGGAGTTTGTTCCATAGGGTTGTGATTTACAGAAAGAAGCTGGGTGGAATTTACTTCTCATCGATGGAATGTGTGTGTGTGTGTGGTTGGTTTGCCACTATGTAAGTGGGATGGCGGGTTCTAGTCATGAAGGTCAGACCTGGTGGAAACATGTGATGCAGTTTGTCTGAACATTTTTCATGGTAGTATTAATAAAGCAGTGATAGGCTTGTTACATCCCACCTGTGAGAGAGAGGTTGGAGTGTGGAAAATGATTCTTTTCTAACAAGGACTTAGAGATGCTTTTTAACTCTATTAAGACAGGAAAATGAGGTTATAGTAGCTCCTGCCCAAATATGGCAACAGTACGTCATTTTTGGCCTGATCTGGCTTTTTATGGTTTATAAAATGGCGAGTGTTCTAAAAATAGAAAAAAGATAGACACACTGACGCCAAGAATTCAAAATTGGGCGGCAAAATAAGGAACCGTTTCTTTTGGTAGGAGTAAGAGTAGGATTTAAGGACAGTAGTTTTGTGTAGGAGATTTGAAAAGGGGAAGAGGCTAGTCAGTTGATGACTAGAGTCCAGAAGGGATAGGCTTGTTTACTACTAGCATCCCACAGTGAAGAGAATTTAGCTAGTCTGCTCCTGTATCAACACAAAATTTAAAGGTTGTAACTTGATGTAAAAACCTAAAGTTTTATACCAAAAATAAACAACATTAATTCAAGTTTGTGTTATCTTCTAATTATACCAAAACGAAGCAAGAACACAACAGGATCTTATAAAGGTGAAGGATAACACAAGGAGTTAGGTACTTACTAGAGCAGTAAAGGGAGCCAATAATTTTAGCTGCATATTTAACAGTGGGTCATATATAGGATTTTAATATGAATGAAAAACAGTCACTCATAACTCAAAAGCAATGTTTAAGATGGGTTATCTTTTCATCTTTGTTATTTAGTGAAATGATTTACAATATCATTTAGCATTTGTTTTCTATTAAGGTTTGTATTTAGATAAATGGGTAAAAAATGAATGCTTTCCTTTAACAAGAGTGATTTCAAAGTTCATTAATAGTGTTTTACAAAAATTGTTACTTTCTAAAAATACAATTATGAGAAAAATTAGAAAATCCATATTGTGAATAAGTAATAACTGTGCAGTTAATATTATTATTGATGATAGTGTGCATATTGGTTTTATTATAATTTTTGACCTTATGGCTCAAAGATATTTTTATGATAAATTCCATTTAATAGTAACTAGCAGTATAGCTCGGCATTGCTCGGGTGGAATGAAAGCTTTAGAACTAATCCATAGTCCTGGAGCTCAGACTCTTTGGACATTGGCACGAAAGACTAAAAAGCAATAGTTGTTTCCAGTTCAAGTGAAACCATAGACTGAAAGAAAAATGATTGGATGTAAGTCAAATTTTGATTTCCTGGTATCGATATCAAATAAGTTTTTTTCGTCGCAAACTGAATTTTGAAGGCTAAATAAGTCCTCTGAGTAAATGGTATCATGGCTAAGACTAAGAACTACAATTATACAATTATACCTACTTAGAGCCAAACCCAAAGCAAAAATTAAAATAAAAGGGCTGAAAAAAAATACAGACATACAGGCAGATAAACAGACACACACAAACATCTTGCCTTATATATATATATATATATATATATATATATATATATAGCTCTACGTTTGTATCAAGCACTCTTTATAAAAGTAAATGCATGAACAGCAGGTTAAAAAACCTACAAGTTCCACAACTTTGTTACAATATATATATTTATATCGATTTTTTGCACTATTGTAAGAACTGCAACCTTGAAACTTATGAATATCATTTTTTATGTCTTTGTTTATGAGTGGATCAGATTTGATTAAAATCGGACCACTCCTTCTATAACCCGATTTTTTTCGATTTTCAATATTTATCAGGGGTATCTTGACACAAAACCTAGCTAAGAACACTCACAGACGCTTATAGTACAACTGTGTAAATTTTCAAGAAAATCGGTTCAGTCATTTTGGAGTCTATAGATAACGGGCACACACACACACACACACACACACACACACACACACATACACACAAAGTTCCATTTATAAATAAGTTTAGATTTTCTAATTGCAGCTTAGATGTGGCACAAGGCCGAAAGTATGGGACAGCCAGTGAGGATCGAACTCACCTTTCAGTTGTAATGGTTATAGCAAGACAAACTTTTTAACTATGAATTTTATTGATTAACCCATAGTGGAGAGAAAAGAAGTGGATTTATACATTTCACAAGGGTATTTGCATTTAACTGAATATAATGAACTCAACTGGAATTGGAACACAGCTTTCTGATTTTCAATTCCAAGCCATTATCAATTCACCAGGCACACATCCAAGTTTAAAATACCTTGTATTATTCTCAAGTGGTCCCCATCTGACCAGACTTGACATTGCTTAACTTCAGTGAGCATACAAAAACAGTGTTTCAATGTAATGTGGCCGTAAGTCCCATAAAGTGTAGTATTCAATGTCTGAAGATTGCCTGAGACATAAAACAAAGTTGTTATCACACTGTTGATTTCTGTGTCCACATTCTATATTTATATATTAATGAAGTAGTAATATTTGTTCTGATGACTATTTTTTTATTTACAAATATGCATTGTTACTAAATACATATATTTATACATGAAAGGTCATGCATATTCATTGCTTATTTATTATGGAGATTTTTCTAAAAGTTACCAGATTCAAGTCTGTATTTTGGTCTATTTTCTCAGGCCATATTAATATATTACATTGCACTGCAAAAGTCGTTTAGACTATGGGGATTCTTTCTGCTGCTTACATTCTTACTAGAACATTGCAGCTGATTCAGTTCTCAGGTTGATTTGCTTTTTTTTCTTGTCCTGATCACTTTATTGAAGTAGATAGACTAAACTATCGCCCGGTTCACACTCCACCCACGTCTATTGAACAGATGAAGAGGCTCATCCCTTGTTCCCTGTTTAGGATGTGGTTTCTGGCTTTCTCTTTTCCAATCTTTTCACTCTTATGTAGCCCCCTGCACATCAGTGGTGTTACCGCCTTGCTCGGGGTGATATGATTTAAAAAAAAAAAACCCAAAAACTTTATTTGTCTTGTTTGTGCACAATACTGCTAACAACTTCCCATTTGCACATTCTTTGTGATGGGTAAATAGTTTTCATCCTTATCTCTAACTAGCAGTATAGCCTGGCGTTGCTCGGGTGTAATGAAAGCTTTAAAACTAATCCATGGTCCTAGAGCTCAGACTCTTTGGATGTTGGCACGAAAGACTAAAAAGCAATAGTTGTTTCCAGTTAAAGCGAAACCGTAGACTGAAAGAAAAATGAATGGATGTAAGTCAAATTTTGATTTCCTGGTATCGATATCAAATAAGTTGTTTTCGTCGTAAACTGAATTTTGAAGGCTAAATAAGTTCTCTGAATAAATGGTATCATGGCTGAGACTAAGAACTACAATTATACCTACTTAGAGCCAAACCCAAAGCAAAAACTAAAAAAAAAGGGCTGAAAAAATACAGACATACAGGCAGATAAACAGACACACACAAACATCTGCTCTATATATATATATATATATATATATATAATCGATTTCTGTACTATTGTAAGAACTGCAACCTTGCAACTTCTGAATATCATTTCTTATGTCTTTGTCTATGAGTGTATCAAATTTGATTAAAATCGTACCAATCCTTCTATAACCCGATTTGTTTCGATTTTCAATATTTATCAGGGGTACCTTGACACAAAACCTAGCTAAGAACACTCGCAGGCGTTTATAGTACAACTGTGTAAATTTTCAAGAAAATCAGTTCAGCCGTTTTGGAGTCTATAGGTAACGGACGGACAGACAGACAGAGACACACAGACACACACACACACACACAGACACACACAGACACACACACACACACACACACACACACACACACACACACACACACAGTTTCATTTATAAATACGTTTAGATTAGATAGATTTAGATTTAGATCTGACTCTTTCCATTTATTTCTCAAAAGGTTACACTGGAGACCCAAAGAGCTTTTATTCTGTATTCAAATATGTTCTATTACTTTCTGAAGAAACGCAGTTTACAGTCAACTGTAAGTTCGATGTTAAGCTTCTTCTCTCATACTTATCACATGTAGAATTCTCTTCTGGCTTCTTGCTCTTCAGTTAACTTTGATCTTCAAAAATCCAATGTCATTTATTTTCTTCTGTCTTATCAATTTCTTTTTTCTTTTTATCTTTCTTTAATATCTTCTTTTCTCATATTCTCTCAAATTCAGTGATCCCTTTGCATCTTAGTGGATTTATTGCCTTGCTTGAGATAAAATGATAAAAAATAAATACTGCATAAACTTTTATATTTATCACTCCAGGTAGGTCTTTGTGACCTGTCAGTTCAGAAATATAGTACTGTGCAAAAGAATCAAGGAGATAGAAGATGGCAGTTTGTATTGCATTTAAATTTTTGGAGATTGTTGGTTGGTTGGTTGTTTTGTTTTTATGGCATATTAACCTCGGAGGGTCATTTATTGCCAACTAAATTTTATTTTATTTATAGCTGGTAATACCTTTTTCTTTCAACAATTTATTGTTGTTTTTATATAAGTTTTGTCTAGTAATACTTTTTTCTTTTTGAGTATCAAGATTCAATGGGATTTGGTTTTTTTTTAAGGGCAGGGTCCCCAAGTCATACCCTTGTTATTTAACCCATAACTGGAGGGAACGGACGGATTAATACCTTTCCCAAGGGTATCAGTGTTTATGTGAATGCAGGGTATTCAACTGGAATTCGAACTCGGCTCACCGATTTCTCTTTCCGAGCCGATATCCACTGCACCACAACGCACATCCGTCACTAAACGCTTACAGCACCTAGTATTCCCAAGCGGCCACCCATCTAAGCACTGATCAGGCTCAACGTTGCTTAACTTTGGTGATCGAGCGAGAACCGGTGTATTCAGCGTGATAGGCCGTAAGCCTTGGAGATTGTAGTTATCAGGGAAGTAAGAAAACGGAAGGGAGTTCTACAAATGGGAAGTGTGAGAAAAGAAATTGAGCATAGAAAAGGGCAGTTACCTTGGAAGATAGGTATGACGCCATCTTATTTTCCTTCTCTATATGAACATGTGATTCATATGTTGGAGTCGTTGTTGAATGAGAGAATGCAATAAGAAAAGTATGCATACAGGCAAATGCAAGCATGCATGGCCGTATCTGACTCCCGGGCACACCGGGCACGAGTCCGTGCAATCATAGTGAAAATCCGGGCAAGGAAAAATGTCTTCGTCAGAAATCAAACTAAACAATTCACGAAGAAAGAAAGAAAGAAAGAAAGAAAGAAAAAAAAAACGAAGAAAACAACCGAATGAATGCAGGAAAAATCTGTTTATTTATTAATTTTGGGAGAAAAGACTGGTTATACTCAGAAAATCCGAACCCGATTTCCTGTTTTCGTTCACGTTCTGTGTCTAATTTCCATTGGAATAGCCGAAAAAATCCGCGAAAATCATAGTTTCTGGAAACGGATGACACTGATGACGTCATGACATTGTCAACTAATAAATCCGGGCAATTTTCTCTGTGCCCGGTGTTTTTTTTTTTTTAGCATTAACTACGGCCCTGCATGCATGCATAAATTCTAGCACAGCTATAGGAGTTATATAGCATAGATATCTTTCTTAACTATTTTGGTTTAAAACTTGTTTTGATGGCTACAGGGTGTTCCATTAAGAGCAGACGAGCCTGTTTAAATTAAGTTCAATAAATAACTCAGGGTCTATAGCATTGCACCTTCAACCAATACTGGTTTAGGTTTCAGATACTGCTTTTTGGAACACTGCTGTGGCTGGGCGCAGAAAAAATGACCACCATTGTCAAAAAATCACAGACAATGAAATAGTTAAATCATTTTAGTTTATTCACGTGCTTCAACGGTAGGGTGGGATGGCTATTAAACTTTGGAAATAGGGAAAGCAAAGAGTATCAAATAAGGTTCTTTGTAGTATTCACCGGGTGGGGGATAGATTGGCCAGTTAGTAAAACAGTATCTCTTTTATAGAGCTTGATCTCCCTCATTTCATAAATGATAATTTCCAGCCTACACTTGTTTCTGATCAAAATATTATGGCCGAGAATGTCAACTCTCAAATGTGCTTGGAACTTTGATGCACAATTAAAGTGTCATTCTTTCACTTTCATATTGTTTAATAAGCATCACTCTATATCTTTACATCTGCTTGATATGTTAGGTATTTGCATATTTACCAGTGGCATCAGTGGGGTAATATTGGAGTCTAAATGAAAAATCCAGAATTCAAGTTTTAAATTTTCTGTGCAGATCCATTTGTTAGAAGACTGACACATCCGATTGCCATAGACATCAATACTCCCTCACTGCTTAACAAATCTTTGTCTTTACAGTAATTTATTAAACTGCGCTTACTTCAAAGGAGTCTGATCTTCAGAAAGCACCTCGTCCAGAATGGACTCATCATTCATAAATTGCAAATTTTGCATGCTAGCCATTGTGATAAATCAGGCTCATATAGACATTTTCTCAGTTTAATTTCTTTTTTTTTTTCAACACAAAACCAAATCAGAAAACCGTTAGGAAAGTTATGCCTGCATGCTTTGAAAATCAGCATTGAGCAGTTTCTCTCTCTTTTTTTATTTTCTCTTTTTGCATAGTTCTCCCTGGAGTCAAACTAACTTAGCTATGAAACAGGCAATATATACATAGCATGTTTATAAATGTTTGAGTTTGTTCTCTTAAAAATTGAAAAATGTAGACATTAAACTAGGTACCTCCACTCCATTTTTCAATACCTAAGTTTTAAATCGATTTTTAAAAAAATAAAACTTTTTTGTAAAAGTTTAATTTTAACTTAATTGAAAGCTAAATGATTAAATTTACTATTTCCATTTAACAAAATACTCTGGTGTACTTCAAACAGAAATTACATTCATTGGAATTTTTTTTTAATTTTCAATTTTTTGGACATTTTTTGAGCGATTGACACATTTGTAGACAAAAGTTAATTCTCCGTTTTGAAAATCTTGCAAAAATAAAATATACATCTCTCACTCCTTATTTTTAGAAAATTAGCAACTTTAAAGTTAAATGAATCTGATTTTAAACAAATATTACTTGTTTATGGCATGAAATTTAGAATAAAAGTATTTCTTAATTACAAAGATCTGACTCGTTGACCTATCAAGTAGGTGATGACAGCACCCATCAGTCCATCTGGAAGTATAGTGATCAAAAATTGACATAACCCAATTTAACATTTCGTAAGGGGAACAACCCTTGAAACATGTGACCTTTTAATAAATCTCTAAGTTTCTATAGTATAAAAAAGTGTAGTTTAACACAAATCAAATTTAAAAATTATTTTAGAAATGTTAATTCTAAATGATTTGTATTAAGCTTTTAAATTTTCGATTGGTAAATAGCATTTGTTTTTTTTTTTTTTTTTTTTTTAAAGAATGAATAGCTAAAGACATGGAGTAACTGGAAAAATTTAAAAGATGTTTGAAACTTTAATTAACAAAGAAAAAATGAAAACAATTCTCATAAAAATTCATTATTCATCGAATTTTTTTTCTTCAGAATAAAATTAATTAAAACTTTATCTACATTAAAAATAGTTTTAATGCATTTTTATTTTACTATTCGGTACATATTTTCGGAAAAATGGTTTCGTAATTAAATAAAAAAAAAGTTCATGATTTACATTTCCCAATGAGTTCTGCATTTAAATTAAAAAAATTAAATTAAATTTAAATTAAAAAAATGATATAGATAATGCATTCCTAAAAGTTTAATACAATTGAAGTGGGGGGGGGGGGGGGTAGCAGATGTAAAAAAAAAAATTACCAAGATTTTCTAAAAAAATAATTTCATAAATAATTTCATTAATTTGTGAATTGTCCTGAAATTTTCATTAAAATCAGGCAATTAGTTGGTTTTTGCAAGAATTTCCAAATTAATGTGTCTTTCAACGCCCCACAAAAAAGGGCTTGTGTAATATTGCATTTTCTTTAAACTTACTCCAGCGTAGAGAAGTCAAACTCACTTGGAATGGCTTGCGAGATGAGTTTACTTCTAATTCTTCTGACGATATAAGGATAAGCCTTGCTTTTGGAAATGTGCGTATACGTATGTGTGCTTGCTTGTGTATAATGTTACAAATATATGCTGGCAATCACTGCAAATGTTCTTGCTTTGTGTTTCTATGTGTGCGAGTGTGTATTTGAGGTCGGAAACGTAAGGATCTGTCCCAGCAAAGACAACGCAGTGAAAAAGTTAGAGAAGAGAACTTCTTCGTAAACAATATTTGCCAAGTTGTTTTGTTACAAAAAACAAAAAAACAAAAAAAAACAACAAAAAAAATAAAACAGAAAAAAAAGCTCATCTAAATTCCCATGCCCTTAGTGACCCTACCAGGATAGATTTCTGCACTCAGTTGACTCCAGCCGCCATTTTTTCTTCTTCTTCCAATGGATTCTTGTATTCTCAATGCGTCGAACGATCTATAAATACAGATAGTTATTAATAATTCTTTCTGGCTTTTTTGTCTTTTCTGTTTATTCCGTATTGTTTCGGTTACGGCTTTGAGGCGTGCTACCCGTTGAACAGCAAGTGAAAGATTGAGAAAGTGGGCGCGTCCGGGAAAGGGAAAAGTTGATGACTTAAGAAGAACAGTCGGCTTCATTTGCATAACTTTAATTTGCGCTAATTGCGATTCTCGTCATAGACTGTTTGCGTCACAGTAGATCAATTAGCAAAACTGTTGTTTGTGCATAAAATTTACATTATATACCTACTTTCTCCGTTTAATTTAATCTGCTCAAATTCCCAGAACTTTTTGATAGCATCTTGCATGCTCACAAGACCTTTTTTTGAGTAATTCGTGATATCAAGGATTCAGATAATTAAATAGGTAGAGGGAGGGAGAATCAGAAAAAATTCACACACACACACAAAATATATTTTGACGGTCAGAAATAATGATAATAATAAAACAGGTTGTACAAAGGTTGGTAAAAAAGCTGGTAAAAAGGCTGGTAAAAAAGCTGGTAAAAAGGCTGGTAAAAAATTAATACAACAAATTTAATAGAAACAAGTCTGAAGATTCTCTAAATCTAGTTCCCAAAAGATTCTTTCCTTCTCAATTGTAGTACTCCATCTTTGAACTAGTACAAACCTACCTTGAGGAGGCTGCATTCTTAGCTTTGCACCTTCATCTCATGATTGGAGAATCACTATTCTCTAAGCACCCCCCACCCGAAATGTTGTAAATATAAAAACAAAAACGAGGACGCTAATTTTAATAAATCTGTATTTCTTAGATGAGGTATTGTAATTAATTACATTGTTGGGACTGTTGTCCCCACCTCATCTTTGGGACTGTTGTCCTCACCTCATCTTTGTTGTAATATTCACCTTCAATATTTGTCTATATTTCTGAGATGAGGTATTGTAATTATTTACATAGTTCGGATTATTGTCCTCATTTTTGTTGACATATCCACAACGTTTCGACTCACCGTCTTCGGGTGGTTGGCATTTCCAATCTAACCCTTTATTTCGTTCACCGAGATAGATTGTTCTAGTTCCATGAGTCATACCTCTTCAGTTATCTCCCTTTAACTCAACTCTCTATAAGTCTTCTTGTTCACCTCTGCTATAGCCAGATATTTAACTCACAACTCTTTGGGTCAAGTCACTGGATTCAGCCAAAGTTTTTATTGACTGGGCCATGTGTTCTCAAGAAATGTCTTAGAGTTAATGGGAGATAACTGATATGAGACATCTGGAAGAGGCATGACTCATGGAAATAGAACAATCTACCTCGGTGGATAAAATAGGGGATTGAATAAATCTGTGAATAATAATAATAATAATTCTTTATCCCAGAAATTAGATGATTTAAGAATACATAAAAGTTACTATTTTAAATTTAATCAACGTAATTTCTTTCCTTCTCAACTATAGTATTTATTAAATTCCTTTTTATCTCCAATCTTTGGAAGTATCTATGCAAATCTTATGTTTCTTGCTGGAAATTAAATATCTGAAATCAATATTTTATAAATAATTTCTATAATATAAATATTTCTATATCTATAGATTAATCTGTTCAGTCATACTAATGACAAAGCATTTGACAAACTGGAGTACGGAATTTTAGAGCCTTTTTATCATCCCATTGATACATATACTTTTTTATTTTGCAGGATCCAAATAAAGTGGATAATTAGTTTGATATCAGTTTTTAAAATAAATTTTATTCCAATTACATTTAGGAATCGTAAAGTTCTGGAAAAAAAAATCAAATATAAATATTTTGGACAAAGTAAACGGACAGTTTGGTGTATAGTTCCATCTTAACTCAATTGGCTGTTCTCAAAATTTAAACTTGCCATATTCACGGGTGTTTTGGACTGGCGTCTATTTGAATTTTCTTTTTCTTTTACTTTAATAGCCAGACGACACATCAAACCTTCTCGCTGGGATGGGTTAGGTGCGCTGATGAGCGTTCATATTCAACCCTTTTCCTCTCTCCTTCATTATTTCCCCTCTTGTGGTTTAATAGATATCAGCTAGGTAATGAGAAATCAGAAAGCAGAGTTTGAATTTCATTCATTCATTCACTTACGCACAAACGACCTCGGGAAAGGTATTAATCCATCTTTTTTTCTCCAGTTATAGGTTGAATAGCAGGATAGACTTGGTTCTATAGCCTTGGTTGGCAACTGATCTACTGCAGAAAGTAATGGCAACTTACCGCGGGAAAATCTTCTGCCTAGTCAGTCATGTCTCGAAAAAGACATGATCGCCCAAGCGTATATCATGTGTGTCACTTATCTGACTGATGTATCTCAATAACACGAAACATCCGTTCATATTAAAGATAATCCAGTCACCAAAAAAAAAAAATAAATAAATAAATAAAAATAAATAAATAAATAAAAAATAAAAAAATAAAATCACTTTTTGGTAAATTCATTAGAAACAACTAATCGAAAAGGAGAACTATGCAACTAAAGAGAAATACATCAAACAATTACGGTAGGGGGGAGCCGAAAAATAAATTTTAAAAAAAAATAAGTAAATACAAATTAAAGTAAAGGGACAAAGTTTGTAAATTACTTGCTCTTTTATCTTAACTCGTTTGGCTGTTCTCAAAATTGAAACTTACCATTTTCACCGTCAAAGCCTGACAGGTTCTTTTGGTATTTTGAATGGAATATTAGAACATTGAGCCACTGGCCAGTTAAAAATATATTAAAATAAAAAAAAGGAAGGAACAGGTTAAATGTCAATATTTTAAGCGCGTGTGTAACAAGATTGATAATAATGGGGATTTTGTCAGTAACAAACAGGATCACACATTCAAGTGAAGAGAAAAATGAAAGAGGAGTAGGAGTAATACTAGATCATGTTAAGAAGAAATGTGTTCTGGGATGCTGTAAATTATCTTAAATAATTCTTGTTAATAATTCTTATTTATCACAGTTGTGTATCTTGTTAATAATTCTTATTTATCACAGTTGTGTATGCATCGAAAGCATAAAGTACAGAAGAAGAAATTGAAAAGTTCTACAAATCGTAAACTGTCAGACTTGTAGATCTTTATGGGCTCTATTCTTGGATCCACTCTATTCCTTACTTTTATCAACCATCTTCCTGGTGCCATTAATTCTCGACTAAGTATCTATGCTGATGACACAACTATTTAACCCTGTCTTAATAGCAAGCCTGATTGGTAGCTGATCCCCGAGAATGACCTCCGATCTGTAAGGAATTCTAAGACAAAAAGTAACTTATTTTAACGTCTCTAAAACGAAAGTGCTCTACATCAATCAACTTACAGAACATTCTTTGCCTTCCATCAACATTTAATTAAGTCTGCTGCCAAAACAGTCTGTTCACTATTTTTGTGCGAGAAAATCTTCTCACATAATTTATCTTGCGGATTTATAAGTCTATCGTTTTTCCGTGCATCAAATATTCAAGCGCAGTACTAGATTGGTAGTTAAGTCTCATAATTTCACTGCGGAAATTGCTAGTTGTAAGCATGTATTTTATTCTGGCAGTTTCTCCGCGAGTACTTCTCCCTGTTTAGAACTCTGCGTTGTGGTGCAGTGGATATAGACTCGGAACGAGAAATCGGAGAGCCGAGTTTGAATTCCAGTTGAATTCCTTGCATTCACTTACGCACAAATACCCTTGGGAAAGGTATTAATCCATCTCTTCCCTCCAGTTATGGCTTAAATAACAGGACAAATTGGGTTCTATAGCCTTGGCTAGCAACCAGTCTACCGCAGAAAGCAATGGCAATCTACTGTGGGATAATCTTCTGCCCAGTCAGTCATGTCTCTTTCGAGACATGATCGTCCAAGCGTGTATCACGTATGGCACTCAACTGACTGACTTTCCTGTCAATTACGATCTTCAAAATTTTAAATGCAACATCAGTCTTCATCTTTTGTCTCTTTGAACCCTGTTCTTTTGTTGTCTCTGTAGAATTCAAGTTGATTTGCCTTAGAATTATGCTCTCCACCATGCAACTACAGAGCCAACTGCATCACATGCTCGAGAATTGCCCCAAAACATGAACTAATCTCCTTGACACATTCACCTGAATGGCCTTTTCAGCAGATAGTTATGGACCTTTTTTATGTTGGGCTCATAACACTTTGCTTGTGTGGACAGGCTCACCGGATGGTTCATTTTATACCGCATTAGAAGCGATTGTTTGCCGGTTTAAACTAATATCTATCTGCAGAGAGATACGACGCACTAGAGGAGCTTCGCACTAATGAATGGCATAATTTTACTGTTATATAATTTATTATTAAGTTTAGTTTTTCGTAAGGAGTCGAAAACTGATGCAAAAAGACATATTATTGCCAACTGCGAAAAATATCCACTCTTAACATTTCACATATGGAATTTATTTTCTAACGCGAATTGAGTGGATCGAATCAACCTCGGAATGATTATGTCGACGGTTCGTAATAATAAGTTGCTGGTGTACGATATAATTTCGGTAGCTGTGATTAAAAGTTATTCTGGGTGTTGTCCAAAATAAGACAGTCTAGAAACCACGAGCTTTAAAAAAAAAATGTAATATGATACCACCGTTTATGCAATGCATTAGAATGAAATGCAAGACACGGATTTTTTTATAACAAATTTATTTGAAGTTTATACACCTTATGATTTTAATAAAATCATTGAGAAGATAGAAAAAATTCACTTATATTGAGGTGTGTTCAATAAAACCCTTTAGAGGAAAGAAAAAGTAGGTACTTTGTTGAAAAATCTACACCGCCAAAGCGAAAAATGCCGATTCAACTGATGAGTGATCCATGTCTGAGTTCATTCAAAACGGAATCCCCCTTCTGAACCTCCTTCTTTCGTTATATTTTCTATTAATAGGTGCCACCTAGTAGGTGCTGGTTCAAAAGTGCGAGGAAAATGCGTAGATGTCTGATTTTTTTGGTCATTTGACTCCTGATTTTGAGTCGGCAACTTCCTGTCGATCTGACAATTACGAAAAAAAAAAAAAAAGAACATTTGAAGATAGAATATTTTAGCGTACTGACTCGGTATTTACCCGAGCTTCCCCACAAGGGCGGTCTGTGGCACAAGGCCGACTTTTACCGTAGGGCATTCTGAGCGCGCTTGCTTGAGCAAAAATTCCTTGTAGACGCCGCGGGGGCGGACTCCCGTCTGTTTACCCTAGACGCGACTCTGTCCTTCGGTATAAACTCGTCTGGGTTTCTTTTCGTCCAAATGTAGCGACCCCGACAAGGTTGAGTTCGGGCAGAACTATCTCCACAAACACACGCACACTTATACCGTCACTCATTTTCGATAACTAACCTTTAAATTGAATTTTTACAAATAAAAAAAATAGCATTCTTGAAACTTTATTTTAGTTTTAATTGAAAGTTATATGATTACATTTACTATTTCCAGTAAGCAAAATACTCTGATGTATTTCAAACAGAAATTATATTGATTGGAATACAAATCTTTGAGATTTCTTTTTTAAATTTTAAATTTTTCGGTCATTTTTGAGCGAACGACACATCTGTAAACAAAAGTTAATTCTCGGTTTTAAAAATATTGCAAAAATAAAATATATATCTGTGACACATCATTTTTGGAAAATTAGCAAATTTAATCTTAAATTAATCTGATTTACACAAGTATTACTTATTTATAACATGAAATTTAGAATAAAACTATTTCTTAATCATAGAGTTGAACTTTTTGATCTGTGCACCATATTTGAAATGTGTTGGCAGATGAGAGATAAGTGTATGGCGATCACAAGTTACAAAATTGTACAATTTTTTTTCCAGTAAGGAGTGGGGGAATCCTGAAACACATGACCTTTTAATGTACACATAGAAATTACCATAAAAAATAAATAAATAAACCTACCTACACACACACACACACACACACACACTATTTTAAAAATGCTTTGATCTTTCCTCGTAATAACAAAACATTTTGATGGAAAAAGTTCGTTTTTAATAAGTTTGGAGACTTTTTTCTTCATATATATATATATATATATATATATATATATATATGTGTGTGTGTGTGTCTCCACTAAATCGCTGAAAAAGATACCCCCTCTCTCTCTCACACATATACACACACTCACTCACACACACACACACACATATGTGTGTGTGTGTCACACGTGTCTGTATGACTCAATGTGTGGATAGGTTTGTAATTGAACAAATAATTTCAAGTGTGTTTGTGAACACATGTACGACTGCGTATGAGCATTAGTATCCTTCGGTGGGCGAACGTGTTTTCCCTCGCTGATTAACTACAGCTATGTTTATGTGTGAACATTTTGAAATTTCTCCTATTCAAAATAAACCATCAAACGCCACAGCAGCCTTGTACTTGATGACCTCATACACGATTACGTTAAACTACGGTTATCTTTATATATATATATATATATATATATATATATATATATATATATATACAATTCTCAAATTTGAGAGAAAGGCCTACAGAAATAGTAATATTACTAAATATTTTGTTGTGAAGTCTTAAGATCAAAATCTCTCTCTCTCTATATATATATATATATAAGCGACGTGCTAGACACCAAAATGTTTCAGGAAGTTGAACTGATTGACCAGGATGTTAATTCATCTGTCAAGTTAACTATCATTTTACATTTTGTGTTGAGGACAAAGGGAAACAGTCAGCCAGTTAAGTGCCATACGTGATACACGCTTTGGGCGATTATGTCTCGACATGACAGACTGGGCAGAAGATTATCCTGCAGTAGGTTGCCATTGCTTTCGGCGGTAGATTGGCTGCCAGCCAAGGCTATAGAACCCAATCTGTCCTATTATATAATCCATATCTGGAGGGAAGAGACGGATTAATACCTTTCCCAAGGGTATTTGTGCGTAAGTGAATGTAAGGAATTCAATTGGAATTCGAACTCTGCTCTTCGATTTGTCGTTCCGAGTCGATATCCACTGCACCACAAGCTACCTAATAAGACTGTGTGAATAAATGGCACAGCGAGGAAAATAGGTACTCTAAAGAAAGTCAAACGTAACAAGTAAAAGGAAGTTGCAGAGAGCCATGATCGCTCCCGTTCTAAAGGGACACGGTAGATAAAAGATCAAAATTACTCTATCATGAGTTCTTTCTTTGAAAAAGCTATTTTGCGTCTTAAGTTTACTGAGATTTTGGATATTACTATTTTAATTGGAGTAGATAACTATCGCCCGGTTCACACTCCACCCACGTCTATTGAACAGGTGAAGAGGCTCATCCCTTGTTCCTTGTTTAGGATGTGGTTTCCGGCTTTCTCTTTTCCAATCTTTTTACTCTTTTCTTTTTTCTTCAATTGGAGTAGATAGACTAAACTATCGCCCGGTTCACACTCCACCCACGTCTATTGAACAGGTGAAGAGGCTCATCCTTTGTTCCTTGTTTAGGATGTGGTTTTCGGCTTTCTCTTTTCCAATCTTTTTACTCTTTTCTTTTTTCTTCAATTGGCGTAGATAGACTAAACTATCGCCCGGTTTACACTCCACCCATGCCTATTGAACAGGTGAAGCGGCTCATCCCTTGTTCCCTGTTTAGGATGTGGTTTTCCGGCTTTCTCTTTTTCAATCTTTTCACTCTTTTCTTTTTCACTCTTACGTAGCCCCCTGCGCATCAGTGGTGTTACTGCCTTGCTCGAGGTGATATGATAAAAAAAAAAAAAATTGTGTATATCTATTTGTTTTAAACTTTTTTTTTTATTCCGCTAACATAGGCTTTCTCAAATTGTCTATAGGACATATAGAGCAATAAGCTTCACCTTGTGATTCTAGTCCAAGACGCGAGTCTCTATTAGCAGTTGTTGCTCTTCACCAAAACTGGCTTCTCTATAAAGGCTAGAAATTTCAGTTTAGCCTACTGGCGGTTATTTGTGCCTTTCTCAAAAATATTAGTGCGAGATGAACACAAAAACCTCGATCAGAATTTGAACTGAGTTGACTGATTCAGGATGTCAGGGCATAGTCAAAATTTAACGAGTTAATTGTTCAGATACTATTGCTTGAACGATAATTATGAGAAAATGATTTACCCAAGTAATCAGAATATATATTTCTTCTCCATTTAAAAAAAAATCGTAGTATACAAGTAGCACGATCAGAAGTGGGGTCATGCCTTTGTCAAGAACATTGGTTGAATGTAAACAGCATCGATTAAAATTCAAACTAGAACTGTGTACCTCGTCAATCTAACTGCTTGAAGATTGTAAGATGACAGCATTCATTAACCTACGAGTATTGTTTTACTTATACAAAACAGAGACAAAAAAAATATTTTTTAACCCCCGCCTTAAGGTGGAGGTAAAAAAATTTTTTTTTACCCCCGCCTTAAAGTGGAGGTAAAAAAAAAAAAATTTTTTTACCCCCGCCTTAAGGCGGGGGTATTGTATTCAGTCGCGTCTGTTTTTTTGTCTGTTTGACTGTAGTCAATATATCTCAAGACATCATGGATGGATTCAGATGAAACTTTCAGGTATGATTGGCCTCATTACTAGCACGAACTGATTAGAATTTGGGTTCGATCCATCACGGAATAAAGTATCTGCATTATTTTTCCAGTTTTATTAATAAAATTTATTTTTTTACGTTTCACATAAGAAATAATGAATTACCTTCCGTTGAACATTTTGCATATTGAATTACCCCCCCTTATTTTATTTTACGTGCGTTTAATTTCGAAAGTGGTCGAATTCATTTTTTGCATAGCGGTCAAGTTCATTGCAGTTATTCTTTCTCCTTTTAATAATCATTTCTTGCTAATTGCTAAGGTGATGTCGGTATTACCTTGGCTGTGGTTTGCGGTCTTTCTAGTTTATAATTTAGATTGAGCACTGTCGGTACTACTTTGGTTTGTTATGTACGTGTCATGAATTTACTTTGGTATGCGATCTACAAAAAAGTTATACATATAAAACATGATGTATGTGTTGTTTATAGCTAGAATATAATAGAATTTTAAAAAAATATTTTAATTACATTTTCTGTATCTGTTATGTTTTACTATGTAGATATCGTTACAAATTAAAATTTTTACGGTGTATCTATTTGAGCCAATGTACATGCTGTTCATCACCAAAGTATAAATAAAAGAAAAAAAAAAAATTTTTTTAAATTGTTTCACTCAAGCAAGGCAACAACACCACTGATGTGCAAAGAGTTATAATGAGAGAAAAGAAAGAGAAATAAAAAGTACAAGGAATGTTGGAGAAATGACAAAAGATAGGAATCATGGCGATAGAAGATGGCAATTGACGCTTCCTTTTACACTTTTTGAGATTGTAGCTATTAGGGAAACAAGTATGTGGAAGAGAGTGCCACATGCGCGAAACGAGAGGAAAGAAACTGATAAAGCAGAAGTGACAGTTACATTCGAATATTTCGACGATAAAATGGTGGGACCTAAAGGCCAGTCTAGTAGCACGAATAAATTTATGTGGTTGGATCACTAGGGAAAGAAGCTTGTCATCATTTAGGACACGCTTACATTCATTACAAGCAGAGAGACAAAAAAGCGCCTATTAAGGTCAGATGCGTCTTTCCGGTAAAGCCGGAAGAAGTGATTCTTGTGGACAATGACGACTGAACAAGCAGAAGAGAACCAAGGAGATGAATGAGGTTTAAGTCGGAATTTGCTAGCTGGGATAAAGGCATCTGTGCCGACTTTCACCCAAGAGGAGACCTCAGAGGCACAGTCTTCAACAGGGAAACTAAAAACGTTGTTCCAAGGGACACCACACTAGAAATTGCTGAACGAGTCTCAGTCTGCACTGCGGTAGCAGTAAAGTATTATGCTGGTAGGGGGTTCCTGGAAGAAGAGGAAGTTTAAAGAGACATTAACTGAAACCACAGCGTTGCCAGAGTTGCCTAGAGAGTAGAGCTGCATGGCATGGCAAGAATCAGGGATAGAAGTACAGCAGAGATTTAGAAGGGAAGCATGTCCATCTGGGTTACTGGGGAAAGCACGTGGAGAAATTCACCAATTGCGTGAGAAACTGAATGATTGAGAAGTTCAGGGAATGAATGCCCGTAAGAACGCTGACAGAGCTTCTCAGCCAATCGGCATGGTGGGCATTGAAGTCACCGAATACAAATATATTAGCGAACGGGTTGGAGGAAATGGTCTTATCTCTATTATCTGAAATACTATTGAGCACGGAACAGACAGGAGATGAAGGGGAGCTGAAGAGAAAGAAAAGAGTTTAACTGAGTTTAGTAGAGAAAGACGGAGACACATGTAAGATTGGACTGAAGATTCAAGAGAAATTTCTCTAACTGGAGGGAAATATTCGCGGACATAAACTCCCAACCTGTGCAAGCGGACATTTGAGTCCTTCGCACCAAAATTCACGAAAGTACCACTATTAAGGCCTGAGGAGAGGACAAGATCCCCATCCTAAACAGGAAATAAGGAATGAGCTTCAATAGAAGGCGGGGTATGAAAACTGACGGTAGGAAAGCCTATCTACGACTATAAAAAAAGTAATCATACTGTTTTGCCTGAATATAAGTCGGAAGATATATTACTAAACACCATGAAATCACGAAGGACTTCTAAAACAAATACCAGCTCATTCGGCCAGATATTGGTCAATCCGAAGTATTTTTCAGCACCACCTCTCTTTCACAAAAACATGTACATGACACAGAGTAATGAACATTGCACTTTGATTGTTACTTTCACGCCTCAGGTGATTTTTCAGACCAAGCTTTTGGAAGATCTTGATCGGTTTGAGAACTTTTAGCACCTCCATCGTATTTATATTGACTTCACATCATAGATGTGAATGCGTGTGTGTTTGTGTATCCGTATTTATCAGCAAACATATTCGAGGATATGTTTACTATACCTTATTCATCTGTAAACATTAACCCACGCACACACATACAATGTGTAATATATATATATATATATATATATTGTGTGTGTGTGTGTGTGTGTGCGCGCGCGTGCGTTATCTTACATCTGTAGCACAACTCTGAATTTCCTGCACTATGCAATCATCAGGTGGTTATATGAACCTAATGATTGCGTAGTGAATCAACTCCAAGTCGTTGTATAGATGTAGGAATGGATGCAGAATTAAGACAATTCGGTATAAACAGATAGAAATATTAATATTAAGCTGGTGCAAAAGTCGACAACAAAAATATCTGGGAAATTTTTGAAGTTTATTTGTTTTTTTATTGATGGTGCCATCAGCCATTTGTAATATCGTTCGCAAACTGTGATATTTGAGAACAATGGAAACTCTGTTACAAAATTTCAGTTGAAATTCTTAATCCGTCGAATCCTGAAGTCTGACTATTTGCCGATACACTGAACTTAGTAAATTTCACTTTTTCAGAACTGTATATTTAACGGAACAAAACGAAAAATAGTAAATGGTAGTATAAAGTTGCTCAGATGAACTGCCTTATTCAACTTACATTATGAGTTCATTAAAAGGCACAATTATCCAGCTAAATCAAGGAATGAAAAGTTGATGAAAATGGTTTCTCTTTTCTAGGATAAGGAACTATATATTAACTAACAGTATAGCCCGGCGTTGCTCGGATGTAATGAAAACTTTAAAACTAATCTATGGTCATGGAGCTCAGACTCTTTGGACGTTGGCACGAAAGACTAAAAAGCAATAGTTGTTTCCAGTTATAGCGAAACCGTAGACTGAAAGAAAAATGAATGGATGTAAGTCAAATTTTGATTTCCTAGTATCGATATCAAATAAGTTTTTTTTCGTCGTAAACTGAATTTTGAAGGCCAAGTCCTCTGAGTAAATGGTATCATGGCTGAGACTAAGAACTACAATTATACTTACTTAGAGCAAAACCCGAAGCAAAAACTAAAATAAAAGGGCTGAAAAAATACAGACATACAGGCAGATAAACAGATACACACACACAAACATCTTGCCTTATATATATATATATATATATATATATATATATAATCGATTTTCTGCACTATTGTAAGAACTACAACCTTGAAACTTCTGAATATCGTTTCTTATGTCTTTGTCTATGAGGGTATCAAAATTGATTAAAATCGGACCACTCCTACTATAACCCGATTTTTTCGATTATCGATTTGCGATATTTATCGGGGGTACCTCAACATAAAACCTAGCTAAAAACACTCGCAGATGCTTATAGTACAACTGTGTAAATTTTCAAGAAAATCGGTTCAGCCGTTTCGGAGTCTATAGGTATCGGACACACACGCACAGTTCCATTTATAAATAAGTTTAGATTTACATTTTAGGATAATTTTAATTATTTTTTGTTTGTTTGTTAAATCTAAATGCACTTCCTTTTTTTCTGTGTGCCTTGTCCTTTCAGGACGTAGGCGATCATGGCTTTCTACGTCTCCCTATCGCTGGTGGCTCTTAGCACGCTTTCTCTTGTAACATCTTGTCATCCACCTGCTCAGGCCTTTCAAATATGTTATTCACTGCTTTCCTCTTTCTCTTTTCCCCTCTACCTGGTCTGTTAGTATCAGGTTCTCCAAGTCCACCTTCCTCTTTGCATGTTTCAAGAACTTCAGTTGTATCTTCCAGATGCTCAATACTAGTTTCCTTTTCGTTTCCATCATTTTCAAAACCTCGTCATTACTCACATACTCGGTCCACGATATCCACAGCATCCTTCTGTAGAACCACATTTCAGCTGCTTCAAGTTTTCCTTTCATCATTGTTGATATTGTCCAACATTCGCTGCCATATTGAAGAACTGACATCACATAACAGTATAGTACTCTCTTCTTTGTTTCTAGTGAATGTTTCCTGTGTCTTAATATTTTACTCAGCTTCTGGAACGCGTCCATGCCAATTCACCTTCGGATCTCTGTAGCGCACTTTCCGTTTTCTGCTAGAACACTTCCCAGGTATTTAAATTTTTGTCCCTGTGGATATTAAAATCAAGTTTTAATACCCACACCTGTATTCGGCATTTTGGGTTGCTCTTTTTACTGATGACCATGCATTCGGTTTTCTTGCAGTTTATTTTTTTAAAATTTTTTTTTTTTGTCACTCTCTTCAGCTAACTTATGTAGGAGATATTGTAGTTTCCTTTCCGTGTCTGCTATCAGCACTGTATCATCTGCGTACCATATGTTTTTCAAATTGTGGCCTCCAATGACGAATCCTGCCATAATATCTAGGGTCCTCAAAATATTCTCGCTGTACAAGTTGAACAGATCCAGTGAAAAGACACATCCTTGGCTTACGCTCCTTTCTATCTTTGTATATCTGCTGAATTCGTTACCTGTCCGTATGCAGGCAGTTTGCTGCCAGTAGAGATTCTTAATTACCCTAATGTCTTCTGTTGAGCGTCTCCATCAATTCTTTGTGGCGTACTTTGTCGAGCGCCTTCGCATAATCGATAAAACACAGGTACAAGTCCTTCTTCATTTGTATTGCCCTTTCAGAGAGCATCCTAATCATAAATGTGGCGTTCCTTGTTCCAGTGTCTTTGACGAACCCTGACTGTTCTTATCCTATCACTGGCCTAATTCTGCTTCTTACTCTATTCATCAGGATTCGGACGATCAGTTTTGTAATATGATTCATTAAGCTGGTAGTTCGGTTTAGTTCTCACTCGTTTGCATCTTTATAATTTACTGAAATACCTGTTCAGTCGGACAGCAACAACCGATTTGCACAGGGACATTTCTTTTGAAAAATCTTTGGATATCGCATGCTTCGTATACAGACTTTTTTTTTTCTATTTTTTTTTTTTTAATCAGTAAGTTGATAGCAATTTTCTTAAAAGAAGAAACCACGTTTTAAAGCATTTAATCATTGCGATATTGAATGAATATTTCTTTTTCAGTCTGATTCGGGGAAATGTTCTTCGCACCTTTTTTTATAGAAATGGCTTAACCTTATAAAAGTAAATATTCGAGAACTCTTATCAGGGCCGTGCTTAGGGCCCCCGCAAACCCCGCAATTGCTGGGAGCCGCAAGTTCCCTAGGAGCCGCAAGGCTCCGGAAAGCTCCAAGGCTTCTTGGCTCTGCAGATCTATTGTAATGAAAACAAAATTAACAGAATAATTATTAGGATTAACTGGAAAATTATTATCATACTTACATGTTGAAATAGACATCTATCAACCTCAACCGGTTCTGGGTGTGACGGTAAACTGCATCCGGCAACAAGGCCTCTGATTAGGAGGTTGTGAGGAGAATGGAACCACCTCTTAATTACTGTTGTTCCAAGGTCAACTCTGACCCGGAGTGGTAGCACCTGTTAGGGTCCCAACTATGGGCAAATAGTTAACCCCAAACTGGGGTCAAAACAATATGAAAGTATAAAAATACGCTTTTACAAAAATATATACATAAAAATAAACTTTTATAAAAAAATATTACCAACAATAAATTTTGAAGAAAAATTATTACCTTGACACATTAAAAAAAAAACTAATCTTAGCAAAACATTTTTTAATACAAAACTAGAAGATTTTTCAGTTTTCTAAAATAAAAAAAAATAAGAACAAAAATTTTTCATTAAAATCTGACTAAATCAACCCTCTCACTATAATCAAATATTTAAAAAAAATACCTTAAATCTCCATCTTTTTGGCATTAAATAACCCACAGGTTGATATGCCGTTAAACAAAACTCACATCAAATCAAAATCAACCTCAACTCGTCTCACTCTCTCTTTTTATACAGTGTAACCCTGATATAAGAGAGTTGTCGGGACCGGATAAAACTTCTCTTATATCTGGATTTCTCTTATATTCGGGTTTGGTCTATTTTATATACATTACCACAAGCTCTAATTTGGGACCAGAGAAAATATTTCTTATATCCGGGTTTCTTTTGTCCAGGTTATACTGTATATATAATCTTCGATAAAAGCTTTCCAGTCCCAAAGAGGCTGCCAATTATTTGTAATAAAAAAAAAATGAACTTGAGAGAGAAATAGATTATGGATATGTTTCAACATACCTAAAAAGTAGCTAAAAGTTGTAAAAACGTTCGTAATGTATAGCTTCAAAACGCCAATTCTGCGATTTCTTCCGTTTTGTTCGTGATCACGGAATATCTGCGTTCTAAGAGTATGTTATTTTGTTTAAAGTACCATTTATTGTGGGTTCAGTATGTTCGGTTGGGGGGCGTAAAAGTGCATTCTGTGGATAGAGGGGCCGCAAGGCACATTCTGCAGGACGGGGGCGATGTTGCTAAGCACGGCACTGACTCTTATGTACATTTTAGAAAATAATTTAGCGTTCACATTTAGTACTTTGGAATCAACAAAATCAAATTTGCAGAAGCTCAAATACCCTAGATACAAATTGACTTAGATTCAAAGATAAATATCATCTACGATAGATAAGTACGAAAAAGGCTGCGATACGTGCAAACATTACTGTCTCCAAACGAGAAAAGAATATAGAATTCGTTGGTTTTAAAGTAACATTCTCATAGGAACGTACATTTAATATACAAATTAAGTATCATTACAAATACCCGGAAGAAACACACCTGCAGTGCGTGGTAAAGATTCAGGAAGGAACAGTTAAAATGTAGCACTGTTATTTCCCTATTTTCATCATTAAGTAAAAAAAAATCGACATGTTTAATTGTTTCTTTAAAACTTATTTTTAAATGAAGCTTCTTTTCATGTACGTTTTAGAAATTCGCCATATTATGTTAAACGCTTCTTTGAAGTTATTTTTTACTTTTGCAACGACCATTTGAAGTGTATGAGTAAGAGTAAAAAGAAAGAAAGAAAAATGAAATTTTTTTATCTCTGAAATGTGTTAAAATTAAATTCTGATAGCGTGTGATAAAATTGTATCTTGAGAGACGAAAGAATTTTTTAAAGGTGTGCACCTTATTTAATTTTCTTTTTCACCTGTAGATTTAAAAAAAATGGCACAAAAATTTTCTTGATTATTTTGTGCCAAAATTCAAAAATAGATTTTTTTTTAACCCTCTAGGGCCATTCGTATTATATTTGATACAGTATTTCCCTATAAGGAAACATTTGGTATTTCCCTATAAGGAAACATTTGGTATTTCCCTATAAGGAAACATTTGGTATTCATTGACTGAGCAGTCAGTACTGCTTTCATTTGAAATTTATAAAATATTTCTCTTAAAAAATTTTTCAGGAAAATATTTCTTTCAAGGCTTGTTTTCATACTGTATCAAATATGATACGAATGGCCCTAGAGGGTTAAAAATATTGGTATTTATTTTCAAAGAATAATAATTGGAGTACTTTATCGAAATGTATTATTGTTAATAATAATAATAAAAATTTAAGAAATTGTTTATTATATTACTTATAACGTCTGTTATTTGTCACTAAGAAACCTATTAGGATTGTAGGGACACCACATGTAATACAGCCGTAACAGAGGTAGTGTACATATTGCAAGACAAACTAACATTCTTTAAGTAAGATTAAAATTAAATTTCCTTTTTCCTAGACTGGTTTCCACTCAAGGTAAGAGAGCCCAGTTTGCTTTACCAAAATTTGGGAATATGAATTCTTACCGTTTCCATGGGTATTAGTAGGAAATGAACGAAACAAAATTTGAATTCGGCAAGCCTATTTCACTTACCGTGGCGCTAACAGTTATTTCCATTGATTATTTGTACTATATTATTAATCTGAGAGAATTTCATTATTTATTGCACAATTATGTACAAACGGGGCACATGGCCTAAAATGGGAGTGGAGAAGGCTGGTCATCATCTGTCTTAATTTTTAATTTAGCTAGCCACAATCGTTGACCCTAGCACACTACAATAATCCTTACACCAAAATGTCACATTCTTACTACATACACCATAATACCTCAGACTCTATGAAGTCCTTACTATATTTCATATGTACAATTTCGTGTGGAGGGCAGGGGCATCTGGGAGATTTTCTCTTCCAGTTCACCCAATAAACCCACACATGAACACATCTACACACACACACACACAATATATATATATATATATATATATATATATATATATATATAATATTTCATATGTGATCTTTTGATTTTATTCTTTTGAGGACATAAATTATATGAAAAATTATCCAAATGTTTTGTTTATTCGAGCACTTTCGACGATACTTTTAGCCATTTTCGAGAATGAATGTTACTTTACATGTAGTAAAATGTAAGCGGTGTTATGTATAACTAGCAGTATAGCCCGGAGTTGCTCGGGTGTAATGAAAGCTTTAAAACTAATCCATGGTCCTGGAGCTCAGACTCCAGGGACGTTGGCACGAAAGACTAAAAAGCAATAGTTGTTTCCAGTTAAAGCGAAACCGTAGCCTGAAAGAAAAATGAATGGATGTAAGTCAAATTTTGATTTACTGGTATCGATATCAATTAAGTTTTTTTCGTCGTAAACTGAATTTTGAAGGCTAAATAAGTCCTCTGAGTAAATGGTATCATGGCTGAGACTAAGAACTACAATTATACCTACTTAGAGCCAAACCCGAAGCAAAAACTAAAATAAAAGGGTTGAAAAACTGATTTTGATCAGACCCGGTAGGATATCGGGGTATCGATTTCCAGTAGCGGAATCAAATAAGTCATCCAAGGATAGAACTGCAACCTTGAAACTTCTGAATATCGTTTCTTATGTCTTTGTCTATGAGTGTATTAAATTTGATTAAAATCGGACCACTCCTATAACCTGATTATTTCGATTTTCGATATTTATCGGTTGTACCTCGACACAAAACCCAGCTAAAAACACTCGCAGACGCTTATAGTACAACTGTGTAAATTTTCAAGAAAATCGGTTCAGCCGTTTCGGAGTCTGTAGGTAACGGATACACGCACAAAGTTCCATTTATAAATAAGTTTAGATTTAGATGTGGAGTAAGAGCATGTGTTATGTACCAACAAAGGTAAGTATGTTGTTCTTGTTAGCGTGTTCGTAGTTGATATTGAGTGTTTCATTTTTCGTTTTTATTATTAAGGCCTCCATTGTTTTTACTCTTTTTTTTTTTTTTTTTTTTTGCATGTCGATGATGCTGTGATATTTGTGTTGCCAACGAGAATGTTCCAGATAGGATTTGGTAGGTCTCCGTGTGTGTGTGTGTGTGTGTGTGTGTGTGTGTGAGATCGAATTGAGCCCCGTTGAGAAAGATGTAGCGTGAGACTTTGAGTCAGTTTCGTAGTGTTATGGCTGATATATTTACGAAATTAGGATCAAGCAACGCAGTTCTTCAAAAGACGCATGAATTCGTAAATAATGTTGGTTCGTTGTAATTTGAATCTCGAGGATGAATTGTTGCTTTTGCTGAGGAGGTTAGCCGTTTTAAATTTAGTAGAATAAATGATTAATTTAATTTTTTTGTTCTAAGTCGAGTTGCTTATTTTCGAATGTAGTTTCGGAGTGAAGATAATGTTATAATATTCAGTGTCTTTACTGTTGTTATTACTCAGGTTTGAAAGAAAAAGTATAATATGCTAGTCAACTAAATATTTTTAAAAATCTGTTGTTGACGAGTGTTTGTTTAGCGTTGATCGAAGGATGAATTCTCGTAGGCTCTCGCGAGAAAATTTTTTAATGACGCCGATTTTATAGCTAAGAGGGCATTGACTAATGAAATTAAGGTGACAGGAATTTTTACTCGTAGTTTTAAATCTATATATATATATATATATATATATATATATGAGAGAGGGAGGGAGAGAGAGAGGGGGGGTAATGAAAGTATTATTACGAGACTCCACGAGGACGTCTAAGAACGGGAGTTTATTTTTTGGCTAAGCTCATATGAAGCTGAGGACGGAATGTTTTTCGAATGCAGATTTAAGATTATCCATTTCGCTTTTCTCTGAGCAAGAATGAAAATACATAGCGGACGTATATTGATAATTTGTGGTAATTTTTTTTAAGTGTTTTCTACGTGGGACATGTAAAAGTTAGAAAAACATGGACCAAGAGGATTTCGCATACTGACGTCGTTAGTTTGAGTGAAAATGTGGCCTTTATGGTTGTAAAATAGAGCCTGACTATTACAAGCGAGCAGGAGTCCTTTTCTTTTAGAATGGGGATTGGTAGCTGATGGTGATATTCAATTATGTTTATATACGGAGTTAATGATATATATCTAAGTAAAGAGAACCCAAGGTTTTACGATTTTGAGTTCCCTGGTATTTCCTTTTTTTTTTTTCGTTTTATAAAAAGTGCTCAATACAATAAATTATATATATATATATATATATATATATATATATATAGATACAAAAAATACACACCGTGCGATGGATAAATTGTCGTATAAATTATGCAGAAATGACACTGACATCTCATTTTAACGGATATTTACTAAAAATTACACAAAAATATCTTGAAATACTAAAGAGTATATTTATTCAATAAAATCGCCATTGGCCTCTTTCTGGATGGTCTCTTTGTTTAAGTTGGTCAATGCCATGACCCTTGTTTTCAGTTCATCTTTGGTGTTACAAGAAGTTTTGTTGGGTTCTCGCTCCACAGTGCCCCATATAATAATCAAGGAATACACGAATATACACAACCCTACATACAACCCATTTTTTAAAAAATTAATCAGTTTGTCTGACGATCGCAAGAGCGTGAAACCCAGGGTTACAAACTCACACCTATCTATAGATCTATCTATCTATCTATCTATCTATCTATCTATCTATATACACTTAATAGATTTGTTTTATTCACAGCAGTAGTATATGTGCGAGATATATATTCGTTTTATTAAATTGCTTTCTCTTTTAATTAGAGTAGAATTTTTTAAGTTAAAATTAAGTCTTAATTGATGAAAAACAAAATAAAAGTTGAAGGGGGGATTTACTCTATCACCTGTAATAGCTGCCACAATGTTTCCATAGGAGAAACCGCAATTAATTTAAATAAATAATTGTATGAACTCGAAAGAGTTATTTTACAAAACACTACATTCATCAATCACTCACCATAATGAAACAGGCCATAATTTTGACACACACACACACACACACTTTCACAATCTAAAATATGTTTCGGCTATAAATAACTCACAAAGTGTTGAAAAATTCACTCAATTTAGAATTTTCTCAGTTTGTATTTTTAATTTTTAGCTTTCCTTCGCCTTTTCTTTGATAATTTGCTAAGCCATCATTTCCTTTTTAACGGCTGTCAGATGTAGACGTCTGAAATTCAAACCGGCCATCCTATCCATATAGGGTGGTCGGTCTGAATATATCCAGGTCGAAACCATCCTATGATTGTTAGCTGTAGTGATAATAGTCGTAGTAATTTGCGGATGTGTAGGATTTGTAAACGGATACCAGCGCTTCAAGTGGAATCGGCGAACAGTTCAATTTCCGCCCTAGTCACTTTCGCTCTTCTTGTCTTTGGAGAAGGTATGAATCTATGTCTTCCTCTGGGATAAATAGCAGTGTATGCCCCACCCTTTTTTTATAAGCGTTTCACCCCGAGCAAGGCATGTCACTGCCACTACTGTGCAGGGGGCTACGTAGAGTGGAGAAAGGCTGATTAAATATAGGAAATGACAGAGGGTGGGTGATAGGCGGGTAAGGATACCGAGAATGAGGGTTGGGTAGATGAGTGTTGTGAGAATAGTTGGGAGTTAGTGTAATAGGAGGTGTCTATTGACCCTACATTTAAACACCTAAGTGACAACCACTCTTGGAAAAGGACAAGTCTAAAGGCAACGGGAAACCCCTTCACTATCTTTTTTTTAAGAAGTTATGGTAGTTCACAGACAATCTGAAAATCCAATATTGCTTACGTCCTAAAGGAGCATTGAATTTTAAAAGTAGTAATAGCTGCGTTAAACTAAGACTTCGGAAGAGATCTTTTTTTTTCTTCAAAAGATCTTTACCTGAAGAAATATGACGGAGAGATAAAAGTCGTGTGGGTTATTATAAGAACAATAAAACATCTAAAAGCACATCGCCGTAAAAAAAAAAAAAATAGCGAAGAAGCAAAAAGAAAAGTGTAAGGCCGTTCATAAAGGTAATAACCAATAACGAACCGCTTTTCTTTTTCTTTTTTTAACCATAAAACGCTACAGCCCTATTTCTTTCTCTCTAGCCCCCTCTTTCTCTCCCATTCCACCCTTTCAATTATTTATTTGATACCTGCTTGACTCCTCTTAAATTCTCTTGCCTGGTACCAGATCCGCCCACCTGTCTAATCTAACGTATTTCAGCTCACCTCCTTTGATACTTGAAGCATATCCTATTTGGGATTAGTCTCTATGACACATGTCGCCTGTCGTTTTTAACATGAAAAAAATGGCGCGTGACCAAGCGACGGCTGTCAATGTCGTCATGGGCCAAAGCTTACACACGATATCACAAACATGAAGTCAAATAGCATTAATTGAAATTGCACGAGGAATGGGAGGAAAAAAAAGAAAGAAAATATGAGTTAATATTGAAAACAAGCACGTGCCGTATTGTCCCTTTCCGGACTTTTACTAAGCTTTGCGTAACGCCGAATTATGGCGACCTGGAAAGACCTGCTTGAGCACTACTTTCTATAAAGCGTTACCGAGAGTACTAGTAGCGTCAAATTATTTCAAGTGTGGTTCATCTCCGCCGAGTAATCTTCGAAATCAACTAATAAATATTTACGTAAATAATCAATGGTGTTTTTGGAGTATGTGCTTCCCGGGGCAGCCCTTGTGTTTGTCGCTCCTCCTCTCATAAAATATGCAACATATTTCAGTGATTCTTTGATATATATATATATATATATAAAGAATCAGTCAGTTAAGTGCCATACGTGATACACGCTTGGGCGATCACGTCTCGAAAGAGACATGACGGACTGAGCATAAGATTATCCCGCAGTAGGTTGCCATTACTTTCTGCGGCAGACTGGTTGCCAGCCAAAGCTTTTGAACCCAATCTGTTCTGCTATTCAACCCATAGCTGGAGGGAGAAGAGATGGATTAATACCTTTCGCAAGAGTATTTGTGTAAATGAATGAAACGAATTCAACTGGAATTCGAACTTGGCTCTCCAATTTCTCAATCCGAGTCTATTTCAATTACACAACAAAAAACTATCAACAGGCCAAAAAGACGAAAAATAGAACAACAAATACTCTCAAAAGAACTTCTTTCAAGGAAATTAACTGAAATTTATGAAAACAACCAAGATGTGTCTCTCACACATAGCAGTGCTGCGGCATTAAAAGAATGCACTCTGTGTTCGTTCACAGATTTAACAATAACATTATTAGCAATTACAAAACTGCCTTGAACACATCGCTGGATAATATTTGGTCAAGGTAACAATCGCTTAAATACATATGCCATAGTTTTAAGTTACTTGAAATCGAAAAAGTCTATCAACAAAGTAGTGTCTAGGTATTAAAACCACTTTTATTTCAATATAGCAGACTTGAAGGTGACACTCCCATAAAAGTGTCGCCTGGGGAGAAGCGTTCTCTCTAGCTACACTACTGTCTTCTTTCTTCTCTTATGTACCTTGTCCCTTCAGGACGTAGGCGATCATGGCCTTCCACGTCTCCTTATCTTTGGTGGCTCTTAGCACGCTTTCTCCTGTAACTCTCAGCCCCCGTTATGTCATCCACCTGCTCAAGCTTTTTAAATATGCTATCCGCTGCTTTCCTCGGTCTCTTTTTCCCTCTATCTGGCCTGTTAGTATCAGGTTCTCCAAGCCCTCCTTCCTCATTGCATGGCCCAGGAACTTTAGCTGTCTCTTCCTGATGCTCAATATTAGTTTCCTTTTCGTTTCCATCATTTTCAAAACCTCGTCATTACTCACATGCTCGGTCCACGATATCCACAGCATCCTTCTGTAGAACCACATTTCAGCTGCTTCAAGTTTTCCTTTCATCTTTGTTGATATTGTCCAACATTCGCTGCCATATTGAAGAACTGACATCACATAGCAATCCAGTACTCTCTTCTGTGTTTCTAGTGAAAGTTTCCTGTGTCTTAATACTTTAGTTAGCTTCTGGAACGCGTAAATAGTCAATTTTTATAACTGCCTTAAGTCTGTAGTAAGGCAAGTGATAGAAAGTTTTCACTTCTGTTAAAAGAATTTCTTTCTTATTTAAGTGACTATTAAATAATACCTTAAGAAAGAATAAAGCGATTTTATTTAACCGGACATAGACAAACACATTCGAATTCTTCAGTTTTAAGTTTTTTCGATATCAATATTTAATTCAAAATTTTGGAAAGAGTTTTTGATCGGATTAAGCATGTTTTCGTATAATTGTCATCTGCATACTTTTCAGTTACGGTTTAGATTGATGGTGAGAAACTGTTACAAGCATATGCATTTTTTCCCAGATTATTGGTGTGTAAAAGGAATAAAACACTTAACATTATCGTTACATAAATTCTGATGAAAAGCACATTAACGGATGTTTTATAGACGTCAGTTTAATAAAAGCGTTCTCTTTCATTTTACACACAATTATTAACAGACATCTACAATAATAATTATATAATTATTGTAAACTTACCGAATGTAGAAGCTATTCTAACAATTTTTACTATGGCCAACCTTTGCATATTCCATATCGAGGTTTATCAAAAGTTATATATAACGCTTATGTAAGGCTCGGAATAAATTATTTTTCGATATAATTTACTAAGCGCAGCTTAGATGTGGCACAAGGCCGAAAGTATGGGGCACCCAGTGAGGAGCGAACTCACTACTTAATTGCAATAGTGCTAGCGAGACAAACTTGCTAACCATTACACCACCTTGAGGTGCCCCTCGATATTCTTAATTCTTCCAATTTTTTTCGAATGCACTTCCCTCGTTATAAGTGGAGTCATTGACCCGAGTGAGAGACAGACTTGTACGGGGAGAAAAACAAAAATCTGGTGTAGGCGACAAGGCGAACCTCGCTGCCGAGCTTGAAAAGGACCTCCAATCCGTGGTGGATTGGGGTAAGAAATGGCTCGTAAAATTCAATTCTTCCAAAACGAAGCTGCTGTCAATTAACCACCACAGACAACCGCACCTCCCTCCCATTAGCATGGAACAGATTTGCCTCCCAGAGAGTAAATCACTACGCCTGCTTGGCCTGACACTCTCAGCGGACCTCACGTGGAATGACTACGTAGAATCCATTGCTAAATCCGCAGCTATGAAAGTCGGCTCTCTGTGCAGGGCCCGGAAATTCTTTCCGCCTGAATCTATCCTGCAATTATATAAATCCACCATCCGCCCGTGTATTGAGTACTGCTGCCACACCTGGTCGGGTGCCCCTTCTATTCTCCTCGGGGTTCTTGACAAAATACAGCGAAGAATCTGTAATGTGATTGATACCGACTTGGCTGACCGCCTGCAGTATCTCTCTCACCGGCGTGACGTGGCTTCCCTGTGCCTCTTCTATAAATACTTTCATGGCTTCTGCTCTGGTGAACTTAAATCACTGGTGCCCCCTAGATGTGAATTTGCACGAGATACTAGATTGGCAACTAGGTCCCCCCCTTTTACAGTGAAACTGATGAAATGTAACCGCAAGTTCTACTCCAATAGCTTCTTTTCTCGCACTTCCCGCCTGTGGAATTCCCTACCGCATGCTTGCTTCCCCGACGGCTACAACTTCCAGGAGTTTAAATGTAAGGTCAATAGACACCTCCTAACACACTAACTCACACCCACTCTCTCCCTATGTACATCCTAAGTCGTCTATCTCCCTCCTTCTGACATTTCCTATACCCAATCCCTCTATGTAACCCCCTGCGCTATAGTGGCAGTGGAATGCCTTGCTTGGGGTGACACGATTAAAAAAAAAAAATAATAATAATTATCCCGCGGACATGGGATTCTTGCACTGAGGTCATTAATACCTGCTAGATTTAAAATTTAACCCAGTTCAAAAAACACTACTCAATATCAAACACAGACGATGGTTGCAGGAGTAGCCCAAAATTTTATAAATTTCCCCCCAATTAGCTCTTACATGTTAACTAAATAAAGAACATAAAAATACAATGCATTTCACATCATATATATATATCATAAAACAGAAGTAGTTGTATTACTACAGGCCATGCAAAATATATATATATAAAAAAAAAAAATTACCAGTTAACCGATTTAATTCCCAACTCATCAGAACTCTAACGGGGATAAATTATGAATATATATATATATATATACACTTATTTCGTGGGTGACATGAATAAAGGTAGGAGAAAATTCTTTTCTTTTAAATATTTGACATGGCCTTCAATAATAAAATTTCTTTTGTTCTTATCACTATATATATATATATATATACATATATATATTCTAAACATATATTGTTAAATATAAGAGACAATGAGTGTCTATTATGTTTAATCAATCATGCGCCGTTTTAAACATCGTATTTTGGCTTTAATTTCAGGTGAAAATAAAGACAAAAATTCTCCAACATTTGGATAATTTTTATTAAGTTGGTTCTAAGATTTCGGCTCACCTGAGCCATCTTTAGAAAGGTAATGCGGTTCCATTGAAATTTCTTGGTGTTAGGATCATTTAATGCTGCGGCATCATGTAACTTAAATTTAGTGTATCGAGGCAGCAGATAATTTTCTAAACATATACTGTTAAATATCTCTGAAGATGGCTCGTGTGAGCCGAAAGCTTAGAACCAACTTAATAAAAAATTATCCAAATGTTAGAGAAGTTTTGTCTTTATTTTCAACTGAAATTAAAGCCAAAATACGATGTTTAGAATGGCTCATGATTAAACACAATAGACATTCATTATCTCTTATATTTAACAGTATATGTTTAGAAAATTATCTACTACCTCGATGCACTAATATATATATATAATGATAAATGTGTGTGTGAGGCAGATCCTCTACCTTGAGTAGGTCTTGGACCTTGTTTTGGATGAAAATTAGTTTTAAAAAACGTAGAAGAAATGAAGAAGAAATATTTTTTTTTAATCGTCTTCCTTTGTGATGTGTCTAGTGACGCTGTTCCCCAATAAGAATTGATAATACCGCCTACAGTAGCAGTAGGAGTTTGGCTGGTTTCATGTGCTTATCGGACATGTTATTAAAGGCCGTGCGTCTTCACTGCACATATGCATGCCAATCACCATGTCTCCAATATATTCGGTTAATCTATTCAGACTCATTGATTTCAGTTGATGCTCGAATTGCGTGTGTACTTGTATGGGTGTACCATACATGATAGAACAGCTGGAAGTTACTAGCAATAAATCTGACACTAGGTTATATTTCCAGAAAAATAAAAATTCTTGATTGGTTAATTTGTTTTGTAATAGCTAATTAACCCTTTGTGAGTAATTTAAACCTGAAACACATTTTGGGTTGTTTGTTTCGTTGTTTTTCATACTATTTAACCCATATCAGAGAGAAGCAATGGATTCATACCTTTCCCAAGAGTATTTGAACGTAAATGAATGCAACAACTCGAGTGGAATTCGAACACTGCACCACCCATACACACAAATTCAAGATTACTTTAAATTATTTAACAACAATGAATGAAATTAAATTAAAGCATAAAGATTAGGTGCTTCAAAAATAGATTAAGATATTATCTAATTATACCCAAAGTATACCTGGAACTGTTTTATGGAACCTCTAAGTAAAAGTAAAAATAAATTTTATTTAATCTACAGAGATAGCTTGTTTTTGTGTTGCTGTCCATATCTATCGATATCTAACATTGTTTTTTTTTACTAGTACTAATATTTCATTATTTCTCGTTCTGTTTTAACTAAATCTATACTACTTAGCCTCTTAGCACACGGATGAAACTCACAATTCCTACACCAGCAAATTTACGAACCGACCATTTAATCCGCTCTAGGTACCTCCACTAAATCACTGAAAAAAACAAAAACAAAAAAAAAAGACAGCATAGTATGAATCAAAAAAGCCCCAAATAAAAACGAACTTTTTTTCCATCAAAATGTTTGATTTTATTAAGAGGAAAGGTCAGAGTATTTTTTAATTAATTAATTTTTTTTTTAATTTTTAATTCCTTTCTAACGCGTTCAAAATTTTAGTAAAAAAAAAATATTGTTTTGATTTTAATTAGTGGGTAACCAAATCGTTATGAACATTTACAAAGGAAAACGTAATAACAGATTTTCTTCCGGTGACAAACACATTAATTTGGAAATTCTTTCAAAAATTAAATAATTGTCGGATTTTAATGAAACTTTCAGGATTTATTTACAAATAAATTATTTTTGAAATTATTATTTAAAAAAAAAACTTGGTAAATATATATATATATATATAATTTTACATCTGTTAACTCTCTTCACGTAAATTCATGAAGTTTTAAGAAATTAATTTTTGTTGGGAAAATTGGTTTTATTAGTTAAACGGAAACGTAAGACTTATTGGGAAATGTAAATCATCTATTTTTTCGGAAAATTTTGCCTCTATTTCTGAAAATCTGCACGAAATAGTAAAATAAAAAATGCAATATAACTGTGACATTATTTAATTTGATAAGCTTTTAATTGCTTGAATAAATAAATTAAGGACATTATAGTCTGAAGCAAAAATCGATTAATTCATAACATTTTAAAAGAATTTTCATATTTTTTAAAATTATAATAATTTATAAAGCTTCAAAAATATTTTTAAAATAGTTCAAAGATTTGTTGGGGTTAGTCTATGAAGTTAATAAGCGAACATTATATTTACTAATCGAAAATGAAAAAGTTTAATGCAAATCGTTGTGCCTCCCTATATTTAAAATAATTTAAAAAAATTTTTGTGTGTATTTGAAATTTTTTTTCTTGTATGGTAATTTTGATGGGTAAATTAAAAGGGTCATGTGTTTCAGGGTTTCCTCCTCTTACCGGAAAAAGAAATTGTACAATTATGTCAGTTGTGATCGCCATACACTTTTATCTTATCTCGCATCTGGGAAATCAAATGCGGTGGAAAGGTCAGAAAGTTGAACTCTGTGTTTAATAAATAGTTTTATTCTAAATTCCATGATATAAATAAGTAATACTAGTGTAAATCAGATTTAACATTAAATTTGCGAATTTTTAAAAAAATGTGTCATAGATGTTTAAAAGCGAGAATTAACTTCTGTTTACAAATGTGTCGATCGCTCAAAAATGGCCGGAAAATTGAATTTTTTTTTTTAATCTCAAAATTTTAAATTCCAATCAATATGATTTTTGTTTGAAATACACCAGAGTATTTATTTTACTTACTAGAAATAGTAAATTTAATAATTTAGCTTCCAATTAAAACTAAAATAAAAGTTTAAAGAAAATATTTCCATTTTTAAAAATTAAATTTAAAAGTTATAAAAAATGAGTAGAGGTAACTTCTATTATCCTAGGAATCGACCATAGTCGGGAACATCGAGTTAATGTGAAAGATCCTTTCCTTAGCTGCATAGTATGTGTTTTGCCAGGGTTTCATACAGTTTTGAATTAAGAGATTTCCTTGAGTTGCTAAAAGGTTATAAAACTCAGTCTTTAGTACGTCAACAACTGTCATTTTTACGAAAATCAAGGCACGTAAGTGAATGAATGAACTCGACAAAAATTCGAACTCAGCACTCCGATTCCTCAAATCGAGCCGCAATTTATTACTCCCAGAGAACTATAACCAATTGTATTAATGCTTTAGTGTCACGCTTTGATAATAGCAGCAAAAATGAGAACCTCAATTTGAATGTAAATAACGTAAAAAGAAAGTGAGCCTGTTCTGAATAAATGAAATATAAATATAACTTGCGCTAAATGTACTACTTACAACTAATACCTTTTTTTCACATAATCCAAAAATTAGACAACACTGAAGATGATTCACGAGAATATCTGTACTCTTTAATAAGACATCTATGAGAGAAGAACTGCTGCCTAATATCTCTCATATTATATATATATATATATATATATATATATATATATATATATATATAAACATGTTACGGAAATTAACGAAACTTGGTTATAAGCAACAGACAATTTGTAATGAATTATTTTGAACATTATTTTTACCGATACTCGTATTTAAGTAGATATTCTGTTTTTAATTAAACAGTATTTTATATTTTATATCTACCGGCCTGATTATTTTACGATAAATGTTTATTACGAAAATGTGTGCTATCCAGCAGGATTCGAACCGGCGACCCCTATTTACATAGGGGAAGCTACCATTTGATCTGGTACTGTCTTAACCACTCGACCATGAATAGCCTCTTGATCAGACGAGGTTTTTATCATGCTTATATAACACAATTTTCGATCTACCGTAAACAAACCATATCTGCTCTGAAATGTATCGTCATGTCAACAAATGTAAACATGTTACGGAAATTAACGAATTTTAACGAAACTTGGTTATAAGCAACCGACAATTTGTAATGAATTATATATATATATATATATATATAGTCACTCTTATACAAGTAAATCACAAAGCAATAAGTATTCTGTAGGACGACACACGGAGAATAACTATACCGAATACAACACCCGTAAGAATGACAAACGTACTGTTCAAAAGCGCTCGGAACAATAAAACTATGGACAATTTTTATATTCAAAGCCTGAAAAACGAAAAAAAAAAAAAATTAGAATCCTAGAAAAACTCAATAAAAGATTGATTAAATAATCTTTGTCAGCCATATTCAATGACAGATGCTTAAAAGAAAGGTTGCTACCTATATAGCAAATAGGGGTTGTTCCAACGTGATAAATTGTTATAGAAGAAAAGTGCTAGAAGCCGTGAACGTTTTGTTTAAAGCGTTACATTTATTATTAATATTACTTGCTTTTTGTATAATATATGGTAAATTTTTAATTTGTTCCCCGAAGGCCTTTACACCTTCAAATCTTTCCAAAACATCCTTATTTCCGTGTTAATGTAAATGCTGAACTCAAATCGATAATTGTTTATTGACGAAACCTACCTTTTCTCACGTTAATGACCAGAAAAATATCGAACTTCTTGTCGCTGTTTATCTCACCCCGTAACCACGCTTCAAAAATGAATAACTTCACGCGTAGTTTGCCGATTTTTCGGCCTTTTTACTTCCTTTTTGCAATTACTACATGGAAATTGAGTTCCGAAAAAGAACAAGTCGCAGAGTAATTGCTCAAAGGGAGTAAATAGGCCGAAATAAGTATCCTACGCCTCAAGTCATTCAGCGGTGAATCAGATATGAGAACGGTGGTAACGGGTGAGATATAGTCCGATTTATTTCTGGTCAATAACATGAAAAAAGGAAGGTTCCTTCAATAAACAATTATCAATTTGAGTTCAGCATATACATTTGCGCGGAATTAAGGATGATTTGGAAAGATTTGACGAGGTAAAGGCCTTCGGGGAACAAATAAAAAAAATTATCTAATATAATAAGTGTAATTATGGATAGAATATATTATACAAAAAGGCAAGTAATAATAAATATATTAAATCTACGCTTTAAACAAAAGGTTCACGGCTTCTCACACTGTTTTCTTATTTGGAAACAAAAACGCAGAACTAAACGTAATTCAGTAAATACAATTAGAGAAACCATGAAAACAGATCTGTAAGTTTGTCTAAAAATAAGGGTGGATCAATAAGTTCGTATCTCGCCATAATTATGTAAATTTTGATGGTAAACTTTCATTGGTCAATAGACACCTCCTAACACACTAACCTACTCCCATTCTATCAAACACTCTTCCCATCTGCCCAACCCTCATCCTCGGTATCCTTACTCATCTGTCACCTTCCTCTTGACATTCCCTATGTCTAACCACTCCTTCTCTTTACCTTCCCCTATGTAGCCCCATGCGCAATAGTGGCAGTGGAATGCCTTGCTTGGGGTGAGATGATTAAAAAAAATGTTCAATTTATATGATTTAATAAAGAAACGTTGGGTTAAGAACATTTTAAAGAAAGTAAATTGTTTAAAATAAATATTTGCAGTGAAAAGTAATTTTTTTTTCATCGTGAGGCTCCGGACTTATTAGTTTAATTTATTCAAAGAAATGCGATACCTAAGGTTTGAAATGCATTTTTAAAAATGAACAATCTTTCTTGAAACTTTCATTTCAGCTTAAAGATTTTAAATTTACTATTCCTAATGTTCAAAATACTTTGGTGTACAGTAATCTCTCGGTTAGTGCAGCTAATGTGTGCATCAAAAAATACACATAAATGGAAAATAACTTGTAGGAAATTATGTAATTTGTACCTCCAGATTTTCGTCTCATTCACAGTTAATTTCTAATTTACGTACTTGTTAACTGAAATATTGACACATAAGAAGGGAGAGTAAAATGCAATAAAATGTTTATTAATCTGATTTTTTTCTGAAAAACTTATTTAGTGGTTTGCCGCATATTATTCTTCTGTTCTTCATATAATTAGCTTAGAAATTAATGTTTATTCATGTTACTCCAAAATATCTGTAATTTCCTTTTTAATTCATCGATATTATTTATTTAGAATTTATAACAAATATATTATCATATCACGACAAAAATAGTTATTTTATTTCGACACTACCTGTGTCTTAAAGATTTTGTCTTCCATTTTTCTTTTCATTTAATTCCATATATTTTCAACTAGCAGTATAGCCCGGCGTTGCTCGGGTTTAATGAAAGCTTTAAAACTAATCCATGGTCCTGGAGCTCAGACTCTTTGGACGTTGGCACGAAAGACTAAAAAGCAATAGTTGTTTCCAGTTAAAGCGAAACCGTAGACTGAAAGAAAAATGAATGGATGTAAATCAAATTTAGGTTTCCTGGTATCGATATCAAATTTTCCGCACTATTGTAATAACTGTAACCTTGAAACCTCCGAATATCGTTTCTTATGTCTTTGTCTATGAGTGTATCAAATTTGATTAAAATCGGACCACTCCTTCTATAACCCGATATTTTCGATTATCGATTTTCGATATTTATCAGGGGTACCTCGAAACGAAACCTAGCTAAGAACACTCGCTGACGCTTATAGTACAACTGTATAAATTTTCAAGAAAATCGGTTCAGCCGTTTCGGAGTCTATAGGTAACGGATACACACACACACACACAGACAAAGTTCCATTTATAAATAAGTTTAGATAGGGTTTAAATCGAGTGAATATAATAGTTTTCATTGAAAAAGAAAAAAGAATCCTATGTTATGTATATCTTCTGTTTAGGGAAATTTTCTAAATATATAATCATTAGTATTTTAACCTAGAAATTTTATTTCAAATATTTTCATCTTAAATGCATGTATCTTTTATATTTCGGTATTTTAAAATAAATTTTTGCATCTAATTAAATCGTCCATTTTTTATTTTTGTTTTTTTTAACAAAAATCAGAAATTTTCTTTTAAGGCCTTCAAAATAAGCATAAAAAATCATATTAATTTTTTTGTAATAGACAAATATTCAAATATCTATTTTTATTATCGACTTATATTATAAAATGTATCTTTTTAAAACCGTTCATTTGTTAACACGACTTACTTAGATAACGTAACACTTGACAAAAAGAGTTACCGATTTTCCATTTTTAAATTTTAGAAAACTCTTAATCGGTAAGTATTAAAAAAAATGCACTTTTCAATTTCTAAGACTAAACTAAATGTTTTACCGTAGTAACCAAGTATTATTATGCATGCGATAATCGAATTTGGTATGAAAAATTTTAGCGTACTAATAGAAGACGCATTAATCGAATGATTCCTGTGTTTCAAACCAAATTTAGATTGACTGGAATAGTTTTTCATTTTTGTTTTCAGTAAAACGAAAAATTTGTCTGTTTCCCGATATTTATAAACACTTACAAAAATAAGATATTTTCCTAAAATTTTATCTGAGGAAAAATAGCAAATTTAAAACAGACATTACTTACTTTTAGTATAACGTAGTATTCTTCATCATGATCATTTATCCATGACACCCAATGGGGCATAGAGCAGCAACTTTTTGTTGTTGTTTCTGTAACAAACTGTTTTTATGGGGCAGTGTTGTTAGCCCTGCACCCAACCCCCAAACCTGGAGGGCCATAATATTCTTAACCACGAGGATTTGTTTTTTTGTGTTGATGAATGTTTTATTGACAACCTGTCGTTTATTAAATGTCAGGCTGTCAATAAACCATTCAGCAAAAGAGGAACATTAAGAGGAATAAAAGGGACCTAAATTGAAAATTTTCTGAGGATTTTCTTCGTAAAGGAGAACAACCTTTAGAATACGTGACTTTTCAATGATAATATCTTGCATGAACATTCATATCTACAAAAATTGGAATGCTGTACACCCCCACACCCAAAATGAAATACAAACTAATTACACATAATTTAAAAAGTTTATACATTATAGTTCAAAATAAAAAAGAAACAAAAACATTTCTTGTAAAAATCCATTATTCATCGAATTTAGAAAGATTTTTTGTAAATAAATCCTGAAAATTTCATTAAAATCCGACAATTATTTGATTTTTGCGAGAATTTCCAAATCAATGTGATTTTCTGAAAATGAAACCTTTCAAGAATGATTTTATTTATTTGTAAATAAATCCTGAAAGTATTTGTCTATATTTCTGAGATGAGGCAGTATTTACATTATTCGGACTGTTGTCCTCATCATTGTTGCCATTTGTACGACGTTTCGGTCGTTGTTCCTAGCACCTGAAGAAGGCCGGAGCGTACAACGACCGAAACGTCGTACAAATGGAAACAAAAATGAGGGCAATAGTCCGAATAATGTAAATACTGTAAATCCTGAAAGTTTCATTAAAATATGACAATTTTTTGATTTTTGCGAGAATTTCCAAATCAATATGATTTCACTGCAAAAAGACGTTGAAATTTCCTGTACTAATTTATGGTCACACGCTGATGCAAGAAAAAATTAACGAAGATTTTGAAGATGCCAAAAAGGATTACAAATTTTAATTAAATAAAAACCTTTTGTCTTTTCTCTTAATAAATATTTTGGCGATAAAACTTTGTTTTTAATTTTTGGGCATTTTTTCATGTATGCTCATTTTCCTTTTTAGCCAATCTTTGGAGATATCGTGCATTAATACTTCTGTTTAATTGGCACATTTAACTAATTATTTATTATCATTATTATTTAGTAAGTAGCTTTTGTATTTGGAGATCCTGTGGATTGTGATGGTTAACAGCTCGATATTGGCAAGTTGAGTTCGATACTGCTGCCACATCTGGTCGGGTGCCCCTGCTATTCTCCTCGGGCTTCTTGACAAAATACAGCGGAGAATCTGTAATGTGATCAATACCGACTTAGCTGACCGCCTGCAGTCACTCTCTCACCGGCGTGACGTGGCTTCCCTGTGCCTCTTCTATAAGTACTTTCATGGCTTCTGCTCGGATTAACTTAAATCACTGGTGCCCCCTAGGTGTGAATTTGCACGAGATACTAGATTGGCAACTAGGTCCCACCCCTTTACAGTGAAACCGATGAAATGTAACCGCAATTTCTACTCCAACAGCTTCTTTTCTCGCACTTCCCGCCTGTGGAATTCCCTTCCGCATGATTGCTTCCCCGACGGCTACAACCTCCAGGAGTTTAAATGTAAGGTCAATAGACACCTCCTAACACACTAACTCGCACTCATTCCCTCCAACGCTCTCCCTACGTACCTCCTAACTCGTCTATCACCCTCCCTCTGACATTTCCTATACCCAATCGCTCTATGTAACCCCCTGCGCTATAGTGGCAGTGAACTGCCTTGCTTGGGGTGATATGATTTTAAAAAAATACTTTAGCAAAAATGTCTCGTTACTGGCATGTTATAATGTTAAACATTTAGTAGAACATTGTTTTACTCCCCTACCGTAGTAAACAGCTCGATATTGGTAAGTTGAGTTCGATTCCAGGTTGATAATGATTGTTCTCTGTGCTTTGATGTCTGTCTCCTATCTTGCTCGATACTTTAGCAAAAATGTCTCGTAACTGGCATGCTACAATGTTAAACATTTAGTAGAACATTGTTTTACTCCCTTACGTAGCAAAAACTCTAAAATGACAGTTTCGTTGTTAAATTTTACAGTAGTTTACAATTATTACTTAGAACACGTTTATTGGAACAGCTGTCACCATTTTGATTCTACGTTTCAACCAATATACCCTTAAAGCTTTTTCAGTTATTGTCTTATTTAGTAACATTCTCGAAATTTAAAACTGAATACTTAATTTTTATAATTGGTTGACCTCATGTGTAGCTCTTACATACGATCCATCGCTAAAGATACAGGAAATGTACTGCTCTTGTAAGTCCTTAACTGTTCATGCTACCTTCAATCTTTACAAGAGCCAAATCAGGCCTAAAATGAAATATGCTATTAGATTTGGAAAGGAGCTGCACACTTTATTTTCCAATTCCGATAAAGTCCAAAAGCGTCTCCGTGTTCTTGTGGATAACAAATTATTTTCTACCCTGCAGCATCTCTCCCACAGACGAGATGTAGCAAGCGTCTCACTGTTCTATCTCTACTTCCATGGAAATTTCTCAGACTAACTACATGACAATTCCGCCAGTCCTAATCATAACTGCTAGGACCCACTATGCTACGCGCATTGTAGCGAACCACCCTCATTCCTTCCGAATTCCATTGGTGAGAAGTTCCACTCGAGCAGCAGCTTCTCACAAGCCACTGATCTGTAGAACCGACTCCCAAGAGGATGCTTCCCCAATCACTAAAATTTTAATCTGTTCAAGTCAAGGGTTAATCATTATCTTCTCCATTATCTTCTGCATAAACTCTGCCTCTTACTCCTTAATCCCCTACTTCGAGTGATCCCCGGGCTTTGTACAGCGTGAACCTCATTGTAAAAGTAAACTAAATTGTTCTCGTTCCTCTGTCCATGCTAGGGGTGATAACTTGTGTTACACTCACTGTGACGGATGTGCGTTGTGGTGCAGTGGACGTCGGCCTGGAAAGAAAAATCGGTGAGCCGAGTTCGAATTCCAGTTGAGTACACTGCATTCACTTAAGCACCGGTACTCTTGGGAAAGGTATTACTCCGTCACTTCCCTCCAGTAAGGGGTTAAATAACAGGATGGGGCCTGGAGGCAACCAATCTAGTGTTGGTGTCACTATAAAAACACCCTTGGTAGTCTTGGCGAAGCACCAAGTATTCAGCTATGTGACAAGATTATGAATTTCGCTATAAACTGCGCCATGGTCCCAAACGTACAGGGAATACTGGAGAAGTGTAGTGAGTTCGATCTCGGCCGAGGCCGCAGGACGAACTTGTGTTGGCTAATTTAGTTATTTCGTCCGTTAAATTTTTTTTTTTCCTTTTTTTGTGTATTTAAGTTCATTATTTTGCTATTTTTTATTTTTATTATTTTTATTTATTTATTTATTTTCGTTTATTTAAAAAATGGGTAGTTTTTTTTTTTAATAACCAAAATGGCCGACAAATATCAGTTAGTTACAAAACCCCTGTTCGGGTCAAAAGAAAAAAAAAGAAAAAAAAAAAAAGACCCACTAGATTAAAAAAAAAAAGATTGACGAGAGTATAACCAAGGAAACTTATGACCAAAAGAAAAAATGAAGTATGGGGTCCGCAAAAAGAAAAATAAACTTCAGAAACCCAAACTCGTGACAATAGTAGTAACGACAACGCAGTATCCGGGGAATTGCTTTCATGCTGGAAATTCACCCTCCCCCCACCTATGTGTATCATCAACATGACGGAGTTCCTCGAGATTGCCTCCTAGTAGGTCCCGTGGAGTCACAGAAGTTTGAAAAAAGAATGGTCAGTGTTTGTGGTCAACAAGCATTCGAGCCAAATTTGTCGCTCCACAAAAGACACCGTTATTAAAACTTTGACTTTGCTTGAGTGTCAAACCTCAAAGATTTATCACAGGAAAGCGTTATTTTATGTGGAACGTACTGTTGCCCTCGCCTGACGACTGTAAAGATTCCTCCAGTTGTGATCTAATAACAAACTACGTTAAGAACTGAATGAAGGCAGGTGTAGAAACAACGTCTCAATATTTGAGGTCTATCCTCGTTTCATAAGGGAACATTTAACCACCTATTAAGCCCAATTTGGTCAGATACGCAGTTCTTACTTCTACGATCTAGAAGTATGGAGATTTGAGATTATGATAGATCGCAAAGCCTTCGTCTCCGTCCCCAACTGTCTGAATGTAGAGAACCATAAAATGCCGGTCGTTGTGTCCGGCCGTAAACCATCATGCTGGGTGTGGGGAGGAATCGATCACACCTCCTCTTCCTGCCCCAAAAACAAGGCTTCTGGAGCTGAGGTCCCCACCTACCCAAATGCCCTTTTGACCGAGTTTGTTTTTTCTCGTCTGTAATGGGCATGCCAACGACCAGAACCCGTGTGGAAAATCCCCCGATTGCATTCTTTTGGCAATTCCCATTCCTGGAAAAGCCTTTTCCCGCCGCTTGTGTGGTTGCGGAGAAGGATAATATGACCAAAGGGAATCTCCAAGCAGCAGGTCCTCTGATTCCGGAAGCCCCCACAGGTAAAGACACAAACAGTCCCACTCCCTCTATTAGTTCCTCTGTCAGCTATGTTGAAAAAAATTAGAAACCAGAAATTAAAGTACGAACTAAGTTTCGAAAATGCCGAAAAACTGCAACCATTAATGAAAGCTTTGAAAGTAAAACGTGTTCATTCTGCACGGAAAATTGGCCCTTCATCCTCAGCAACGTCTTCCTTAAAAGTCAAACAGTACTCTATGGTACCACCTCCAGCAGTAAAATCTTTAACCCCCACCCTTTTCAAAGCCTCCCATTCCCAAATCCCCATCAAAGAAAACGTTTACTCCGGTTGACACTCCTAACCAATTCCCTGTTCAAACTCCCATTAGCTCACTCAAAAAAGCCGAAGTTCCTCCAAAGACTCAAATGAATCAGCAATTAAGGAAAAGTCAAAATCTATATACGATATTAGGCCAATCGTGTACCGGGCAACGAAGAAACAGAAAGATCAAAGTAATTAAATATTTAATTAAAATGAAAACGGCCAAAAGATTGGATGTGGACTCTCTCTCCACAAAAGCCAATTCCAAATGCTAAGAATATTGACTGTGGTGAAATAAAGCTAGGGAGGACAACAAATATGGGCAATGATTGAAGAGGCAAAACATGTTTTCAGAATCCCCCACCCCCTTAGAGTTTTTTGATGATGCCAGTGTCAAAAGATTGAAGCAATTTTGTTCAGGAAGATTCATGCTTTTCGTTTATCTCTCCCTGTGTAGATATCTAAAAATAACGTTCCTCTGGAACATTGATGGCCTGTTTTCTAATGGTACAGGTCGTCGGTGTTCTCACCTCGGCCATGTTCAATGCAGAGAACAACCCTAATCGGTCTGATAATGTGTCTCTGGTTGACTAATATGAATGCTTGAGGTCTCAGGGCGAGGCTCACGAGCAATCGTCAGCGTTTCGGGATGTTGTGTACATGTGACACAGATTTCGAGTCGCAATCATGAGAGTATTTTGTCTAGGAGGATCGCTCTATATTCAGCATGTTTTGACGGGCGCCCGAGAAGTGTTTCCTGGCTTATTATTTTATTTAGTTTCTTATAAATAGATTATTTCATATTGTAAATACATATTGGGGTTTAGGTTTTTAAATTGTTTTATTCTATTTTATTATTTTTTTAGGTTATCTTATTACAGGACAAAGCCAAATACAACGAGAAAGAAAACATAAGTGAAGAAATATTTGCTAGATTTCTCAAAGGTGAGGGCTGTTTTCTTTGAAAATCAGCATTTTCTGAGTAATGGGTGTCCGAGTAGCTTAAAATTATCAGAATCTGTTAACAGTTTAAATTCTGGCTGACTCTGTTGCATTCACCTAGCACAAAAGTCTTTTGAAAAGCCATGAATCAATATCTTATCCACGCTCCAAGTCGAGCTATGGGCAAAATAGCAGAGTGAAATGGATTCTCTTGAGTAAAAACCAGTTCAAGAGAATAATAATAAACTAGCGGAACCCGTGGAATTTCCACGGAAGGATAATTATGATTTCCTGGAAAAAATTACTTTGTCATACTACAAATGATAGTAACGTCTTCAAACATAAAGGAATTGGATAATAAAATAACGATAACAGTAATTTTATTAAAATATCTATAAAAGTAATGTCCATAGAAGCTATTTTACTGTAATCTAATTTTATATTAAGCGGCGTATGCACAGACTATAATCAAAATACTGTACGCTATTTTGTGAGAGATTCTGAAAGAGAAAATGTTTTTTTTTTATTACTGAAAAGATCATGGCTCCTGTGTCCATTGTAAACAGAAAAGACCAATTGAGTAATGGCCAAGGGTATAGAGGCCAGAAATTTCGTTATTAGGTTGCGGTATACGACAACAAACCTACCTATTTTTACTATATTGTACACTACACACACATACACACACACACAATTACTACTACAAGCACCAGCTGAAGCTTCTACTGCTACGGTAGTGCTATAGGGTCTCTCCTCCTACTCTCTCACTTTTTACTACCCTTCCGTTTGGCAAAGGTGAGAGAAAGGATGAGGAGAGTAGCGTTTATAGATTATAAAAAGATAGAGGGGAAGGAAAAGCTCGTGTAGAGAGTAAGTGTGTTATCTTTCTTCAGTGGCGTAACGGACGGAGGGAATTAGTAACTAACTAACTAAGGAAGGAACAAAATTAATTATTATATGATTCAAACCTGTGGGTGTGTTTGGTCCACCCCAAACAAACCACGCATTATCTTTCATCGTGATCTGGCTCTTTGCTCAATTAGGAATCTAAAGATACAGTAAGAATCTCCGAGTTATGACCACCCAGTTTTACGATCACCGTAAGGTGACAATCCATTTGTGTATGAAGGATATTATACTGGTCGAGAAAATGTATGATAGATGCGCGGTTTCTTCGCATACACACAAACATCTTCTATGTATTGTGTTCCTTCAGGACGTAATCGGACATGGCTCTCCACATTTTTCTATCCCTTGTAGCTCTTAACACCCTTTCTCTTATTTCTCACAAATTCTGCCCTGCCGCCCACTTGCTTAAGCCTCTCTCTCTTTCTCTCTCTCTCTCTCTTGCTCTCTCTGTATATATTTATCTCTTTATTTCTCTTTATCTCTTTATTTCTCTCTTTATCCATCCTGTAAGTATTAGATTTTCCAAGCCCTCCTTCCTCGTTACGTGTCCTAGAACTTCAGCTACTTATTCCTAAAATTAAATGTTCCTTTTTCGTTTTCAATATCTTCAAAATCTTCGGTTCTTGGTATCCTCAGTATCCTTCTATAAAACCACATTTCGGTTACTCAAGTCTTTCTTTCATCTTTGATGATATTGTACAGCATTCACTGCCATATAAATGGACAGACATCACAACAGTCCAGTACTTTTTTCTTTGTTTCCAACGAAATTTTCCTGTCTCTCATTACTCTGCTTAGCTTTTGGAATGTGTTCTTTACCCTGCTTTATTTTAGATCGCTTTGCGCAACAGCGGCTTAATAACAATATCAGGAAATTAACGGTTTTGATGAGCGTGGAACCACCTCTTAAATGTTTCTGTTCCCAGGTCCAGGTTTCAGGCATATCTAAAAAAAAAAAAACAAAAACAAAAAAAAACAAAAAAACACCGTTACTCTGAAATTATAAAATTATGAACAAGATATCTGTAGTTGAAAGCAAAAAATTCCGTATGAAATTTCGGCATTAACCCATAGAGGATGATTTGACGCCAAACAAAATCAACCGGCATGCAAGAACACGTTCTGGACATTAATCCATACAATATCCTACAACTTCTTAAAGAAATCAAACTCTATTCTAAAATATGACTTCAACAAAACTGCAACATATCACCGCCTCTAGTAATCATATATATGCACAAATGCTGAGAAACATCTACCATGTATTCAATTGTGAAAGCAGAATAACAAATTTTTATTTCTTCAAAGCCCAAACAAAACTAAATTTTTGCATTAAACGACCCATAAGGTGTTGATATGCCGTTAAATGAACAATCAACAATGCATAAAAATTGTAATTAGATCTGCATTTAGTGTAACAATTATTGACGCTGAAAGTCATATTGTCGGGCCCTATGTCAAATTTCAGCCTAATCTACTGCGTTCACACTAGAACTGCGGCACTTGGGAAAAACAAGAATTAATTTTTATTTCTCTATGGCTTAAATACAATGGTAGACTAACATAGAGTACCACGACCCAACAAGGCATCCTGAATTTGTTCAAACTGTTGATCACGCCAACTTATACGTTCTCTCTCAAAAACCAATTAAGATCTTCTCAGCATAGTTGGAGTATATATCACAGGTGGGATCTGTGTGTTTGCTCAAAATATGTCTGAGCAGGAGTCTGCAACAAGAACTGGGTAACTGCCCTAGCAAATTAGTGTGTCAGATATGAATAACTGACTATACAACAACAACAACAAAAAAAAAAAAAAATCGCACCTTTGATTTTTATTTTATTTTATTTTATTTTATTTATCTTTTCTTTTTCTTTTCCTTTTTTTTGTGGTGGATACTCATTTCTTTCCGGACCCCAACATACCTAAGGTTAGAAATGGCATCATGACACTTTCCACTGAACATTTATATAACAAAAATGAAAATTAAAACAATATAAGAAGATACACATTTTACATGTATAAAACATTTCGTGAAATGTAGTTGTGAGAACAGGTTTTTGTATTTTTAAGGTATGGTCTATTAGGGATTCATTCAATGAGTAGACCAGAACCTTTTCTAATCAAACCTAGGTCCCTAACCACAACCTGAAATACTGATGTTTTCATAAGGCACATTTTTTTTAGATTTCCACTTGAAGATACTTGTAATTTTTTTCCTGAAAAATTTTCAAATTTTCATTCCATTCTACAGAAAGTGTCACGCCAATGAGAAAGAATATTGTGGTCTTTGATCACTATATCTAGGCGATTAGCTTTGATTGTTCTGTAAAATTGTTAGAAGTCCTATGTCTATAACTGGATCTAGGTGGTGTTTTTTTTATCATTTCACCCTAAGCAAGGCATTCCACTGCCACTATAGTGCAAGGGGGTTACATAGGGGAAGGTGGTGAGAGAGTGATTAGATATAGGAAATGTCAGAAGTAGGGTGATAGACGAGTAAGGAGGTACATAGCAAGAGTGTTTGAGAGAATGGGTGCGAGTTAGTGTGTTAGGTGTCTATTGACCTTACCAATTTCTTGTAGTTTCCTTCTTGATAAAAGTTGCCGATGTTCCAGTGCAGATATTAGCCCACACTGTCATACCAAGTTTTATATTCGGTTAATACTAATACCGTGCGACCTGATACAAGGTTGTAAATTATTTCTGGTATTCCTCACAGTCTGAATTTCGGGTTAATAAACTTTTTAAGCATGTTTGCTTCATTATGTGGACAGATCTAGCAATCTACCCTTTGCTAAAAAATGGAGCATCAAAGAGGAAGGGGACGATTTAAAATTCTACGCGTTAACTCGTTTGTACGTCAAAAAAGCCAAAGGCTTTATCTTCTTTCCTCATTGCTCTAATTTAAAACACTTAAATTGCGCTACAGATTATTTATCGTTAGTAAACATTGCTTCTATGCAGCAAGAATTAAATTGATTTCAACTTTTAATCCTGTACTACGCAACCACTGGTAGACATGAAGTTTGTCTATATCAGCTTGTTTGGCACAGACAAAGTATTGGCCATGAGGATGCTTATCTTGATATCGTTTTTGCTCTTGGCTATTTGTATTTGCCATATTTTATGTTCTCTTCCACTGCTTGAGTACGGCTTACTAGTTCTTCTTCATCCACTTGAAATTTCTTATTTCTTTCATTTTCATCATCCAAGTTTATTGGCATCTTCTGAAGGCTGGTTGTTGTCGTTTTGTAAGTTCTAGTTGAACTAATTCTCTACCTCCTTCGGATCCGGACACATACATCAACATATCGGCCTTTTTGCAACACATGGACAACTAAATTGTTTCTGGTTGAAACTGTTTTATCAATTCAACTCGGTATTTAACACAAGACGCACGCGCCTGTAGTATTCTTTTCTTGTTTTCTCCTTCACATGGACATGCTGTTGTCCATCTCCTTCGCTGACTTCTAAATATTTATAGGTTTCTTCTTGCTCCAGTCCCCTATTATTATTATTATTATTATTATTATTATTATTATTATTAAAAGCAACAACAGTGTGTTCTTCACTGAGATAAATGTCAGTAAATATGAACGTCCTACGTTATAAGCAGGATAAATGTATTTTCTCATCGTTGCCAGTGGTCAATGTTCGATCTCAAGTAAATGCCAAAATTCTTTTGATCAACTGCTGTAAAATGGTAATATTCAACTAAAGCTCTAGATATTTAGCTGTTGTTTTTGCACTCCAAAATCAACTGGAGAAGTGGTCGTTTGAAGATGATGTTGCGTCAGTTGAGATGGACGTCATTCTTTAAAAAAAAAAAATTATTTACTTGAACAACCGTTGATTCCAGTAGGCAAAATTCCAATTATCTCAGCCACAAGACCGGTCAACAGGAATGTTTTATTTTACTCTGCTTTAAAATAAGTTTTTTCTTTTCAGTTTAATAAATCTACGGTAGCAAACCTCTATCTGGGTGACATCTTTAATCCTCTTATTTATTTATTTATTTATTTATTTTCAATATCCTCTCAAAATCTGTGCGACCACGGTAGTATACCAGCGGATATTAAATATCTAACGTAAAAGAAACACAAAAAGGAACTCGAAACTGCCCCATACACACGTTCCTGAGCACTGGTCACGTGTCCCATATCTTCAAGAAAAAAAATAATGACCTAATCATATTCTTTTTCATCCATTTGTTCCGTTCTTTTAATGTTCTTGTGGCCACCTAATGAAAGACTCATTATCACGTTTTTACGATTATAAGATTGTCATCAGACTGCCAAATTTTGATCGAGTCATTGATATTTTTTTGTTTGTTTGCCTTTCCTTTCTTTTAGTTTCCGTGTTTAGTTTTGTATTGTTGTCTCCGGACATTGTGCTCGTCTATGGGGGTTTCAGTCAGGATGAGATATCTCTTATCGTCTGTTTGTTATTTTCAAGTTACTCCTTTACCCGGTTGACGTTTCAATCCAATGCACACATTATTTTTGGACGAAGCTACGCATTCGTTTATTTATTTATTTATAAATCTTTCTCAGAACGCTAAATGATCATGAATTTGTTGTTGAGTGTCTTTTTTTCTCGTTTAGCTTTATTCTTTTTAGTAAGCCTTTTTTTCATTTTAACACATTTTGCTTTACTTTTCTCTTTTTCCTTTACTTTTTTCTTTTTCTATTTTTCTTTTTTCTTTTTCTCTTTTCTCTTTTTTATTTTTCTCTATTTCTCTATTTCTCTTTTTCTCTTTTTCTCTTTTTCTCTATTTCTCTCTCTCTTTTTATTTCTCTTTTCTCTATTTCTCTTTTCTCTATTTTTCTCTTTTCTATTTTTCTCTTTTTCTCTTTTTATTTTTCTCTATTTCTCTTTTTCTATTTTTCTATTTTTCTCTTTTTCTATTTTTCTATTTTTCTATTTTTCTATTTTTCTCTTTTTCTATTTTTCTCTTTTTCTATTTTTCTCTATTTCTCTTTTTCTCTATTTCTCTTTTTCTCTATTTCTCTATTTCTCTTTTTCTCTTTTTCTCTATTTCTCTTTTTCTCTATTTCTCTTTTTCTCTTTTTCTCTATTTCTCTTTTTCTCTATTTCTCTTTTTCTCTATTTCTCTTTTTCTCTATTTCTCTTTTTCTCTATTTCTCTTTTTCTCTTTTTCTCTTTTTCTCTATTTCTCTTTTTCTCTTTTTCTCTATTTCTCTTTTTCTTTCTCTATTTCTCTATTTCTCTATTTCTCTTTTTCTCTTTTTCTCTTTTTTCTCTTTCCTTTAGATTCTTACATCTTTTCACCTTTTTGCGTGTTTCTTTTTCGCTGCTTAAAAAAGTTGCTTATATTTACGAAATTTAATTTAGCCTACCACAAAGCCTTAATGTTGGGGCCACCCAGTGAGGATCGAACTCATTGTGGAAGCAATGATCTGCAACACTAACCATTCATCTACGGCAATATGCTCGAAATTTAAACTTAGGCATAGCTTACAGTTTAGGTCACTCACTGAGGATCAAGCTAACTGCAGTAATAGCCTACAGGACGACCTTGCTAATCATTGTGCTGCAGAGAGCTTTTTATTTTTCCAAATGTTTCACATCGCTTTCTTTCATATTTCCTCTTCTTCTCTGGTTTTGTTTATTTATAGGGTTTTCTCTGTCCTTTTTCGTTTTTATTATTTTCCCCGATTTTTTTTCTAGTTTTCTTAATTATCTCCCTTACCCCTTATTTCGCAAGAGATAATAAAGGCTAGCCGTCAACTTCCATAAAACAAGTAATCTTTCCGTTTGGCTGCATAAGTCGGAAACTCTGGAGGTGACAGTGGGAGGTTCCGTCACAAAGAAACATTTCAGGGTCGAACAAAGCCGGAAGCGCAGTTAATGTCTCGAGCGTTGATCCTCCCCAAATCACGGATCAAGTGTTAGATGAGTTGAGACTAATTAAAAATAGAATCAAATGAGACGTTAGGTTCGCTTTGATAGAGACGCAGAGTGAATAATTCGGCCATTCACTGCACTCAGACTCCCACCAAGATGAAGCGATGTGGTTTCGAATGTTTCATTTTTTCTTCTTCTTTATATTATCAACTCACAGTGCCTCTGTGACACTCTCCCGCAGATTTGGTAACCCTGGTTGATCCTTATATCCGCCCAATCTTAGAGGGAATAGAAGTAAAGGTTGTGATCTTTTGCGAAAGCCACGTGCGAATTGTCGTCGGCCAAGTGATAACAATAACCTTTAGGCAATTTTCTAAAATAATGAGGAATAATGATGAAGTTACAGTTTATCTCCAATCCAGTCAGGAAGAGAATAGATGAATTGACTCTTTTGCTACTGGTTGGTTGTTCATGTCTTTTTGTTCAACATTTCTTTTAGTTCGTTCATTAAATATCACTTTTCCGGGGATTTTTTCCCTCCTTTTTATTCTTTACTCTTTCCTCAATCGTTTTTTGCATGTTTGAATGTATGTTTATTTGTATATTTCTTTCTCAATTTTTTCCCTCTACATCGAATGCGTTGTGGCGCAGTGGATATCGACTCGGAACGAGAAATCAGTAGAGCCGAGTTCGAATTCCAGTTGAATCCATTGTATTCACTTACGCGCAAATACCCTTGAGAAAGGTATTAATCCGTCTATTCCTTCCAGTTATGGGTTATATAACAGGACAGATTGGGTTCTATAGCCTTGATCGGCAACCAGTCTACCGCAGAAAGCAATGGCAACCTACTGCGGGATAATCTTCTGCCCAGTCAGTCATGTCTCTTTCGAGACATGATCGCCCAAGCGTGTATCACGTATGGCACTTAACTGACTGACATTTTTTTTATTTCTAGTTCCTTATTAAATAAGCTTACAGCACAATGCCAAAGGGTAGCTGTAGGAATTTGAGAAAAAGAAGATTGTACTGTGGCAATCTTCGAAAAACTTGAATTTCGTTTTTCAATGTATTTATCTTTTCATTTCTGAATTTATGGCGTAAGGATTTATTGTTATTTACATGTGAACTATTAGCCTCAACTTTATTTTTATATATTTTTTTAATAAGTTCACCCCAAGCAAGGCTATAATGCCATTAGAACGCAAGGGGCTACTGGAAGTGAAAGAGAAAACTTTAGTGACGAGAAAGGATGACAAAAAGATGGTTAGGTGATAGGGAGCAAGAAATCGGAGGGGGGAAAATAATCTATTAGAATATAACATACGCTTGCATCTAGATATTTCATAACCTTTAAGGTGTTTCGCTTCCATTTCTCCTCTTCTGGTCTTTCTTAGGTATATGTCGATCGGGATATACCTATAAGAAATTTTTAAGTGAACGCTTTATTTAATCTACGAAGATAGACTGTTCTTGTTCCATTGTTCCTGTCTAGGGATATGTAAAATATTATCTTTTTGTATAGTCTTTTTTGTGATGGGTGTTTCTCTTTAAATATTATACAGGGTGTCCATAAAGTTCGTGTGCACTTTTAAAAAAAATTATAAGTTTATTTGTATTTGCGACAGAAATAATTTGTAAAAAGGATTAGAAAGAAGTAAATCTGTTTTTTTTAAGGTTTTTATTCAAATTTTATTTAAGTTTCCACATGTCCTCCATCATTAGCAATACAAAGGGTAATACGATTTTGCAGTTCACGGAAAACATTTGCCAACTGATTTACAGTAATGCCTGAAATCCCATTAATTATTTTAGCTTTCTAATCTTCTAATGAACTAGGTTTGGTTGCATACACAATTGTTTTTACATGTCCCTATAAAAAAACCTAACAGAGTCAAATCTGGCGAACGTGGAGGCCAATAAAATGGTCCACCCTTTCCGATCCATCTGTTTACTTATCTAAAAATTGTTGCAAATTTTGTGGCAAAGAATTATTCAATAACTATACTTAAAACTAGGTACATTAAACTTTATAATATGGACACCCTGTATTTAAGAATAGAAAGATTTCTTTTAAATGAGAAAGACTTGCCTGTCGTAAAAATCAGGATTCGATTTCAGTTTTTTTCTGTTGTTGTTAGTACCACGAGTGGGTCCGTGCCGCCAAAAAGGACGGCAAAATATTTATAACGTTATACTGTCTAAAATGACGGCAATATATATATATTGATGGATCTACTATTGAGCATCTTGCATTGAGCCATAAGAAAAAATATTAACCCTCTCCCGAACCTCACAGGAAGAAAATATATACATACATAACGGTCTTTATTTTAATACAGAGTATATATGTATTTCAATGAATAAATAAAATAAAGCACCGTTAAAGAGCAAACACGCGGCAAGAACTTTCATATCTGGTAGTAAAGAGAATGTAGTGAACCGAAGCTGCCTCGCTATTGTCTCTCTCCCTCTCTCTCTCTCTCCATGAGCGTAACAGAAGGGATATATATATATATATATATATATATATATATATATATATATATAATGTGTCTTCATTATAATAGAGGGTTACTACTTATTCAACTCAACCGCCAGAGAGAAATACGTAACCACTAAGCAGATCATATATTTTCAAATTATTCAGAATTTCATTTTTACATTTTTACCTTTATTTTCGTCTTTGATATTTTCCCTGTTTCAACAGAGGGTATCAGGCCCACCTCAAACCTATATATATATATATATATATATATATATATATATACACACACACACAAGGTTGCCTATTCGATATATTGCACAACTAGGGTTCACGTGTACCCCTTAAGCTCTGACTTGATACGAATAAAACCTAAACAGTATAACAGTTAATAACCGATTTAAAATATTTTCTATTTTATTACTTTCACTTTTTATGGTACTTAAAAAAAAATTGTGACTTTTTTACTGGGACGCCAGAAATTGTGACTTTATTACTGACTATGGAATACACATGGCCTATTACATAGTAGGATTACGAATATACTCTAAGTCATATTGCCCTGGCGTGAGTTTAACCCGAGAACGTTTTTTTTCCATATGTCTCAGCTACAATTTAGAAAAGTGAAAAATTAACTTAAATATGTTGGCAAATTTCAAAGTTTTTGTCTAAAATTAAGAAAATACAAACTTTAAATTAGGCACTCTCGCTCATTTTCGATAACTAACTTTTAAATTAAATTAAAAAAAAGTTTTCTTGAAACTTTAGTTTTAATTGAAAGCTAAATGATTAAATTTACTATTTCCAGTAAGCAAAATACTCTGGTGCATTTCAAACAGGCATTATATTGATTGAAATCTAACATTTTGAGATTTTATTTTTAATTTTTCAATTTTACGGCTATCTTTGAACAAAAGTTGATTCTCGGCTTTAAAAATTTTGCAAAAATAAAATATACATCTGTTATACATATTTTGGGAAAATTATCAAATTTAATGTTAATCTGATTTACACAAGTATTATTTATAGCATGAAATGTTGAAATTTGATCTTTTTTCCGTATTTGACATGTTGATGACAGTTCGACAGATACGAGATAAGATTTTTCACGAATAATTATTTAAAAAATAATTTAATTCATTTGTGAATACGTTCTGAAAGCTTCATTTAAATTAAACAATTATTTGATTTTTTGCAAAAATTTCCAAATTGTGTTTGTCACCGGGAACAAAAACTGATTTACATAATATTACGTTTTTTCTTGTAAACACTCGTAACGATTTGGCTACTCGTTAACGAAAATAAAAACGAAATTTTTGCCTAAGTGTTCGAGAGGATAAATTTTTTTAAAAAAATAATTAAAAAAAAAAACATTGATCTTTCCTTTTAATAATATGAATATTTTTATGGAAAAGTTTAGAGATAAACTATTTGATCAAATAGTTTATCTCTAAACTGGGGTTTTGACCCTATTCAAGTATAAAAATACTTTTTACAGTAAAAATTCCAGCAATAAAATTTTTTCATAAAAAATATGATGAGTAATACATTTTTTTGAGAAAAAATACATATCAGCAATACATTTGACTCAAAACAAAAACCACTTTAAAAAAATACATCAAAGAAAGCTGATCTACAAACTTATTTCTTACAAAGAATATATATATATATTTTTTTTTTTAATCGTATCACCCCGAGCAAGGCGGTAACGCCACTGATGTGCAGGGGGCTACGTAATAGTGAAAAGATTGGAAAAGAGAAAGCCGGAAACCACATCCTAAACATGGAACAAGGGATGAGCCTCTTCACCTGTTCAATAGACGTGGGTGGAGTGTGAACCGGGCGATAGATAGATCTATCTACTCCAATTGAGTATATATATTCTATTCATACAAATCTATTGTAAAAATCTTGTTGGCATCAAATAACCCATTAAGGTTGATAAGCCGTAAAAGAAACCAAACTGAACCGAACTTAACTGGAATTGGAACTAAGCTGTCCGAAAACATCTGCTATGGGAAATGAAAATTAGGCAACAGTAATATTTACTGACGGAAGAAAAATTGTGACAACTTTCTTATATAAGAATGTATGTCCGAAAATCGATTCATTACTCCATCGTGCCACCAATGTTACTGTTAAAAACCGTCTTGGATTTAAAAAAGATGAATTATGTTTATTTAAGTCATAAGGAATTTCACTCAGCAAGTTATCAAAGGTTTTTATTTTTTTTAATTTTTTTTTTTATAAGCGTTTCACCCCGAGCAAGGCATGTCACTGCCACTACTGTGCAGGGGGCTACGTAGAGTGGAGAAAGGCTGATTAAATATAGGAAATAACAGAGGGTGGGTGATAGGCGGGTGAGGATACCGAGAATGAGGGTTGGGTAGATGAGAGTGTTGTGAGAATAGTTGGGAGTTAGTGTGATAGGAGGTGTCTATTGACCCTACATTTAAACACCTGGAGATTGTAACTGTCGGGAAAGCAGAGTTGTGGAAGGGAGTTCCACAGGCGGGAAGCGCGAGAAAAGAAGCTGTTGGAGTAGAATTTACGGTTACATCTTATTTGTTTAACTGTTTACGAATAACTTTATATTAGTATAGAAAGTTTATTTAAAAAACACAGAAAAGAACTATGACATTAATCTGGACATTTTAGCTGTATCGGTAGGGGAGGCATCATTTGATCAGACGTGGTCGAGAAGTGGTTAACAATAAAATCTAAAAGGTTAAAAAAAAAGGTTGACTGTTGAATGTCGTCTTCCGGAAACAAAGATGGTGTGAACATCTTGCTTTGTGTTGAACTCAACGTGATGTACTGGCAAGAGAAAGTGAGAGAGCGATCAAAGTGCTTCACCGAAACTGGTCAGCAGAACAACATCACAAGAATGGTTTTCCCACAATCTCAGTGAGGTCATTCAGTGCATTTTTTATAGATTATGTGGGCTTTCATTATATATAAACATGCACACAAGGAGGTGCTGAAAAGTTACCTAACCAATCCACCTTCCAAAATCAGTATTCTCGTTTTTAATCATTGAAATACTGGTTTTCTGAAATAGGTCTAGCCGAGAATATTTCAGCTCCTCATATATATATATATATATATATATATATATATATATATATATATATAGATAGATAGATAGATGAGTGAAAGGAATATATAAATAATATATTATTTTTTTATCTAAAATTTTAATTGTATAATCGATCCCTGCGATTAATATTAACTGCCGAATAAAGTGCATTAACACAGACAGTCAGTCAGTTAAGTGCCATACGTGATACACGCTTGGGCGATCATGTCTCGAAAGAGACATGACTGACCGGACAGAAGATTATCCCGTAGTAGGTTGCCATTGCTTTCTGCGGTAGATTGGTTGCCAGCCAAGGATATAGAACCTAATCTGTCCTGCTATTTAACCCATAACTGGAAGGAATAGACGGATTAATACCTTTCCCAAGGGTATTTGCGCGTAAGTGAATGCAATGAATTCAACTGGAATTTGAACTCAATTTCGCGTTCCGAGCCGATATCCACTGCACCACAACGCACATCCAGAGACGGGGTAACAGATGTAAAAAAAAAAAAAAAAAATTACCAAGATTTAAAAAAAACTTGATTTCAAAAATAATTTCCTTCATTTGTGAATAAGTCCTAAAAGTTTAATGAAAATCCGACAATTATTTGATTTTTGCAAGAATTTCAAAATGAATGTTTTTTTTCACCGGAAAAATTCTAGTTACATATACATTTTCCATTGCAAACTCTCGAAACGATTTGGCTACCTGCTAATGAAAATAAAAACAAGATTTTTACCAACATTTCGAACGTGTTAGAAGGGTTTAAATTTTTTAAAAAAGATTTTGATTTTTTTTCTCTTAATAATAACATAAACATTTTGATAGAAAATGTTTGTTTATATTAAGTTTGGGGCCTTTTTTCTTCATACTATGCTGTTTTTTCAGCGATTCAGTGAAGGTATCTATTACAAAAATAACGATACATAAGTTTAAGGATTAAAATGTATTAAAAAAAAACTACCTTGAAACGTTTTAATTGCATGCTAATAGATTAATGTTAATATTTCCAGTGAGCAAAACTTTGCTGTATTTTAAATCAAATTTAAATTGACTAGAATTATTTTTTCTGATTATCAATAAAATCTTTTCATCCATAATGACATCACTGTTAACACAGCATAACTCTCTTTATTAAAAAAATATACTTTTCTGAAAGTTTATTGGAAGATTAGTTGATTTAAAGTTTAATTAATCTGAATTGAAACATATTATTTACTTTTAATTTAAAATTTCACAGAAAAGTATTTTTATCACGGAGTTAGGTGTTTTTTATGAGTTGTTAACAGTTTTATCGATAGACTGTTTGAAAAAATTATCTAAAAGGCACATAAATGCAAAAATTATATATATATATATATATATATATTAATTACACAGCAATCTTAAAAATTTAAGAAAATATTTTAAGCAATTTAATATTTTATTGAATTTTATGTACGTCGACTTTAGTGCTACTCACAAAGACGTTGAGGAGGTATTAGAAAATTAGCAATAAGTTTTAAATTTACGATGGTTACCATTCTTATTTACAGATAATGCTTTGTATGGACATCCGTATTTTAAAAAAATCGGCACATTTCTACGCACAAGCACTATATATATATATATATATATATATATATATATATATATATATATAATTTTTAAAATACTTGAGGTTGCTGAATTGTCAGCTTTTTCATTTTTGATAAGTAAATAATATTTATCTAATAATATCACTTGACTGCTACGAATTTATACGGGATTTTAAATTTATATGTTATTGTTATTCTAATTAATTTTCTTTTTAAACTATAAAAACTATTCTAATAAAAATTCATTGTTCATCGAAAAAAAATTGTCCATATCTTTTATTCATAAAAGCGATAAAGAAACTGTTTTAATGAAATAATGTCTGAGTTTTATTGCATTTTTTATTTTACGATTAAGTGCAGGTTTTCTGTAACTGGGAAGGAGTCCTTTTGAACATTGAGCGATACAAAAAGAATTATTCTAAATTTCATAGATTATATTTGTTTGTGTGAATATCGGGGGTAACAGACGTTTAAAAAAAACTTGACGGAGATTTTCTGAAAAAGAGACATCTAATGAATGTCTTGAAAGTTTTAAAATTTGACAATTTTGAATTTTGCAAGGGTTTCCAAATACATGTGTTTTCCCACCGCACAAATTATCACCCAAGCGTGTATCACGTATGGCAATTAACTGACTGACTGAAGATTATTAATTTCGAACCCAGCGTCAACGGCTTGGATGAAAGCAGCATTATTGGATGAAAGCAGCATTATTAGTGAAGTGTCAGTTTATATAGTAAACAGACTGTGTAGAAATAATTTATATAGATGCATGACGACATAAATAAAGAAATCATTAATTAATAAACACCGAAAAGATGAAAAGACGAGGCAAAAGAACATTTGCTGTGGGAAATTAAAATTAGGTAACAGTAATATTCAGTGACGGAAGAAAAATTGTGACAACTTTCTAATGTAAGATAGTATGCCCAAAGATCCGTTAGTATGTGGTGAATACGGGATTAAAAGTAACTCTTCATGGTTTACAAATTTCGCAATTCAGTGTGAAATTTAATTTTGACCAATAGGAAAAAGGTTTGACCTCGTACTGAAGAAAAAAGACGAAGTCAAGTTTCGCAATCCGGTGTTAATTATTTTCTGACCAATGAAAGGGAGCAATTTACAAAACTAAGAAGTTAACAAGCCTGCGTGAAAAAAAAAAAAAGAAGAATAAAGGGTCCTTATATATATATATATATATATATATATATATATATATATATATAAAAATGTGTGTGTGTGTGTTATGTCTTGAAGGCTGTCACAATGCGTTGAATGAAATAAAGGAAGGTTGGGAGGTGTTTGTATGACCTGTTTATTATGATATTTCGAGACTATAATCTCATCATCAGAATGGCAGAGAAATCCTCAGAATGACCGTGCTTTTTAGCTGCCCATCTATGAATGGCTGGCTTTATCGACTGCTGCTGTACGTGTATGTATGTGTGCGTGTATGTATGTGTGTGTGTGTGTGTGCGTGTGTGCGAGTGTGTATCTGTGTGTGTTCTAGTTGTTTTTTTAATTTTTAATTTTGTGGTCTAATGGTGTGTTTGTTTTCTCTCTCTCTCTCTCTCTCTCTCTCTATATATATATATATATATATATATATATAATAGAGAGAGAGAGAGAGAAAACTCAGTCAGATGAGAGCAGAGATCAGATATGACTCTCTACAATGTGACAAGAAATTTCAATCCGCTAAACCGGACACCGGACATAACGTCTCGACGACACATATTCGTTTTCTCATTTTCTTTCTTGTGCGCTATTCTATTTTATCTCTCTTTCTTCCTCATTATTCTTGTCGTTAACAAACAGAAGACGACGATGACGACGACGAAAACAACAGCAACAATAAAAAATTCAACAATACAGATTTTATTACTACCTTGTTACTACAACTACGAACTCTGGATTCATTTAACTCCTACTACATTTTCTCTTTGAATATTTACAGTTAATAATTTCACTTCATACAAAATTGATGTTGTTCTGTAAATAAATTTCTACTTAAACGTACAAATGAAACACTTTTATTTTTTCCAACCTTCTGATGATGACAATCCTAACTTGCGAGGAGTTCGGTTTTGTTTGGTACAAGGCCAATTTAATAAGCATGATCGAGCTCCCTATATATACATGAAAAACATTGAATGTATTCGATGATAACTAAAATTAAATGGTGCCAGTTTAATGATTTGTGACGACATCGAAAGCCATACTGCAAGAAAGTCGACAAGAGTAAATAGAACTGTGAGGTTAGCCGTTTCCTTGTATGAAAACCTTCGGCATTTATTGATCGTACAGTGAGCCTTACTGTCGGTTGAAATTTATAAAATCTTTCTCTTAAAATAGTTTTTCAGAAAAATAGATTTCTCAGATGTTATCCCCCTTTTTTTTTTAATATGGTTTCCTTCCTAACCTTCTGTCTGAAGTAGTGAGAAAGTCAATGTATTGAATGTCATTAGTTTCTCTTCGAGTTACATATGCTATCCATTTTAATTGCTGCCACAGTTAAAGATCTTCAAGTGGCGTGTTTCCTGTTATTTAGTAAAGTTCTTTGTGATTTTATAGCGAATACGGAGCATTACAAACCTTCACGCATATTTTTTTTTTAATCATTTCACCCCGAGCAAGGCGGAAACGCCACTGATGTGCAGGGGGTTACATAAATGTAAAAAGATTAATTAGAAAAGAGTGAGGAGTACAACCTAGTTAGAAAGGAACAATAGAAAGCTGAGAAAGCAGGTGCGATGAAAGATACATAGGAGGAGAGAAAGGGAAGGTTATACAGGGGAGGAGAGAGAGCTAGTGGCCAGTGGTTAGTAGATGAGTATTGACTTTGCATTTAAATTTCTGGAGGTTGTAGCCGTCAGGAAAGCAAGAATACGGGAGTAAATCATAATCTATTTCATTAATGGATGTTGATGTTAAAAATAGGGTATGCAGAGGTTATGGGTCGCTTTACGGATGTGCGTTGTGGTGCAGTGGATATCGATTCGGAAGGACAAATCGGGGTGCCGATTTCGAATTCCAGTGGAATTCCTTGCATTCACTTACGCACAAATACCTTTGGGAAAGGTATTAATCCGTCTTTTTCCTCCAGTTATGGGTTAAATAATAGGACAGACTAGGTTCCATAACCTTGGCTAGCAACCAGTCTAGTGTAGAAAGCAATGGCAACCTACTGCAGGATAATCTTCTGCCCAGTCAGTCAGTTCTCGAAAGTGACATGATCGCCAAAAAACGTGTATCACGTATGGCACTCAACTGACTAAATATGCACAGGTTACGGGTCACTTAAAAGAACTCCGGAATAAACGTTTTTACAGATTAAGATACACATACAAGATGGACAAAACGCACATTGTCAGGCTTCCAATTTTATTTTAGTGCCTTGGTAGCGGCTTGCCATAGTTTGGTAAAGTCCCACTTATTAGCAGATGTTGTAGCCTGAATTGAAATATTCAAATATCAGAGTACTTAACCAATCATCAGTAAAGTGTTGAAAACCCATGTGTATATCATGAAGCCAATTGATTTACTGAAATGGCAAAATATTACCCACGAAACATTTTTGAACTTATTTATGTTATTTACACTCAGACTATTGCCATTGTTGTGATTGGCACTATGTTTCGGCTGTTGAGTCTTCCGGTTTTCATCAGGTGCTTGTTGATCCGAACAACCTTCAGGAAATTTTGAATTAACCCTTTATCTAATTTTTTAGAATGTTCTTCCGCCGACTATGTCCAGGAACATTTCGCGTAGTGCAGACTTAAACTCAATGGAAACTGGGTGAGCAATAACTGACCATAATAAATAAGTAAAGTCAAGACGAGATGTCCCTAGATATACGTGAATAGACAAGCGTATGAAGAAGGCCGATGTCACATCGTCAGGAATGTTACGCTAATAATAACAAAGATAAAGATACAATGAATGTCAGGCAGGAAATTCGAACTTGTATATTTCTCCATCCCATACAGATTTTATGTTGTAGTTCATGATAATGATTGTTATTGTTCTTAAATAAACCAGTGTAATTAATATTATTTTTTCTCTAGTAGCTCATAGCATTTTTGTAGCATATTTTCAACATAACTATGAATTAAGATTTCTATCTTTGCTTCGTACTGTGTCAATGTGAATATAACAATTTGCATTACTGCACTGAATGACCGCAGATCAAGCCATGGATGTATATTGTCGAAAACAAGCTTTTTAATTAAAAAAATAGGGTGACCGTTTGGGAATGCCAGGTGCTGTAAGCGTTTATTGACGGATGTGCGTGCTTACGGCCTATCACGTTGAATACACCGGTTCTCGCTCGATCACCGAAGTTAAGCAACGTTGAGCCTGGTCAGTACTTAGATGGGTGACCGCTTGGGAATACCAGGTGCTGTAAGCGTATAATGATGGATGTGTGTTGTGGTGCAGTGGATATCGGCTCGGAAAGAGAAATCGGTGAGCCAAGTTCGAATTCTAGTTGAATACTCTGCATTCACTTAAGCACTGGTACCCTTGGGAAAGGTATTAATCCGTCCCTTCCCTCCAGTTATGGGTTGAATAACAGGGTAGGACTTGGGGACCCTGCCCTTAAAAAACAAATCGCAATGAATCTTGATACTCGAAAAGGAAAAAAGTATTACTAGACACAAAACTCATATAAGAAACAACAATAAATTGTTGAGAGAAAAAGTTGTTACCAGCAATAAATAGAATTTAGTTGGCAATAAATGACCCGCCGAGGTTGATATGCCATAAAACAAAACAAAACAACCAACCAAATAATGTGTGTGTGTGTGTGTGTGTATATGGATTTATTTATTACCCGACTAATAATTATGTATTATAATTACATAATCAGCGATTCTGCCTCTAAGCCATGTCAAATAGGTCGGGTTTTAATCCTGGCTGGAAGCAATCGGATGTCTAACCGCACTGATGAGCTGTGATAGAGCGAAACTGGACTGTCTGCGGTGACTATTTACGCTCTCGCCCGCCGATTGAACACTATGGAGAAATGGTAGACTTTAAAAACCGTAGCTACTCACCGCTATTTACGCATCGTTCATTCAGTAATGAATTTGAACACTCTCAGCTACTGACGTGTGTTTACATTGAGTATATAATACGCTGAAATCTACTTTCGCCCACTGAGTGCCCATTGCTTAGGGGTAAAATCGCCGACTGATGTCCTTGAGTGACTACAAGTGTAGGTGTTGTAACGTGAGTAAAATATGTCAAATAGGTCGAGTTTCAATCGGATGTCTAACTGTACTGGTGAGCCGTGTTGCTGTCAGACAATTAAGCTGAGATTTTCTAAGCACAGTTTAGATGTTGTACAAAGCCGAAAGCATAGAGCACACAGTGAGGATCGAATTCACTACTTGATTTTAATGATTCAAGTTAGACGAGCTTACTAACCATTACACCACATCAAGTAAGTTTACGAGTAGGAATGTTTTAATAATGTTGTGGTACAGTGGATATCGGCCCGGAACGAGAAACCGGGGAGCCGAGTTCGAATTCCAGTTGAATCCATTGTATTCACTTACGCGCAAATACCCTTGGGAAAGGTATTAATCCGTCTCTTCCCTTCAGTTATGGGTTAAATAGCAGGACAGATTGGGTTCTATAGCCTTGGTCGGCAACCAGACTACCGCAGAAAGCAATGGCAACCTACTGCGGGATAATCTTCTGCCCAGTCAGTCATGTCTCTTTCGAGACATGATCGCCCAAGCGTGTATCACGTATGGCGCTTAACTGACTGACTGAATATAAGTTGGTTTCATGTTTAAAAAAATGTCACAGATGGAAGCATCTATTTCACGATACGCAGCAAAGCCAATGCTCGTTTTATATGTAGTTCGACTATACTACTATTCGAGGAAAACAACCCTAAATCAATATACTTCTGCTTACTGTCATTTATTTCTCCGTTTACATCGTATATTCTAATATTTATGATATTGGTCCTGGGCATAATGGTAAACTGCATCCGGCAGCAAGGCCTCTGGTTGGTAAGTTGTGAGGAGCATGAAACCACCTCTTAATTGCTGTTGTTCTCAGGTCCACCCTGACTCGGAGTGGTAGCACCTGTTAGGGTCCCAGCTATGGGTAAGTGGTTAGCCTTTAAACTGGGGTCAAAACACTATAAAAGTAGACTTTTATCGAAATATAATTATAAAAATAGATTTTTATAAACAAATATACATTTTTGCAAGAAAAAATATTATTTTGAAGAAAAAAATTAGCGTAACACATTTTTGAAGGAAAAAAACTCTCAGCAAAGCATTTTTGGAAACAAAACTAGAAGACAATTTCAGTTTCCTAAAATAAAAAAAGAATAAAATATCCGCCCGTGTAAGGAGTATTGCTGCCATATCTGGTCGGGTGCCCCTGCTGCTCTCCTTGGGCTTCTTGACAAAATACAAAGAAGGATCTTTAACGTGGTTGATACTGACTTGGCAGACCGGCTGCAGCCGCTCTCTCACCGGCGTGATGTGGCTTCCCTGTGCCTCTTCTACAAGTACTTTCATGGCTTCTGCTCCGATGAGCTTAGATCACTGGTGCCGCCTAAGCACGAATTTACACGAGATACTAGATTAGCAACTAGGTCCCACCCTTTTACAGTTAAACAAATAAGATGTAACCGTAAATTCTACTCCAACAGCTTCTTTTCTCGCGCTTCCCGCCTGTGGAACTCCCTTCCACAAGTCTGCTTTCCCGACAGTTACAATCTCCAGGTGTTTAAATGTAGGGTCAATAGACACCTCCTATCACACTAACTCCCAACTATTCTCACAACACTCTCATCTACCCAACCCTCATTCTCGGTATCCTTACCCGCCTATCACCCACCCTCTGACATTTCCTCTATTGAATCATCCTTTCTCCACTTTACGTAGCCCCCTGCGCAGTAGTGGCAGTGACATGCCTTGCTCGGGGTGAAACGCTTATAAAAAAAAAAAAAAACTAAATCAACCTTCTCACTATAACCAAACAAAAAGAAAATACCTTAAAACCTCACCTTTTTGGCATTAAATAACTCACAGTGGTTGATATGCCGTTAAACAAAAAAAACTCAAACTTACGATATTCAGTTTTTCAGCTTCGTAACAATAATAGAAATTATTATTTTCTTAAAGAAAATGATAACTTTTAATTTTACTATAGTGTAATACTGTGTATCCAATAGTTTTTCATGTCATTGTATGTAATTATTTAATGCATTGGTCTTGTGTCAGTTTTCTCAGCAAGTAATTGTTTAGTGAATTGTAGGAGTATCCAAGAAATGCTTTGTGTGAGAAAGGGAAATTTTTCAACTAGACAACGTTAGTTGCCTTGGTATTTTTAGCGAAAGATTTTAACAGTAGCTAAGTTGCAAGCGCGTCACATGAAAGTGGCCATGAGAGAAACTAGAGAGTTATAGGTAAAGTTCATTTTTATTGACTGATCCTGGGACATATTCATTGTCATTGCATGTAGCAAGAAACGCAATTCTAGTAGATTCAGGGAAGGTCAATAGAAGGAAAAGAAATTCTCCATATGCGTAAGCAAACACACACTCAAGCACATACACATTGAGAAATATATAAGTAGGCAGTATCTCTCTCTCTCTCTCTCTCTCTCTCTCTCTCTCACTCACTCACTCACTCACACACACACACGAGGAATTCTCCCGTTGATTTCAAGCAGAAGGGACCAACTGTTCAGTTTAGAATTACTGTTGTATACCTACCTATATACAGGGGTGGAATGTTCCTATCCTCTTTAATACTTGGGCACTATTGGAGTAGAGGAGATGGATTATACGTGATCCAAACTCGCTCTTGGTCGACTCTCTGCTTCCGGGTGGAAAGGAACCCAGACGAGGATCCACCAAAGGGTAGTCTCGTCTGAAGTGAACATGATTGATTGTGTGTCGCACCCGCCTTGGAAAGTGGAGAGGTGGTAAATACCGAGTGATTATACTGACTAGCTTTTCACTAGCTGTTGGTCTACTTGCGTGTGAGTCTTGTAATTGTTGATATACTATTATTCCCAACCTCCGTTTTGGTGATTAATCACGCAGTAACCTTTTAGGGTTACAACACCTACAATTGTTGTCAAGTGTAGGTGTTGTAAGAAAGAGCTTATTTTGCCTTGCTTTTTAACTCATAACGTGAAGAAAATTAATTTGTCTTCTTCAAGGGTAGTAACACACACACACACACACACACACACACACACACACACATATATATGCTGTTAAATATAAGAGACAATGAATGTCTATTATGTTTAATCATGAGCCGTTCTAAACGTCGTATTTTTGCTTTAATTTCAGTTGAAAATAAAGACAAAAATTCTCCAACATTTGGATAATTATTTATTGATTTTCTTCGAAGCTTTTGTCTCACATGAGCCATCTTCAGAGAGGTTGTTCAGACTGAAATATAACATCCACCATCACCGACGATTTTATTTTGTGTTGACATAAAACTCCGCTTGGCAATAGTTACCAAAAATAATAAACGCAGTTCTTAAATTTGCGATGCGGTTTTATGACGTCACACCTCGTGATAGCGCGAAATGACAACAAAACCATGTAGTCAAATGCAATGTAATGTGTTATTTCCGGATTTAAAGTTGCTTTTATTGAGTGTTTGTTGTTTAGATTTGATGTACATTGCCTCCAATATCTGCAGGTTCCTCTTACTGTGTGTATGAATAAGGATCACCGTATTGTTGACCAAAATCTGTTTGATATTACCTACATGTTTATGTTTTTCAGAGAAATGTTGTTTAATAGTACTCTGCGTTTATTATTTTTTGGTAACTATTGTCGTTGCCAAGCGGAGTTTTATGTCAACACAAAATAAAATCGTCGGTGATGGTGGATGTTATAATATTTCAGTCTAAACAACCTCTCTGAAGATGGCTCATGTGAGCCGAAAGCTTAGAAGAAAATCAATAAATAATTATCCAAATGTTGGAGAATTTTTGTCTTTATTTTCAACTGAAATTAAAGCAAAAATACGACGTTTAGAACGGCTCATGATTAAAAATAATAGACATTCATTGTCTCATATTTAACAACATATGTTTAGAAAATTACTTGCTGCCTCGATACTATATATATATATATATATTAATTCAGATACTTCAATCCAAAGGAAAAAAGCAGGAAGGTAAATTCCAAAAAACCCGATCCTAATTAATATTAAAAGTTTATTTTAATATTAAAAAATGATACAGGAAGAGAGCTCCATGTAATAAAATATTACAGAGCAAATATAAGTGTGTGGATGTGCATATTTGTATATATATGTATATATATGTATTTATGTATGTCGGCTATATGTAATTTTGAAAAATTTTTTTTAGCTATTTAAATGCTCCTTTTCATAATATTCATTAATATGTATGTGTGTGAGTGCATATGGAATATATATATATATATATATATATATATATATATATATGTGTGTGTGTGTGTATATGTGTGCATGTATGTGTACACATGTATATTATGTGTATATGAATTTTTTGTATATAGGTGTGTACACACATATATATGTGTGTATGCGCATGTATATGTATATAAGTGTGTAATAAATTGAATGTATGTGTGTGTATGTGTATGTATATATGTATTCTTATTCGTTAAATTGTGTGTGTATATATATGTATGTATGTGTGTACTTCTATAGGTATGTATATATAATAATTGTAATTCATCTTTTTTTTTTTACCTAGTGTTGTCTTTATTTAGTTTAATTTCAAATGACCTAATTTTTTTTAAAATAATTTTATTTTAAATCCTATATCTTTTTATTCCCTTTTATTAATAATTATGCCTTTTTAAGTAAAGGCCTTTTTCTAATACTTCAACGTTTTGGGGAAATTAGGTTTTTGAATTTGTCCAGCGTCTGTAATATTTAAAAAAATTTTTTTTCTTTAGTTTCTTTCTTTTTCCCTCCCTTCCTTCTTTTATCTCTCTTACCACCTTTTTTTCCGTGTTGCTTTAACTGACGTCGATTTAACACGGCTGTCTGTTAATTTTTAGTTACATTCTCCCCTTTTTTTTTGCGAACCCAGACGATGTCAATTTTTTTCTTTTCCTATTTATTTGATTTTGTTCTATCTTTTTCTTTTTCTTTTTCCTTTTCTTTTTCTTTCCCTTTATTTTTATTTTTATTTTATTTTATTTTATTATTTATTTTTTAATTTCTTTGCAATCTATTTAAAAAGGAAAAGTAGACTAATTTTTCTCCAGTTTCTGAAAGGTTTTTTTCTGTTGCTGAGGTGATGTGTCGTTCCCCGTGGGGATCTTCATATCGAAATGGCCATTCAACATCTTTGAATTAATCCTTTTTTAATATATATATATATATATATATATATATATATATAAGATAGTGTAAAATATTCTCCCATCGATTATGGAGTATGTTCAGTTTAGAACTGAACAGCTATATTACCCAAAGAAATGATTTCATTCTACTGATAAATACTTGTGTAGAAATCGCTACACTTTATTGAAGATCTGATAACAGGAATGGTGTACAGTGTGCTACAATGCCTACAAACAATCCTTCTCGGCTTTGAATTCAGATTTTTTCTTCTGCTAGACTGAAAGACTGCCACCCAAGGCAGGAGAGCTCAGTTCGATTGGCTGCATGGACAAACTATTTTTGAATTATAGTTTCTGTAAATATGAAGCAAACATTTTACGCCTGTCCTTGGTTTTTATTCACTTACGTAAGATGTTAGATCGCTAGAATAGTAATCTTAGGAATTATATATATATATATATATATATATATATATATATATATATATTCTGCGTCTATAGCACGACTGGGAGTTTCATGCACTATGCAATCATCAGGTGCATACCTCCACCTATATACTCATACATACGTGTGTGTGTGTGTGTGAAATATACATACACAAACACAAAAAGGGAAAACTTATCATAGCCGACGCGTTTCCTCCCCTGACAGTCATTATCAAGGCAAATAATTGACTTTGATATTTATATTGTTCTTTTGCAGATATACTTTAGTTATATTTAAAAATAAATTTGCACATATATCTTCATATCGAAATGGCCATTCAACATCTTTGAATTAATCCTTGTTTAATGTATATATATATATATATATATATGCGAAAGATTGTGTGTGTAAAATAGACCCTCTCATTGATTATGTAATATGAACTCCCAAGAGTTCCGTCTGAGAACTGAATCGCTAGACTTCCCAAAACAGATGATTTCATTCTAGCGGTAAAGGCCTATATAGAACCAGTCAGACTTTACAAAAGTTGATAAGAGAAATGACGTACAGTGTGCCATGTAGTCTTCAAGCGGTTCGGTTCTCTTTAGACTTGAATTCAGAGATTTCCTTCTATACTGGTTGCTACTCAAGGCCAGAGAGCCCAGTATGCCTTGCTATTTAACCCTTTAATGGAGAAATATTGAATTCATGTCTTCAAGAGCATTAGCATATATATATATATATATATATATATATATATATATATATATATATGCACGAGAGAGATTGCGTGTGTGTATATATAAAATATACTCTTTCGTCGATTACGATGTATAAACTCCCAACAATTCAGTCTTCTAACTGAACCGCTAGACTATCGAAACAAAATGTGAGCATCACCACGTGGTGTAATCGTTACCAACCTTGTCTCGCTAAAATCATTACAACTGAGTAGTGAGTTCGATCCTCACTGGGTGTCCCATACTTTTGGCCTTGGGTCACATCTAAGCGGCGCTTAGAAAATCAACATTCATTGCCTGGTATATATTAGGTGAATTTGGTCACCTCGATATGATGTAATGGTCAGCAAGCTTGTCTTGCTAGAACCTATTACAACTGAGTAGTGAGTTCGATCCTCACTGGGTACTCCATACCTTCGGCCTTGTGCCACATCTAAGCGGCGCTTAGTAAATAAACTATCGAAGCAAAATGATTTCAATCTAGTGATAAAGTCTTGTGTAGAACCAGTTAGACATTTTGGAAGAATTGATAAGCGAGATTCTGTGCACAGTGTGCCACAAAATCGTTAAACCGCCTTCTTAAACGTATGAATAAAGAGTTTCCCTTCTCCGAGTAAACGGAAGGGAGTTCTACAGATGAGAAATTTGAGAAATTTGAGAAAATGTACTTTTAGAGTAGAAGTGGCAGTTGTATTTAGCTATTTTAACCCTCTAGGGCCATTCGTATCATATTTGATACAGTATGAAAACAAGCCTTGAAAGAAATATTTTCCTGAAAAATTTTTTAAGAGAAATATTTTATAAATTTCAAATTAAAACAGTACTGACTGCACAGTCAATGAATACCAAATGTTTCCTTATAGGGAAATACCAAATGTTTCCTTATAGGGAAATACTGTATCAAATATGATACGAATGGCCCTAGAGGGTTAAGTAGTAATTAGTGGGGGATCTGTTTATTACTTCATAACAATATAGAACTGATCCCCCACTTTATGCCCAGTAGAAGCCTTTACCCTCTAGGGCCATTCGTATCATATTTGATACAGTATGAAAACAAACCTTGAAAGAAATATTTTCCTGAAAAATTTTTTAAGAGAAATATTTTATAAATTTCAAATGAAAGCAGTACTGACTACTCAGTCAATGAATACCAAATGTTTCGTTATAGGGAAATACCAAATGTTTCCTTATTGGGAAATACTGTATCAAATATGATACGAATGGCCCTAGAGGGTTAACAGTAAACGGGTGGGACCTAAATGCCAATCTAGTGACACACTTAAATTCATGCAGTCGGGAAATCGGGGCAAGAAGCTCGTCAGAGCAGTTGCCTTGAAAATATTTGTAGAAAAGACAGAGGGAAGCTACGCCACGTCGGTGAGATCACGATGCCAAGTTAGGATCGACTACATTACAGATCCTTCTTTGGATATTGTGAAGAACCTCGAGATGAATAGCAAGAGAACCAGACCAGATATGGTCGTAGTATTCAATGTACGGGCGAATGTTAAATTTGGAATTAAAAATTAGAATTTAAATTAATTTAGAAACAAATAAAATCTACATTTTACATAATTTATACTATTTTCTTGCCAAATGTCACATGTTTCAATCGAGAAATAATGGGTTGAATAATCACAAATGGAAATTTGCTATATCCTAAGAATCTTCTTTATGCGCCGTGTCACCTCAGGATCTAGACGATCATGGCTCTCCACAACTTCCTTTCTTTCGTAGCGCTTAATAAATTGTATCTTTGTTTTTCTCCTAAACTCTGTTCCGCCATTCAGTTACTTAAGCTTATCGAGTATGTTATGCTTTGATATTCCTTTGTCCTTCTTGTCATTAATCTGTCCTGTGAATATCTGATTTTCCAAACCGTCCTTTCTCATTATGTGCTCCAAAAATTTCAACAGTCTCTTCTTGATGTTAAGTATAATTTTTTGTTTTCATTTTCTCTAAAACCTCGACGTTGCTCACAAGTTTAGTCCATGGTATCCTCAGCATCCTTCTGTAGAAACATATTTCTGTTGCCTCAAGTGAGTTCCTCATTTTTGATGAGATTACCCAGCATTTACTGCCTTATATATTGTAACAGTTCAGTATTCTTTCTAGAACGTAACCGTTTCCATTTCTTTGTTTCTAACGAAGTTTTTATATCTGGAAAGGGGTAAGGTCTGGCCATCCTAAAAATCAGTCAGTTAAGAGCGATCATGTCTCTTTTGATCCATGATTTTTCCACAATAGATTGCCATAGTATTCAAACCGATAGCTGGAAGAAGAAGAAATGGATTCATACATTTCAGAAGGGTATTTGTGCGTAAGTAAATGCAATGAATTCAACTGGAATACGAACTCGGCTCTCCGATTTCTCATTCCGAACTGATATTCATTGCACCACAACGCACACCCAAAGAATATCCCGCTAATGTGCAAAAAATTCAGTAACTGTATTCTGAAGATATATTTTTTCACACACAGACAAAAGAATCTTCTCATCGTCTAAACTAAATAGAAACCGTCATTATATCGAAATACGTGAGACGATATCTGAAAAGGAACCCTAATTCATAATTTCGCATAAAAAAATACCGTGGAAATTGTAAAATACTCAGTATAAGAAACAGTTGGAAAATATAATTATTTAAAAGAAAAAGACATCATATAATTTAAAAATTGGCTTAGCTAGTTAAAAAAATTGTTAGAAAGTCCTAAAAAGAAAAGTAGTGGATAAATTTTTAATGACTAAATCAGTTTTATTTTCCACTTTTTTGTTCCTCAAAGCGAAAAAAATAAGTTAAGCAAATGGAGCTCATTTGAAGTACTTATCCCATATACTATTTTTTTTTTCGAAAACTTGAATTGATTTATTATTATAAACTTAAAATATCTGCTTGATAAATTTTTTGTATTTTTTGTTAAAATCTGTGTGTGCAAAATGTGTGGAAAATATTTAAGTTAATCTTTGATTTGTCGCCGCTTATTATCTAAGTTTTAGATTATACTCAAAATTTTAAATTATATAAATTTAAATGCTCTTGACTTATGCAGAAAGCCTTTGTTCAAGACATACACACACATTTTAGGAAAATCCATGACAAAATGGAAATAGTTTTTGTGGATTGTGTTTCATCTTTAGGGATTCATCGGACTAAATTGACAGTATTTACATTATTCGAACTATTGTCTAAATTGATGTTTACGTTGATGTAATTACATATACGCATGAATGAAAAGGGAGGCAGACACTTTAAGTTCTTTGTAAATTGTTTCTTGACCTATAAAAATGTATATATCATTTTCCATACATATATAATGTTTTTTGATTTTATATAATATACCTCCAAAGTTTTTCCTGGTAAATTTTAGCATCTTTTTGGTGCTAAAGACACATTTTGGAAAATTTTGCAAAAGTTAGATAATTTTTGGATTTTAATGACATTTTCAGGACTTATTCATAAACAGATGAAATTATTTATTATTTTAAAATAAACTTGGTAAAAACAGATATTTTTCTACATCTGTTATCACTTATTTAATTTTATGAAATTTCGACAAATTAAAATTTTAAAATTTCCATACTAGAAACTGAACTTACAAAATTAAATCTTCAATTTGTTTTGTCTAGTAAAAGCACAGTTTACCAAAAATCTGCTCTGAATTTTAAAAAGTATGACATTATTTATTTTGATAATTTTTAATTGCTTTTACAAAAAAGACATTTTTAGGACATTATTGTCTTAAAAATTTTTTTCTGATAAATAATGAACTTTTACACGAATTGTTTTCATTTTTTAAAATTTTAATTATAAAAAAAATTATTAAGTTTTAAATTTTTTAAAGAGCGATAACTATAGTAAATTTAAAACCCAATTTTTAAAAATTTAATAAAATATTAAGTTACGGAGAATACTTTTATAAATTTGTAATATTACTGAGTACTAAAGAACAATATAAAAAAGCGCTCATGTCATCTTCAATTACACTCCCGATCAAAAATTTAAGACTACATAAAAATCTTTAAAAATAAATTTTTTTAACGGATAGATTTTAAACTCCTCCCACTTAAGGTTACCAATACTACAATCTAAAAGGTTATGGAAACAAAAAGCTACATTCCAAACACTTTATTTAGAAATTTACATTTTTATAAAATGAGGCGATTTACACATGATCAAAATTATAAGACCAGAGACAAAAATTTTACGAAATTGTACAAAAAGTGTATGAAAACATTCAACAACCAAATTTAATAATGAGTTCTACCTCCACTGCTTTTGATGACTTCAAAAATTGTGTCGGGCATGTTAGAAATAAGCGTTTTCATTAAGGTGCGGGAGATGTTGCTCCAGCTTCTGAAGATTGCTTCACGAGGTTCATTTTTTGTTGAATATTGTTTGCCATTTCGATAAACATCTCTTGTCATCCATCCCCAAACATTTTCAATTGGGTTCAAGTCCGGTGAGCATGCAGGATGTCCCAAGAGATGGACCCCATTTTCTTGTAGAAAGGTCAAGGTCCATCTTGCAGCATGGATTGCAGCATTATCCTGTTGGAATAACCATCCATTACCACACAAACGATGGCCCCTCCGTCATCAATGATACTTTTTGTAGCATGCTAACATAACCAGCCGCTGTCTGACGACCCTACACCACCTGGAGCTCCATCGTCCTTCTGTAAGAAAAGGCACGCCATACCATTAGGGACCCTCCACCACTATGACGTGTGGAGAAAATTTCAGGAGGCATGTTTTTGTTATGCCAATATCGTTGGAAGCCATCAGGACCATCTAGATTGAATTTTTTCTCATCAGAAAACAGGACTTTCTTCCACTTCACAACGTCCCATGTTTGGTATTCACGACCAAACTTTAAGCAGTCCACCTTGTGACGTGGAAGCAGCCGAGGAATTTGTTTACGCTTTTTATTTACCATGCCTTTTTGTCGTAAGTGTCGTCTGATGGTTGCGGGACTGCAATCAGCATCTGTGACTGCTTTAATTTAACTAGAAGAAAGTCTTCCGTCTTTCATAACAACCCATCTTATTCTCCTACTCAATGCAGGAGAAATTTTGGGGGCCTACCAGAGGATTTTGCTTTTCCATAATTCTCACTGTTCTTTAGAAAGTTGCAAATCACACTTTTACTGCGATTTACCTTAGCTGTGATCGCCCGCTGTGACAAACCTTGCTTATGGAATTCTAGAATTCGAGAACGCTCAATTTCGGTATGTTTGCTTGTTTTAGGCATGGTAACACCTTTACGCAGTGATTGCTAATCTCTAACTGAACTAAAAACATTGGAATTACCATAGATCTAACAATTTATACCCCTGGTCTTATAATTTTGATCATGTGTAAATCGCCTCATTTTATAAAAATGTAAATTTCTAAATAAAATGTTTGGAATGTAGTTTTTTGTTTCCATAACCTTTTAGATTGTAGTATTGGTAACCTTAAGTGGGAGGAGTTTAAAATCTATCCGTAAAAAAAAAAAATCTTTTAAAAGATTTTTAAGCGGCCTTAAATTTTTGATCGGGAGTGTATGTTTTAGAGATAGTTTCCGGAGAACAACATTAGATCTCAATAATCTTGGAATTATTTCGAACTTTTGTTCTCATCTTGGTTGATATAGGTGATACAATAGACACAACGTTTCGGCCAAGTACCCTTTGGTCATCATCAGGTGTCCATAGATTGGCTGATGTGGAATATCTTGTTGATTATTGCGAAATATCCTGTGAAACACAATTATTGTTCTTTCATGTTGGAATTTAGTACTCTCACTACCAAGTCCAAGGATCGAACTCATGACCACTAGAAGTATAAAGATAAACTTTTATAGAAATATATACATAAAAATAGACTTTTATAGAAAAATATAAATTTTTGAAGGAAAAAAATTATTCTGAGCAAAACAATTTTGAATACAAAGCTAGAAGACATTTTCAGTTTTCTGAAATGAAAAAGAATAAAAACAAAAAAAAATTAATTCAAATCTGACTAAATCAACATTCTCACTATAACTGAACATTAAAAAAATACATTGAAACCCTACCTTTTGGGCATTAAATAACCCACAGATGTACCGTTAAACAAAAACTCAAACTCTTCAAGGGGAACGCGGTTTCGAACCCTTCTGTAGTGCTCATATTTTTCACTAACATTTCTCAGATATTCGGACGGTAGGCGAAAAATATACTGTTTACATTATTTAAAATGTTCGGACTGTTGTCCTCATCTTTATTGCCATGTTTACGACGTTTCAGCAATTGAAGACTCTGGCCTTCTTCAGGCGCTAGGGATTTTAACCGAACGTTAAATGGGATATATCATTCTTATTCCATGTGTGATACCGCTTCTGGATGTCATATTCACTGGGTCATGTTCTTGAGAGCAACAGTCTAGTGTAAATAATATAAATACTACCTCATCTCAGAAATATAGACAAATATACTCTTTAATAAATAAAGCATCTATTCAAATGCGAGTACCCACTAAAAATAACGTTTAAGTAATATATATATATATATATATATATATATATATATTTGTCATCCACATACAAGCCTGTTTCGCTGTATCACAGATCATCAGTGTGGCTAGACACATCCACTTGCTTCTGGCCGGGATTGAATCTCGACCGATTTGGTGTCAGTCGGAGTCGCTACCCACTAAGCCACAGGCGCATGGAATCAGAGATGGGAAATTTTAACGTGTTGTTATAAGCAGTGTATACACAAGCCAGTCACCAAAAGAACTCAATTCAGTTCTGAAGATATATATATATGAGAGAGAGATAATATACTGTGTCCAGCCTAAAATACAATGTGTAAAAATAACTAAGCGAACCATATTTAAAGACATTTGCATCCATTTTTCTTCATTAACGCTTTCGGATGCCATTCCCACTCATTTTGCTGTTGAACTCAAAATGACAGCAAAAAAAAAGAAAGTGTATTTTAGAGAACTCGCCGTATCTGAGGACTGTCTTATTGTTGTTTGTTGTCAACCATTTCAGGTCGATGAAGAAATTTATCTAAATTTGGAAAAACATGACCACTACAATATCCGCGAGTTCGTCCCCTTCAACTTTTCCCGTGAGAAACTATGCGTTCTGCTTTGTTTTAATATACTTGCTTTTTCTTTTAGTAGAGAGCAAGCAAAGACACCACCGCCATCTTCTTTCTTTAAAACCACGCCCTTCTTTTTCGTTCTCCTCACCATTGTAGTTGTCTTATGTTTCTTTTAACTCCTCTTCTTTTCTTTACTTTTTCTTTTCGCTTTTCATTCTTTACCATTTCTATTTCAATATCCTATCATTTTTTTCATTCGTCTTTAACGGCACATTCTCCACACTTGTTACTTTTTTCCCTTTCTTTTTCTTCCTTTTTCTCATCCTCTATTTCCCCCCTCTCACTCTCTCTCTCTCTCTATATATATATATATATACACACACACACACATCTCTATTGATATTTCTATCTCTATTTTCTCTCTCTTTCTCTCGTGTATGTATATATACATATATATATACACACACGTCTCTATTGATCTCTCTCTCTCTCTCTCTCTCTCTCTCTCTCTATATATATATATATATATATATATATATTTCTCTTTAACTTCCTCTTTATTTTTTCTCACTTCATCTTCTCTTACTCCTCTTTGTTTTTGTTCTAATATGGCTTCTTCATCTTCCATTACGTTTTTTTTAAATTTCTTTTTTTTTTTATTTAACCGTTATCACACTGATTAAATTATTCACAAATTTCAACTTGATATCTATCTTTGGTTACTTTTCTTCAAAATCTTTTTTACTCGTTCCATTTCTTTTTCTTTCATTTTTGGAGGGGGGGGGCTCTTTTTTTCCCCCCCCATCTTTCACTTTACTGATTTTATTTTATACTTAGTTGATTCTGCCTTCGGTCTTTCTTAACTTTTTCTTTATTTCTATTCTTTCTATACCTTTCCCTCCTTAATCTCCTACACGCCAACTTTTTTGTTTCTACATCCACTCCTCCTCCTTCATCTCATTCTCTATCCTTTTTTTTTTTGGCTTTCAGAAAGCCTGCACACCATTTGGGTGAGCCTATGGAACTAAGACTTCCATCAAAACACAATGGCTGCATTTTTAAAAAATGTTTTTATCTCCTTACCGATTTCTTTTCACTCGCTATCAGTAACAGCCAAATGACAAACCCTTTTTCCACTGCACTCTGTAAACATGATCAAATAAACAATGTAACAAACAAACCTTGCGCGCCCCGTGACTCACTCACTGACCGTTGGAGCCCCACCACCTACACTCCGCTGTGTGCAGAAACCTGCAGTAACGGGTGGACTGACTGTGTCGTTCGAAAACCGGCAAAATAATTTCCCGCGTGCCGTTGACAATTCCGACCGCAACGCTTCTTAAAGTTTCTAATATTTGAAAAGTTGTCGATATTTTTTATAATTAAGTTATTCATTTAAAAAAAAAAAAGTGAGAGAAGCTAAACACTGTATATTAATCTAGTTTTCATTAAAGTCAAAATGATCACTCACCTTTGTTATCAGTACAACCATCAGTAATACTACAAATTATAATAGTAATAACAAAAAAAAAAAAAACACAAAAAAAAAAAAGCAAAAGATAGTGGGTTCTAGAATTGATCTGAAAGAAATTGAGAATTGTTAAAAACTTTTATCAAAGCCCATAAGACTGTAAGAAATAAAAACTAGGAGTAAAGTTGGAGCTGTTAAGATGACGACATTATTGAAAGCAACTGGAATAGTAATACTAATTGGGAATACTTGCCGTTATTTAATCTCCAGTGAAAGTCACTGTTTAATACTTGGGTGATAAATCAGGAATATGATGAGGTTACTTTACTCTGGAATTTCACACACGACGACAGCACTATAGAAAACTAATAGACCCGATATTATTTTAAGACTTCAAAGAACATAAAAGCTAATTATTATACTGTCTGATAAAACATAAAAGAAAGAATTTGATAACTGACTGACTGATCATTAGCGAGTTTAAGTGATATACGCTTGGGCGATCATGTCTTTCTCGAGACATGACTGACTGGACAGAAGATTCTCCCGCAGTAGGTTGCCATTACTTTCTGCGGTAGGCTAGTTGCAGACCAAGGCTAAAGAATCTAATGTCCTGTTATTAACCCATAACTGGAGGGAAGAGGGGGATTAATACCTTTCTCAAAGGTATTTGCGCGTAAGTGAATGCAAGGAATGCAACTGGAATTCGAACTCGGCTAACGATAAAGATCAGTAAGTGGAAATTAAAAGAATACAGCATTCAACGAAAACCATTACCCTGTTAGTTACAGGAGCGCTAAGAATTATTAAAAAAAAATATTGATACGCACATTTAGAAAATGATCTGTCTTTATCTGAAACTAGTAGTATAGCCCGGCGTTGCTCGGGTGTAATGAAAGCTTTAAAACTAATTCATGGCCCTGGAGCTCAAACTCTTTGGACGTTGGCACGAAAGACTAAAAAAGCAATGGCGAAACCGTAGACTGAATGAAAAATGAATGGATGTAAGTCAAACTTTGAAGTTTGGTGAGAATCGGATAAAAATTGTGGATTTGTATAAAGGACATACAGAGATAAACAGGCACACACACACAAACATCTTGCCTTTTATATATATATATATATATATATATATATATTATCAATTTTCTGCACTATTGTAAGAACTGCACCCTTGAAACTTCTGAATATCGTTTCTTATGTGTTTGTCTATGAGTGCATCAAATTTGATTAAAATCGGACCACTCTTTCTATAACCCGATTTTTTCGATTATCGATTTTTGATATTTATCGGCGGTACCTCGACACAAAACCTAGCTAAGAACACTCGCAGACGCTTATAGTACAACTGTGTAAGTTTTCAAGAAAATCGGTTCAACCGTTTCGGAGTCTATAGGTAACGGATACACACACACACACACACACACAAAGTTCCATTTATAAATAAGTTTAGATATATATATAAATTCAGATAAACTTCAGAGGGGAAATAGCCATTTTCAACATGTCAGTTCAAGACATACATTGTCAACCCAGTTTAATTAAAGAATGGGGAAAATTTCTAATGCCGAAAACAGGGGCTAGTAAAGGAAGGGGTGGGGGAATGTTGGCTATTCTAGAGTTAAGTTAAAGAAATCTTAGTAGTAATTTCTTTTATGGTAGTGGGAGGCATGACCGCCGTTATTATATATATATATATATATATATATATATATATAAAATATTAAAAAGCTTTTCAAGAAATTATATTTCTTAATTGTTATTGCTTTTTCCAGTATTGTTAGGAGTTTCCTTCCTAAAATTTTGTTTAAGGTAGTATGAAAATTTAGCATTTTGATTATGTTATTTTCCCTTTTAATTGTATTGGCTTACAGTTAAATCACGTTGAAACACAGATTATCATACTATTGTTATGTAGTCTCTTTTCCTGAAACAATGCTGAGACCATGGTGTTTGGATCAATCAATGACGACTGGACAAATGATGCAACCACACCGCGTCGGACTGCTATCCACGACGACGACGACAATTAAATCTGAACAACTTCGGCGGATTTCACTATAACTGGAACGGCGGCGATACTAAAAAATTCTGGAGCACGATTAACTTCTGTTATCATAAATCCTTTAGTCGGGGACCACTCAACCCGACTTCTTCACGAAACTCAGTTTCACATAAACATTTCATAATCTTCTTCATCTTATTTGTCTCTTTCGTCGTCTTAGTCAGCAACAATAAATATAATCTGCAACAAATGACATTGTCAAAAAACAATAGGACCGGACCCATGTGTAAATAAAATATAATTTTATTTTATTTTATTTTATTTTTTAAAGACCTCTTCAAACATTTCGTGGAATAAGAGGAAATTTTTTGGTCAGAGTTGTCAGTACCCCTCACACATCGGTGAGACCCTATTTTTAGTCACCCGTTCGCTTCAACGAGTGAAGTCAGACTTGCAAAATCAAATTGCAATTACTATTGAAATTTTAACGTCACTTCAGCGCCATTGATAGCTGTTGTTCGGTACAAACCTGAATCTGGGGCATAAGCTTTCTGTCCTCGGCAGACAAAATAAAATTCTGAATCCAAACATGCTTTCCCTTTGCACCTGCATGACATTTCAACAAGTTTTTTTTTTTTTTTTTCAAATTTCAAAATATCTGCGTTACTAAGCGCAAATACGCTACCTTGTCAAAAATCCCATCCCGCCCAAAAATATCGTCCAACGAATATTTAACACGATCACAGAAGTTAAGCAACTAAATAGGTAACCGCTTTGGAATACCAGACACTATATGCTTGTGTGTGTGGGTGGTGTAATTGATAATATCTCGAAAAAGAGAATTGGATATCTGAGTTTCAATTCCAGTTGTGTACGTTATATTCACTTACGCGCAAATACTCTTGGGAAATATCTGAATCCACCTCTTCTACCCAACAGCTATGCGTTAATTAGTAAAATTTGTATCAGAAAATCATTATCGATAAAAAATACTTACAATCTAAAATTATTTTCTGTTTAAAAAAAAACGACAAAAGGTTCATAAGCCGAAAAAAGAAAAAAAAATCAATCATTTCTAGTTGTATTTACTATAAATTGTTGTCGTTGGGAGTATTAAAGTGATGATATTTTTATTATTTGGTAAAGCTATTTGTTTATGAATTTATAGCTTTTGATGAAAAGGACTCATTCGCTGGAAGCCATTTTTAATAACTAATCTTCGGAAAAGTATGTATAAAGCTGACAGACATTTTTGAATGAGTTGTATGTCATTTTTTTTTGCTTTTGTAATATCATCGGAGGTGCGTTGTGGTGCTTTGGATATCGTCTCGGAACGAGAAATTGGGGAGCCGAGTTCGAATTCCAGCTGAATTCATTGCATTCACTTACGCGCAAATACCCTTGGGATAGGTATTAATCCGTCTATTCATTCCAGTTATGGATTAAATAACAGGACAGATTGGGTTCTATAGCCTTGGTCGGCAACCAGTCTACCGCAGAAAGCAATGGCAACCTACTGCGGGATAATCTTCAGCCCAGTCAGTCATGTCTCTTTCGAGACATGATCGCCCAAGCGTGTATCACGTATGGCACTTAACTGACTGACTGTATGTCATACATAGACATCCATATTAGAGTCTAAATCTGACGTGGCTATTTAAGAACATGACTATAGTTCTCATGTTAATACATTGGTTTTGTAGCATCTTAAGACATTGAACAAAATTTTCCATAACTGAACTTTTTTTGTGTATAGTTTTTCATTTCCTATTCAAAACTGATAAATGATCTATACATCGAGAGCATAGCCAACAAATCAACATCCTGAATACAAACATACTTTGACTAGCTTCCGCCGTCCATTTTGTTGCTTTTTCTTATGTTTTTCATTGTTAAAACTTACGTTAATTTTCCATCTATAAAATCATTGAGATAAAAAAAAGATGTTATAAAAATGAATAAATGCAGGAAACAGATATGAAAGTGATTAAAAAATTTTATTCAAAAGCTTCAGAAGTCTGCATCATTATTTTGACTAAACGTTATAATAATTATCGTACCACGTGAATCAAACTAAACAAAAAATGTGTATCGGTTGTTTCTTATTGTTTTATGGTCATGCAATTTGCGCCCTGGTTGCCTCCGGTCGGCGTTGAGCTGACGATCGCTGAGAACCAGCCTTTTAATTTGGTTGTGTCGGAGCGTTGTCAACCAAGATAGACATGCGTGTCTGGTGCCCGCGAGTTCTCAGCGTGCTTTTAAAATTTAAAACTAGACCTTTTCAACTTTCTCATCATTAGTATTCCAACAAAGAGGAAAGGGCTTTGGGAAAATGTACTCATCTATTGTCTCCCAGTTACCAACTTATTGGACAATAGAGGGAGTTATCACTGTGTGTTTTTGTCTTTCTTATTATTTCTTCTCTCCTCTCTTTCTTTCATTTTCTCTTCTCTTTTGCTTTCTCTCTCTAGCATAAAAAACATAGCAACACTCTTCTTTATGCGTCTTCGGTAGGTGTTTTCTAAAGATAATACGCATAAAGACACACACACACACACACACACACACACACTTGTCTGATGTAGTTTATAATCGTGCACGCTTGTATTTAACCATGTGAATGTTATTTATTTATCTCTCTCACTCTCTCTTTCTTAAATACATCTCCAAACAAGATTGATTAAAAAGAACCGACACTGTTGTTTGTCTAATTTTTTTTATTGCATTTTGCCAATTTCTCGAATAATGTGTATTGTTTGTGTCGTAAACAGAATTCCGTTGTCTACATCCTGATATTCTGCCTACGTCAAAGACACTACATTGGTTCTTGAAAATGACTGAGGCGATAGAAGTTACCTGAACAAACAACAACGCAGCATTTAGAACAGTTTATCCACAATTTTGATTCTATATATATGTTATTGAAAAATGCAAATAGAAATTAAACAGATGCCGTGTGGATATTTCTTAAAATGAAACTTGTTGGGATGAATAGGTAGGAATCAGTTTTTAAAAGTTAACCTTCAAGAATTTTTTTTTTTACTTTTGAAAAAAGCAAAAATATAACTGATTACAGGGGATAATAAATGAGAAGGTTGTAAGATGATTAAAACAATTAGTAAAAAGAATTTTACGAATAAGAAAATGCTAAAGGTTCCAGGAGAGTATAAAAAGGAAAAATTGCTACTCTCTGCCTTCCGAACAGACAAAGAGATCGAATAAAATTTTCTTTTTGTCAGCAGAGGCCCGGCTAGTGTAACTTGATGTGTAAAGCATCAAGTACACTTAGATGGTTTGCGGAACGGTCTCTCTACAGAACAGTAAAGCAGCTGATTCGTCCTCGGTATTTATCAGCCTCCTCACCGAAGCTGAATGTGACACAAGGTCATTTTTATTGCAGGAAATCTGAGCCCTTAAGCGCAGGCAAAATTCCCTGTAGACCCTGCACAAGGCAGGGTGAGGCTGCTTTTCAATTTTTCCCAGATGAGACTTTACCCTTTGGCGGATCCTCGTCTGGGGTTCTCCTGTCTGAATGCAGTGAGCCAGGCAGTGACAACCGCAGTCTGAGATTACTTTGTTCTCAGTATTTATCGGCCTCTCTTTTGAGGCTGCAATACAAGGCCATTTTGGTGTGGAATATGCGAGCTCTTGAGCTCAAGCAAAAAATTCCCGTAAACCATGCACAAGGCAAAGACAAGCTGCTGTCTATTTTTTCTCTAGACAAAACTCTACTCTTCGTCGAAGCCTTATTTGGGTTCCTCCTGCACGAAGGTAGAGAGTCCGACAGTCACTTAAGCAGCCTGAGATTGTGCCAACCTCAAAGGGGGACTTTGGTTGCCTGCTCTTTTGTATTGGCAGGAACATTGATTGGTCCGTCTCACATATTCAGTGTTACATCGACATTTAAACTTCTATATAACGGAAATATTTTAGATGTGGGAAAGACCATCGTTGGCAAAAGAGAGAAACACCAATCTGACACCGAGAACAACACGTAACTTGACAGTTAGAAAACTGGTTGCCAGCCAAGGCTATATAACCCAATCTGTCCTGTTATTTGACCCATAACTGGAAGGAAGAGACGGATTAATACCTTTCCCAAGGGTATTTGCGCGTAAGTGAATGCAATGAATTCAACTGGAATTTGAACTCGGCTCCCCGATTTCTCGTTCCGAGCCGATATCCACTGCACCACAACGTCTAATTTTTGACAGTAATCCATTTGTTACCTGACCTAAGCGGAGAGGGTCGCAAAGGAAGGCCATTTTCTTTTGCAACCGGCTTACTTTGATAAGTAGAATTAATTTTCGATATATATGATATTGTGATTACATATTTATGTAAGTCACTCGTTGCCTCATTTTGCCTAAGAATCTTAATTTTTCATTGGCACATACATAACCCCTGTCATCTCACACATCCAAGATGTCGGAGTCACACAATTTTTTCTTTAGTAGGTCTTGCCAATTTAGATGAGTTCTTATTAATTTTATTGTTTAATAAAATAAACGATGATAATAACTCAAAAACGTTAAAATAAACGTTTATATCAACACGAAATCTGCACACACTAACATTACTGACGTATACACACACTTAATTCGTCTATAGTTTAAATACGCTTGACACACATTATATTTGCTGACAGATACTTGCATTAATAAGAAACATCTAATGTTTTTATTACATGTTGGCACACACACACAGACAACTTTTCTTCTACATTTAATATTCATCCATTGCTTTATCCCACGTGACTCGTATCTGACCAATGAAACTATACCTCAATCAACATATTGTCTTTTAGATTTTTAAATCATTCGTATTTAATGAATCTCTGAAGAAGCTTGTTAAAGTGAAACATGTTAGATTAAAGACACTTTTTCCTACTTGTTCTTTACTTATTCTATTCATCTTGTCGGATTCTGATCCATATGCTCAATTCATAAATGAGTCAGCACTTTGAAAGGCTTATCTCATCTATTTTGATTTCCTTTAAACTGCTAAGGGAAGGTGGCTTCTCCTCCCACGGAGTAACAGAAACTTAACCTCCCGATTAAGGGTAATTTTCTTCAACTCTGTGATCCACCCTTTCCTTCCTTCACCCTCTTTCTGGTTATGATCACTTGTCGTCTTATTTATTCGTAACTGAAAGTAGTTAAAATGGATCCACCATCTTGTCTTGAAGTTTCACTCACCTCGGTTCTTGATGGCTGGTAAGCTTGCCTGATAATTTCTGTTTTGTTTTTTGTTTTTTTTTTTGTCGTTAGTTTAATTTTGGAAATTGGGGAGCCGAGTTCGAATTCCAGCTGAATTCATTGCATTCACTTACGCGCAAATACCATTGGGAAAGGTATTAATCCGTCTATTCCTTCCAGTTATGGGTTAAATAACAGGACAGATTGGGTTTTATAGCCTTGGTCGGCAACCAGTCTACCGCAGAAAGCAATGACAACCTACTGTGGGATAATCTTCTGCCCAGTCAGTCATGTCTCTTTCGAGACATGATAGCCCAAGCGTGTTTCGTGCATGGCACTTTACTGACTGACTGACTGAATAGCAGTTGTTATATTAAAAAAATGAGTAAGCATTTTGAAAGGCTTATCTCAATTATTTTGACTTTTCTTTAAACTGGTAAGGGAAGGTACTGTAAAACTATTGGCTTTGAAGGCTTCTCCCGACTAATACTAAGTTAAAACTTTCTTTTATTGTAGTATGTAGACCCTTCTATCGCCGGGTTCACACTCCTTCATCTTCTATTGAACAGGAGTAGAGGTGCAAGCCTTGTCTCTTGTTTAAGAAGGGGTTCCCGGTTTCTTTCCTCTCTTTCGGTCATAGTGGTAGTGTTGTCGCAAGCTTTTTGCAGTATTTGTGGATGGTGACAACGTCTCTTCATTCTGAGAGTACCAGGTTGGTAGTTTCCTGGTTGTGGCTTTCGATTGGTAGTTAGGAGCCCGAACTCTTGCGTAGCGTCTTCAGATGCTGCTCTGATCAACAGTTGAATAATACTGGGGTTTCTTGTGGTGTCATGTCGCGCATGGACGGGTGTCCCTGCATGAGCCTCCGGTGGGCAACCCCGAGGCCACATTATGCTGCAGGCTGCGCCAGTTTCCCTCCCACGCATGCTACATACAATGACTGACTGATTCTACTATAGGTCACTGTGCTAATAAAACTCACTAACCATGAATACAGACTATCATAATAGCAAAACTAAACCAGCTAATAAGAAAACACCCAAATCCGTCAACATCCCCTTCGCAAACATACGAGGTATACGTACAACGTTGAATCCTTCCTTTAAGTAAACTCACCTGACATCCTAGCCCTTTGCGAAACTAACCTTGACCCTTCTATCCCCTCTTCTGAGTTCTACGTCCCTGGCTACCTTCCCCTCTCAGGAAGGACTCCAATGTCCATATTCATGGGCTTGCTGCTTATGTCAATGAACACCTCCCTCTAGATAGGGCGATCTCTCTTGAATCCCTAGATTATTCTTACATGTGTTTCCGTCTCTCTCTACTACACTCGGTTAGCTATCTTCTCTTTCTCTACCGCTCTTCCTCATCTCCCGACTGATCTGTACTTGACAGCATCTCCAATAACATTGATAAGGCCATTTCTTCTCATCCGTTTGCCCATATATTTGTGTTTCGGAATTTTAACGCCCACCACGCCAAATGGCTGGGAAACTCTGTCACAGATCTTACTGGTGTCTAAACCATGATTTTTCCAATCACTCTGTCCCTTACGCAAGTGGTGGAGTTCCCCACACGTTTATTTAATAACCCTAATAGACGTGACTCACTGCTAGATCTCTGTTTCATTTCCATCCCTAACTCTTGCAATATCAAGCAGCTCTGCCCTTTCGGAAACTCTAACCATGCGGTGGTTTCCGTTAACATCTTCTTCCACTCCTACTCTACCCAGGAACCTCAGGCCAGCAGAATATCTTAATGCTACCAAAGAATCGTTCCGCGATTTCATGTGTGACGTTCCTTGGAACAAAGTCTTCCCGTTGAAGACTGTGCGTCTGAGGTCTCCTATTGGGTTATGGCTGACATCGAAGCTTTCATCCCATCCAAGAAGTTGCAACTTAAACCCCAGTCGTTCCCGTGATTCTCCTATGCTTGTTCAGCCACCTTCGCCCACTGGAATCACTTCTTCCAGCTTTATCGGAGTCACGCGTCGGACCATAACAGGCGCCTTTTTGCCTCTGCTCATAATGAGTGCAAGAAGATACTTAATGAAACCAAGCTACTGTTTGCAGCCAGAATAAAGCAGCGCATAGCATCTTGTAAGTTCGGCTCCAAAGACTACTGGAGGCTTTGTAAATATGTACTAAATAACAGTAAACCCTCAATCCCTAATTTAATCAATGAATTTGAGGTCATCACCTCTTTAGAGGACAAAGCTGAGTGCTTTGCTCGCAGATTCTCCACCAACTCGACACTGGATTCGTCTGGAGTATCTGTATCCGATTTCCCACCTAGAACTGAGGCCCAACTGAATGACGTCCACATTACCCCCTCGCTGGTCTCTAACATAATTCAAACCTTGACTCCCATAAAGCGAGCGGAGGTGACGGAATCCCAATCATTGTCCTGAATAAATGTGCCCCTTGAACTCACTTCTGTTCACTCCAAACTCTATAACCATTTCCTCTCTGCTTCTTACTTTCCTGTCTGCTGGAAGTCCTCCTCCGTGGTTCCTATATTTAAGAATACTGGAAAATCCACTGACCCCTTTAATTATCGCCCTATCATCCTTCCACCGAATTTTGGCAAAGTGTTCGAAGCCATTATCAACGCCGAGGTGGTTCAACATCTCACTGCCCACAGTCTCTTCTCTGACAAACAGTATGGTTTTCGCTTCGCCAGGTCTACTGCTGATATGCTGACGACCATCACTGAGTATATATACCAGGCTATCGACAAGAACGGCGAAGTTCGAACTGTTGCCCTAGATATCTTCAAAGCGTTTGACAGAGTCTGGCCTTCTACACAAGCTGCTTGGCTATGGTATAACTGGACAATTGTTTGACCTGATCCAGTCATTCCTTTCAAATCATCCAATGAATATAGTATTGAACGGACATGCCTCCCGATACTATCATACGAATGTGGGTGTCTTTCAAGGCTCTATTCTAGGTCCTACACCTTTTCTGATTTTCATTAACGATCTCCCCGATGTAATCAGATCCCAAGTAGGTATATACGCTGACGACACCGCCGTTTACTCTCGCCTCGATCAAAAATCTGATGAGGCTGACAAAGCGAGCCTCGCTACTGAGCTTGAGAAAAACCTCCAATCTGTGGTGGACTGGGGTAAGAAATGGCTCGTGAATTTTAATGCCTTTAAAACGAAGCTTCTATTTATTAACCATCACAGACAGTCACTCCTACCTCTCCATTAGCATGAATCAGGCTAGTCTCCCTGAAAACAAAACTGCGCCTCCTCGGATTAACTCTCTCAGCAGGCCTCAAGTGGCATGGCTATATCGAATCCTTAGCTAAACGCGCTGCTAAGGAGGTTAGTTCAGTGTGTAGGGCCAGGAAGTTTTTTCCCGCCTTAATCCATCCTGCACATATATAAATCTACCATCCCCCCGTGTATTGAATACTGCTATAATATCTGGTCGGATGCCCCTGCTATCCACCTCAGGGCTCTTGCAGCGGAAAATCTGTAATATGATCGATCACGACTTGGCAGCTCAGATGCAGTCACACTCTCACCGGCGTAATGTTGCTTCCCTGTGTCTTTTCTACAAATAATTTCACGGCTTCTGCTCCAATGAACTTAGTTCACTGTTGGCTCTATGTGTAAATTTACTCGAGCTAGGAGATTAGCAACTAGGTCCCACTCTTTTACAGTGAAACCAATAAAATGTAACTGCAGCTTCTACTTCATCAGCTTTTCTTGCACTTCCCGCTCGTGGTATTCCCGTCCGTATACTTGCTTCCCCGATGGCTACAATCTCCAAGAATTTAAATGTAAGCTCAATTGTTATTTCCTATCTCACTGACTCGCATCCTTTCTCTTCTGCTCTTTTCTCCGTCCACTCCCCTTTCATCGCACCAGTATTCTCATCCCTCTCTTACCCACTTCTTAACACCCCCTATACATTATCCTTTTTTCTCATTACTTTCCTCTTATGTAACCCCCTGCTCACCAGTGGCAGTAAAACTGCCTTGCTTGGAGCGAAATGAATTTAAAAGAAAATACATTTGGGCAGCAATCTCTCTTTTATGTAGATTTAATTAAAAAATTACAGACAAAGTATTAGGGTTATGTGCGTTGTGGTGCATTGGATATCGGCTCGGAACGAGAAATCGAGGAACCGAGTTCAAATTCCAGTTGAATTCATTGCATTCACTTACGCGCAAATACCCTTAGGAAAGGTATTAATCCGTCTATTCATTCCAGTTATGGGTTAAATAACAGGACAGACTAGGTTCTATAGCCTTTGTCGGCAACCATTCTACCGCAGAAAGCAATGGCAACCTACTGCAGGATAATATTATGCTCAGTCAGTCATGTCTCTTTCGAGACATGATCGCCCAAGCGTGTATCATGTATGGCACTTAACTGACTGACTTTTTTTTATGTTATTTTTCATGTAACCTTAGGATTATTTTCTTTCGAGGACATAAATTATATAAAAATTGTCCGAATGTTTTGTTTAGGCGAGCACTTTCGGTCATACTTTTAACCAGTATCGAAGACGGATTTTTATTTTATGTGTAACTGAATATATGTAGTATTATGTATGTTTGCAAAGTAGTGTGTATATTTTATGTACCGATTATGGTAATCATGTTGTTAGCGTGTTTGTAGTTGAATTAACTGAGTGTTGGGCTTTTCTTTTCTTTTTTTTTCTTTTTTTATTAATAATGCTACCATTATTTTTATTCTTTTTTTTTCCGCACGTGGATGATATTTACAAAATCGGGAGGATCAAGAACGCGTTCTTGATTTACATAATTTAGTAAATAATTATGTCGGCCATACAACTACGAAATTGATACGAAGTCTCACGCTGCATCTCTCAGAACACAATTCAATTCGATCATATTTAAACACACACGGAGACTTACCAGACTTTATCCGTGACATACTTGTTGACAACACAAATATCATAGCATCATCCACATGCAAAATGGCTAAAAATAAAGGAGGCATTATTTAAAAACAAAAAGGGAAAAACCGAACACTCGATCATATCACTTACGAACTCGATAGCAACGTGGTTACTGTGTTCGGAACATAAAACATGTATACTACTCTACAAACATGTATAATACATCATACATTCTGTTCTATGTACCATGTCCTTTCAGAATGTAGGCGATCATGGCTTTCCACATCTTCCTATCCCTGGTGGCTCTTAGTACGCTTTCTCCTGTTACACCACGCAACTCTCGTTCCGTCATTCACCTGATCAGGTCCTTCAAATATGCTATCCGCTGCTTTCCCCTGTCTCTTTTCCCCTCTATCTGGCCTGTTAGCATTATGTTCTCCAAGCCCATCTTCCTCATTGCATGTCCCAGGAACTTTAGCTGTCTTTTTTTGATGCTCAGTATTAATTTTCTTTTCGTTTCCATCCTTTCCAAAACTTCGATCCATGATATTCGCAGCATCCTTCTGTAGAACCACATTTCAGTTGCTTCAAGTTTTTTCTTCATCTTCGATGATATTGTCCAGCATTCACTGCCATATTGAAGAACTGACATCACATAGCAATCCAGTACTTCTGTTACACGTAAATAAAATCTATCTTCGAAAATTCTGAAAAAAACTCGGACAAACAAAACATTCGGACAATTTTTATATAGTTTGTCACCAAAAGAAACAAAAATCATAAGCTCACATGAAAAATTACATAAAAAATTAATTATAATACCTTTTCTGTTATTTTTAATAAAACACAATTATGTTTCGGTCTGTAAGTATTTCGATATATACATGTCTACATGTATGTAAGAATGTGTAATGAGTATTATTATTAACTACTGCGTTTTGTTCTGTTGTTAAAATTAGACTAGGAAATAATTATAGGTTTTACTCAGTGATTTAGTTAAACATAAAAGCCAAGAAAACCGAATGCATGGTCATCAGTAAAAAAGAGGTACCCAAAATGACAACTACACGTTGAGGACACTAAAATCAAACAGGTATAGAAGTTTAAATACCTGGGGATCATTCTAACAGAGGATGAAAATTGTGACACTGAGATCCGAAGGCGGATTGGTAGGCGAAAGACGCATTTCAAAGGCTAAGCAGAATATTGAGAGAAAAGATTACCTTCGAGACAAAGAAAAGAGTATTGGACTGTTATGTGGTATCTCTCTTCTTATATGGCAGCGAATACTAGACAATCTCCTCAAGGATGAAGAAGAGACTCGAAGCAACTGAAATGTGTTTCTACAGAAGGATGCTGAGAATACCATGGACAGAATATGTGAGCAACGACGAGGTTTCGGAGAAAATGTAAACAAAAAGGAAAATTAAACTCGGTACCAGGAAAAAACAATTGAGGTTTTTGAAACACGTAATGAGGAAAGAGGGCTTGGAGAACCTGATACTTACGAGACGGATAGAGGGAAAGAGAGACGGTGGGTGGGAAGCAGCGCTAAACCTACTTGATGGGCTTGAGCAGGGGGTTGGTTGAGTGGGATTTGAGAGATCAGTCAGTTAAGTGCCATACGTGATACACGCTTGGGTGATCATATCTCTTTCGGGACATGACTAACTGGACAGAAGATTATCCCGCAGTAGGTTGCCATTGCTTTCTGCGGTAGACTGGTTGCCGACCAAGGCTATAGAACCCAATTTGTTCTGTTATTTAACCCAGAACTGGAAGGAATAGACGGATTAATACCTTTTCCCAATGTTATTTGCGCGTAAGTGAATGCAATGAATTCAACTGGAATTCGAACTCGGCTCCCCGATTTCTCGTTCCGAGCCGATATCCAATGCACCACAACGCACATCCTCGATGTTTTGAGATTTGAGAGATACCAAGAAGAAAAATATTAAGAGCGACAAGAGATAGGAGCAAGTGGAAATCCATGATCGCCTACGTCCTGAAAGGACACGGTACATGAAGACGATAAAGAAGTGAACGATTCTGTTTTTCATGATGTACCACTAGGCTATTTAATTAACTATAGTCTTTTTATAATTTATACTTAATAACGTGTTTCCTCATTTACAATTTACAGTGCATTAATGGTCATATATGTCATATATCTGTCGAATATTTTATTTTCATATAAGGCGCGAATATTCTGTTCAGTATTAATCTTGAAATCTAAACTTATTTATAAATGGAACTTTGTTTTTTACACCAACTTCATAATACTATCTTCCAACACTTTTCAAATGGACTCGCAAATAAATTAGCTATCCCAAACATTAGATTCGCTACAACTACCTCCAAGACTATTGGTGATATTACCAGGATGAAAAAGGCACTAAACACCAATTGAAAAGCCGGGATTTATAAAATAAAGTCTCTACAAATCAAAAACTTGTATGTAGGAAGACATGACGAAATCTAAAAATCCGGATTTGCGAACACAAAAGAGACTTACTTTTGGACAAACGTCCCAACTCTCTTGTATTACATCGAAAAGACGTAAGACACAATTTTGATTTCTATAATACTAGTTTAAGAAAGTCGAAAGAAAGGACTGCAAATGAATTACAAGAAAACCGAATGTATAGTCATCAGCAAACAGAGGAGCCCCAAATGCTAATTACATGTTGGGGATACAACAATGTAAGTACTTGGGAAGTGTTCTAATGGAAGACGGAAAGTACGACACTGAGATCCGATGGTGAATTGGATAGCCAAGGACGCATTCCAGAAGCTGAGCAGAGTATTAAGAGACAGGAAAATTTCGCTAGAAACAAAGAAGAGAGTACTGGATTGCTATGTAATGTCTGCATTTCAATATGGGAGTCAAAGCTGGACAATATCAAAGATGAAGGAAAAACTTGAAGCAACTGAAATGTGGTTCTACAGAAGGATATCATGGGTCGAGCATGTGTGCAATGATGAGGTTTTGGAAAGGATGGAAACGAAAAGGAAATTAATATAGAATATCAGGAAAAGACAACTGAAGTTCTTGAGACGTGACGAGGGAGGAAGACTTGGAGAATCTGATACTCACAGGTCAGATAGAGAGAAAGAGAGAAAGAGAGACAGGGGAAAGATGCGGATAGCATATTTGAAGGACCTGAGCAGGTGATTGGCAGAACGGTGTTTGGGTGGAGTAACAGGAGAAAGCGTGCAAGAGCTACATGGGATAGGGAGACGTGGAAGTCCATGATCACCTACGTCCTGAAGGGACTTGGCACATAGAAGAAGAAGAATGCTAGTTTAATTAAAACAATAACATAACTTTTTAAGAAGAAAGTACTTTTAAAACATAAATAGCATAACTACTGACTATAAACACTCGTTGAAAACATTACATCACTTCAGCATCTTTCTACAAATCTATACTCAATGAATCCAATTGATGTCAATTTTCTTTCAGTCTACGGTTTTGCTTTAACTGGAAACAACTATTGCTTTTTTAGTCTTTCGTGCCGACGTCCAAAGAGTCTGAGCTCCAGGACCATGGATTAGTTTTAAAGCTTTCATTACACCCGAGCAATTCCGGGCTATACTGATAGTGATCGATATTATAATTATGTTTCTCTATTATTTCTTTAATAATATATATTTTGATTTATAATTATGTCGTAGATAATACATATAAATTAGTATATTCATTGTTGATTCTATCTATCTATCTAATCTATCTATCTAATCTATCTATCTAATCTATCTATCTAATCTATCTATCTAATCTATCTATCTAATCTATCTAATCTATCTATCTAATCTATCTAATCTATCTATCTAATCTATCTATCTAATCTATCTAATCTATCTATCTAATCTATCTATCTAATCTATCTATCTAATCTATCTATCTAATCTATCTATCTAATCTATCTAATCTATCTATCTAATCTATCTATCTAATCTATCTATCTAATCTATCTATCTAATCTATCTATCTAATCTATCTATCTAATCTATCTAATCTATCTATCTAATCTATCTAATCTATCTATCTAATCTATCTAATCTATCTATCTAATCTATCTAATCTATCTATCTAATCTATCTATCTAATCTATCTATCTAATCTATCTATCTAATCTATCTATCTAATCTATCTAATCTATCTATCTAATCTATCTAATCTATCTAATCTAATCTAATCTATCTATCTAATCTATCTAATCTATCCTATCTAATCTAATCTATCCTATCTAATCTAATCTATCCTATCTAATCTAATCTATCCTATCTAATCTAATCTATCCTATCTAATCTAATCTATCCTATCCTATCTAATCTATCCTATCCTATCTAATCTAATCTATCCTATCTATCATAACCCGGATATAAGAAAGATTCTCACTGGTCCCAAATTAGAGCCTGTGGTGATGTATATAAAATAGACAAAACCCGGATATAAGAGACCTGTATCCGGTCCCGATAACTCTCTTATATCAGGGTCGCACTGTATGTATATATATATATATATAATGCGTGTTTTCGTACTTCTGAATATTTCATTTAAATATTTCATTCGTTTTCCTATATTTTACAGCTTGTTCTTAATAATTGTAATACTTAGATATAAATTTCAATAAAAGTTTCCAACCGCTAATTTTATTATATCCAATACTTAAATATTATTTATATTACTTAATTATAATATTGTAATATATTAAATCATACATTAAATTAGTAGTTTACATATTATTTCAAGTAAAGATTAGAACAGTAAATAACTTACTACTTTAAAATTTTATTCAAAAAAAGTTTGCTTGATACTTGTTTGCATAATTTCGCTACAATTTTAAACGTAATTTTCGTTTTATCATTCACACACATCTTCATACATTTTTAACCACCTATGATTTTTTATATATATATATATATATATATATATATATATATATAGTCAGTTAAGTGCCATACGTGATACACGCTTGGGCGATCATGTCTCGTCCACTAAAACGAATATGCACGTAGACATAAGTGCCATTTTGGAGAGATTCAATCCATTTTTGTATGTCTGCTTTACATATGCATACAAGTCAGTCAGTCAGTCAGTTAAAGTGCCATCCGTGAAACACGCTTGGGTGATCATGTCTCTTTCGAGACATGACTGACTGGGCAGAAGATTATCCCGCAGTTGGTTACCATTACTTTCTGCGGTAGACTGGTTGCCAGCCAGGGCTATAGAACCCAATCTGTCCTGTCATTTAACCCATAACTGGAGGGAAGAGACGGATTAATATCTTTCACAAGATTATTTGTCCATAAGTGAATGCAATAAATTCAACTGTAATTCAAACTTTCTTGCATTCACTTACGCACAAAAATTTTACCACTGTTTCCGAAAATCTGATCTCAATAATAACATAAAAAATGCAATGACATTATTTCATTTGATAAGCTTTTAATTGCTTGAATAAATAATATAAATTAAAGACATTTTATTTTGAAAAAAAATTAATAGATTAATAATGAAATTTTAAAAGAATTGTTTTCATTTCTTAAATTATGATAATTTATAAAGCTTCAAAAATATTTTTAAAATACTTAAAAATTGTGTTGGGGTTAGTTTAAAAGCGAAGATTGGACTTACTAAACGAAAATTAAAATGTTTAATACAAATCGTCGGGCCTTCGTATTTTTAAAATAATTTTTTGTATGTGTATTTGAAGTTTATTCTTTGTGTATTTGAATTTTTTTGTATGGTAATTACTATGTAAATCAAAAAGTCATGTGTTTCAGGGTTTCTTCTCTGTACAGGGAAAAAATTTGTACAATTAAATTATGTCACTTGTGATCGCCATACATTTATCTTATCTCTCACCTGTCAACACATATGAAATACGGTGGACAGGTCAGAAAGTTCCAAGCCAAAAAATTGAAAGATTAAAAAAAAAAAAAAATTGAAAAATTTCAGATTCCAATCAAGATCATTTCTGTTTGGAATACACCAGAGTCTTTTGCTAACTGGAAATAGTAAATTTAATCATTTAGCTTTCAATTAAAACTAAAATAAAAGTTCCAAGAAAACTTTATTTTTGAAAATTCAGTTTAAAATTTAGATATCGAAAATGAGTGGAGGCGCCTAAACATTTTCACGATAATTCGTGACACCTAAGTTTAAAATGAATTTTAATAAATAAAACGTTTTCTTGAATCTTTAATTTTAGCTTTAATTGAAAGCTAAATAATTAAATTTAATATTTCCACTAAGCAAAACACTCTGGTGTATTTCAGAGATAATGTCGATTGGAATCTAAGATTTTAAACTTTTTATTTTATTTTTCAATGTTTCGGCCATTTTTGAGCGATCGACACATTAGTAAACAAAAGTTAATTCTCAGTTTTAAAAATATCAATAAAATATAGATTTGTGACGTTATTTTTTGAAAATTAGCAAGTTTAAAGTTAAATTAATATGATTTTCACAAGTATTACTTGTTTATAAGAAATTTAGAATAAAATTATTTCTTATCATGAAGCGTTGATCTTTCTGACCTTTGGCGTAAGTGATTGATGTATGATGACACCCAAACGTGAAGATAAGCTAATTATGGTTAACCAGAGTTGATATAATTGTCCAATATTTTTTACCAATAAGGGAGAGAAACTGTGAAGCACATGAACTTTTAATGTAAGACAGAAAATACAGCACTAAAAAAAAAAAAACAACTTACACACAAAAAATTATTTTAAAAATCTATTGGCTCGATGATTTGTATTAAACACTTCAATTTTCGAATAATAAATACAGTCTTCAGTTATTAACTTAAATTATCCGCGACAAGGTTTTGAAGAATTTTTAGAAACATTTTGGAAACTTTATTATTTATTATAATTAAAAGAAATGAAATCAGTTCTTGTAAAAATTAATTATTCATCGAAAAAAATTTCTTCAGACTATAATGTCTTTAATATATTTTAAAAGCTTATCTAATTAAATGTCATAGTCTTAGTGCATTTTTTGTTTTACTATACGGAGCAGATTTTCGGAAAAATGGCCAACTGTTTAAAAAAAAAAAAAAAAAAAATTGCTGTTGATTAACATTTCCCAAGGGGTCCTGCGTTTAACTAATAAAACGAATTTTCGATACAAAATTTAGTTTTTTGAAATTTCATGAATTTTCGTGGAGAGGAGTAACAGATATATATATATATATATATACCAAGATTTCTAGGAATAATAATTTAAAAAATCATTTCATTGATTTGTATATAAGCCCTGAAAGTTTCATTAAAATCTGACGATTATTTGATTTTTGCAAGAATTTTCAAATTAATGTGCTTTTTACCAAAAAAAAAAAAAAATGAGTTGTACGCTGTCGTGCAGTTGATATCGGCTCGGAACGATATCCACTGCATCCATTTGTTCCGTTCACTTACGCGCAAATATCCCTGGGGAAAGGTATTAATCTACCGTTTCTTCATCGTTATGGATTAAATAGCAGCACAGATTGGGTTCTATGACCTTGGTTGGCAACCAGTATATCGCAGAACGTAATGGCAACCTACTGCGGAATAAAGTTCTGCCTAGTCACTATCGAGACATGATCGCCCAAGCGTTTATTACGCTTGGCACTTAAATGATTGAATATTACATTATCCATTGTAAACTTCGGTAACAATTTGGTTACCCCCCTGATGGAAAAAAAGATTTTTTACCAAAATTTCGAATATGTTTCAAAGGATTAAAAAACTTTAAGAAATAATGAAAATTTCTTTTGATCTTTCCGTTTAATAACAACAGGTATTTTGACGGAAAACTTCGTTTTTGTTAAGTTTGGGGGAACTTTTTTCTCCATACGATGATGTTTTTTCAGCAAACTAGTGGAGATGCAATATATATATATATATATATATATATATATATAAAAGAACGGGTAGGGAAAGTGTTTTTAATCTAACATGTTTCACTTTACTAAGTTTCTTCAGAGATTTGTTTATAAGACAGAAGAAACTTCATAAAGTGAAACATTTTAGATTAAAAATACTTTTCCTACCTGTTTTTTATTTATTCTATCATCTTGTCAAATTTCAATCTATATATCTATATATCTATATATATATATATATATATAAACTTATTTATAAATGGAACTTTGTGTGTGTGTCCCTTACCTATAGACTCCGAAACGGCTGAACCAATTTTCTTGAAAATTTACACAGTTGTACTATAAACGTCTGCGAGTGTTTTAAGCTAGGTTTTGTGCCGTGGTACCCCCCCCCCCCGATAAATATCGATAATCGAAAAAATCAGGTTATAGAAGGATTGGTCCGATTTTAATCAAATTTGATACACTCATAGACAAAGATATAAGAAACGATATTCAGAAGTTTCAAGGTTGCACTTCTTACAATAGCGCAGAAAATCGATAATATATATATATATATATATATATATATATATATATATATATATAAAAGGCAAGATGTTTGTGTGTGTGTTTATCTGTCTGTATGTCGCTATTTTTTTCAGTCCTTTTATTTTAGTTTTTGCCTCAGATTTGGCTCTAAGTAGGTATAATTGTAGTTCTTAGTCCCAGCCATGATACCATTTACTCAGAGGACTTATTTAGCCTTCAAAATTCAGTTTACGACGAAAAAAACTTATTTGATATCGATACCAGGACATCAAAATTTGACTTACAACCATTGATTTTTGTTTCAGTCTACGGTTTAGCTTTAACTGGAAACAACTATTGCTTTTTAGTCTTTTGTGCCAACGTCCAAAGAGTCTGAGCTCCAGGACCATGGATTAGTTTTAAAGCATTCATTACACCCGAGCAACGCCGGGCTATACTACTAATATATATATATATATATATATATATATATATATATATATGAATAAAGGAATAGGGTTATTCCAACGAGAGTAATTTGTATAAAATAATAAGTGTAAAAACCCAACCGTAAAACAACGAATTTGTTCGCCTGAAGAGAGTCAATTTTAGACTCGAAACACGTGTTGCGGAAACCATGACAAATTAATACTCCATAACTTGTATAAATACCAAACAATAAATATATATTTTAAAGAAAACGTTCACGGCTTCTCACACTTTTTATTTTATATATATATATATATATATATATATATATATATATATATGTGCGTGTGTGTCAACTACAACAGGCAGTAGGAGTCTCAGGCAGTCTCATGCAGGAGAGCAAAACATTCGTCGACTACATCATCACGCACACGGACAAAAATAAGCAACAATATATATGATTAAAATTGTAATTTCGTACATAAAAATTCAATCCATGCATTTCTTAATTCAATACATTGTGTGAAATTTCATTTTCGCCAAAATCATATAAAAGTAATTAGTCATACCGTCTAAAAATACTGTAAAAATTTGGAAACTCAGTGAAGTAATAATTAATGAAGACTATGAATAATACATTTAAGTCAATACAACGAATCTGTTCTTTCTGATCACCTCGCAATGTGTTCATATTTGTTGTTTATCCTTTTGTATTTTATTATTATTTATTTTTAACATGGATGCAATATTTCGATCCAGATTATTACTTCTTTTTGTACTGAAGCGAATAGTTTCCATAAATTACGTTGCGTGCTTTTTTTCTCTTTAAACAATTCGATAAATCCACTAAGCCGCAAGTGTTACTCAATATGAAAGAATAAGAAAAAGACAAACTTTATAAAGAAGCGAAAATAATAAAAGAATCAATATAACGATTGATATTGCATTTAAACTTTTGATGATCAAAGTTAGCAAGAAGCCAAAAGAGAGATCAATAGGCGAGGAAAGAAACTGTTAGCAAAGAAGTTACAGTTACGTCTAGCATTATGAAAACTTGTTGCCAATCTAGTCCTGCGTTTAAATTAATAAAATCTTGGTACTATAGGATGTGCGTTGTGGTGCAGTAGATATCTGCTCGGAACGAGAAATCGGGGAGCCGAGTTCGAATTCTAGTTGAATTCATTGCATTCACTTACGCGCAAATACCCTTGGGAAAGGTATTAATCCGTCTCTTCCTTCCAGTTATGGGTTAAATAACAGGACAGATTGGGTTCTATAGCCTTGGCTGGCAACCGGTCTACCGCAGAAAGCAATGTTAACTTACTGCGAGATAATCTTCTGCCCAGTCAGTCATGTTTCTTTCGAGACATGATCGCCCAAGCGTGTATGACGTATGGCAATTAACTAACTGACTGACTACAGGGCAGTTATTCAGAACAATTACCGCGATGTTATTTATGGAATAAGCTCAGGGGAGCTATTAATTGCAACGTTGGGAACGTGACTGAAGTCAGGATGCCAGGATCAACAGCATAGCAGATTCTTCTTTGGATTGTTAAAAATTATTACAAATCCCTGTGAAGACTGTTCAAAATAGTACAATATGGCTACACTTAGAGAGAATTAAATTCTTCATTATATAATTAGCCTGAGCTTTTTATAATTTATATCGTATCAAAGATAGATATACTTCGTCCTGAGAGACCCTCTTTCTTTCATCTAGATTAACACTATTTGCTATTTATGCCCTAATAGCCACTCTGTTGTCTCGTACTTGGTTGAAAAACTTTTATTTCTTTTTTGCATTAGTTAATCTTGACTTCAATATTTCAGAAATGTCTGATTCTATGCGTTATCAAATTCATTCGAATATTTCTGGTACATATATTAAACATCCAACGTAAGGTTGGCTTCCATGCTTAAATATTTGATTCTAACATGCAGAATTATGAGAAGTAGCTGTCATTCTTGGCACATATCAATCATTTTGGATTATCAGTATATTTTGTAAATGGCGTAGTAAATTCCTTTGTATATTCGTCCACTAAAACGAATATGCACGTAGGCATAAGTGCCATTTTGGAGAGATTCAATTCATTTTTGTATGTTTGCTTTACATATGCACACTTACGTACCGTTTTATATGCATACAAGCCAGTTAAGTGTCATAAGTGATACACGTTTGGGCGCTCATGTCTCGAAAGAGACATGACTGACTAGGCAGAAGGTTATCCCGCAATAGGTTGCCATTACTTTATGCGGTAGACTGGTTGTCAGACAAGACTATACAACCCAATCTGTCCTGTTATTTAACCCATAACTAGAGGGAAGAGATAGATTAATACCCTTGCCCAACGGTATTTGCGCATAAGTGAATGCAAGGAATTCAACTGGAATTCGAAATCCCCAATTTCTCGTTCCGAGCCGATATCCCACTGCACAAGGGGATGCTTAAAAGTTATTAGCTCGAATCCACTTCTTAAAATTTGACCAGATATCAGGAGTTTGATGTGAAAGAGCTTCTTAATCGTGATAAGAACGTATATTTGTGGGACATAAAATGAGGTATTTGTGATACTCAGATTTTTTGGTGTTATATCTAGACTTACAAACTTTATAGCTGAACTCACAAACGTATCTTTTCACAAATATATAGACAAACGTTTACTTGCACGCACCTTTCACATTAATTCACCCACCGATGGATCTATTGTTATTTCGGATCATTACTGTTAACTCTCAACTGAACTGTTTACTGTACCCAGTTTACTAACGGACTGGGTGAACCCGTACGTTCTGTCAGCTCGTCCGTCTGATTTTATTTTTAATGTATTTCTATACAATTGCACATGTATATACATGATATTTATAATGTGTATATGCGTTGTGGTGCAGTGGATATCGGCTCGGAACGAGAAATCGATGAGCCGAGTTCGAATTCCAGTTGAATTCATTGCATTCACTTACCCGCAAATACCCTTGGGAAAGGTATTAATCCGTTCCTTCCAGTTATGGGTTAAATAACAGGACAGATTGGGTTCTATAGCCTTGGCTGGCAACCAGTCTACTGTAGAAAGCAATGGCAACCTACTGTGGGATAATCTTCTGCCCAGTCAGTCATGTCTCTTTCGAGACATGATCGCCCAAGCGTGTTTCACGTATGGCATTTAACTGAATGATATCTATCTATGTATATAATTACATACAATTGATTTCATATGTGAGTATGTTACGGAAAATGTTGATATACGTATCTCTTACCAATCATGTACAAGTCGGTTACAAAAGATAAATTGTCAACAGCTTTAACTCGTATCCAAGAATTTAATTTCTTATGCTATTCACTTCCTTTATGATGATGGCGTTGATGATTAAATTCATCGCCAACGTGCAGGTTCAGGACTAGAAGCTTCAAGTTTCGCTAAAACCTGCTTCCATCATCCATTCCCTATTGTCGATTCGCTTTGCAAGTGTTGGTTGAAGGTGAAAGAAAATGACGATTGCGTGAATTTGTTTAATGTCGACCTCAATTTGCCAGAAAGTGAGCCACACACTTGATTTCATGACATTTCTCCGCAGCACATAGGTTTTTTTAATCGTATCACCCCGAGCAAAGCGGTAAGGCCACTGATGTGCAGGGGGCTACGTAAGAGTGAAAAGATTGGAAAAGAGAACGCCGGAAACCACATCCTAAACAGGGAACAAGGGATGAGCCTTTTCACCTGTTCAATAGGCGTGGGTGGATTGTGAACCGGGCGATAGTTTAGTCTATCTACTCCAATTGAAAAAAAGAAAAGAAAAAGGAGTCAAAAGATTGGAAAAGAGAAAGCCGGAAACCACATCCTAAACAGGGAACAAGGGATGAGCCTCTTCACCTGTTCAATATGAGACATGCCAAAGCCAATTATGAAAACTGCGACGGACTGTCGCTACTCTGATATTATTTTGAGTGACCCTTTCTGTAGAATGTTCTCTTCATTCGCTGGATCAACCGTTGAGAATAGATTTATATCAGTCGGTTAAGTGCCATACGTGAAACACGCCTATTACTTTCTGCGGTAGACTCGTTGCCAGCCAAGTCTATGGAACCCAATCTGTCCTATTTAACCCGTAGCTGGAGGAAAGTGACGGATTAATACCTTTCCTAAGAGTATTTGCGCGTAAGTGAATGCAATGAATTCAACTGGAATTCGAACTCTGCTCTCTGATTTCTCGTTCCGAGTCAATATCTATTACTTCCCAACGCTCATTGCAGGTTTATATACGGTGTGTAAATAAACAACAACATGTGAAGCACAAAATCAAAGGAAAACAGAATAAGATTGAAATATTTTTTTTGTTTATTAACAAAACAAAAAATAAGTAAACTTTATTAACAGATGAACCGGCATTGTCGATGCAAATTTGCAATATAAACTCCCCAATTGTATTTTCATTCATTTCAAGTGTTTTCTTAATTTGTTTCTTCAATTACATTTTAGAAGTATTTCCAGTTTTAATTATCAACTGCGTTCTTTTATGGCCCCTAACAAACACAATAATAATCTAGGTGTGTGATTTCACAGGGTCTTGTTGCCCAAAACAGTTGTTCTGCTATTACAAACTGTCAATTTCCCTAACTTTTTCTCTCACAACTCTTTGATAGCACGTGATTAATGTTCAGGTGCACCGTCCCCATGAATGCTCATTGATTGCTAAGCCAAGGCTATACAACCCAATCTGTCCTGTTATTTAACCCATAACTAGAGGGAAGAGATAGATTAATACCCTTGCCCAACGGTATTTGCGCGTAAGTGAATGCAAGGAATTCAACTGGAATTCGAAATCCCCAATTTCTCGTTCCGAGCCGATATCCCACTGCACAAGGGGGTGCTTAAAAGTTATTAGCTCGAATCCACTTCTTAAAATTTGACCAGATATCAGGAGTTTGATGTGAAAGAGCTTCTTAATCGTGATAAGAACGTATATTTGTGGGACATAAAATGAGGTATTTGTGATACTCAGATTTTTTGGTGTTATATCTAGACTTACAAACTTTATAGCTGAACTCACAAACGTATCTTTTCACAAATATATAGACAAACGTTTACTTGCACGCACCTTTCACATTAATTCACCCACCGATGGATCTATTGTTATTTCGGATCATTACTCCTCTCTGGAGATGAAATGAAGCCAAGGATTATGGCAGCATTCACCAAGTTAAACAAGGAGTCCGTCCAGAAGAGACGCAGAAGATTTCGAAATAGCCTTGAGGCCGTGGTTAAAGCCAATGGAGATTTTATTGAAAAAATTTATAACATTTCCAGATATTTTTATGTAATTTTGATAAATATATCTATGAAAATAAGATGTTATTTATCGTGGCGTCAATAATGGGCTAATAACTCAACTTTCACACGTTTCTCTTTCATATTTGCTATGAAGAGCAGCTGAGAGGCAGTCTGACAGAATAACATCTGACATGAAACGAAGCAATGGTGTGTCATTGAATTCGTCTATACGATAAATGCTCTCATTGACACACATCGACGCTTACTGAATTTTTAAGGAGACGAAAGAGTATATGTTAACACAAGCAGTGGGTCATGTGTATCGGCAGTGGTATTAGCGATGTGTGTGAGAAGCCACATTTACGAGGGTGGCATATAAACTCTTGTTTATCCCTGCTCTTACGTATTTAAAAAAACAAACTAAAACGAAACGGAATTGAATTCACTAAGTTTGTTGTTGTTTCTATTATAATAAATAGGAGGTTTAACTTTTAGAGCATGCCTCGTATGTGCGCGCGTATATATTTATGACAGAAAAATAGATACAGAATGACAGTGTACCTACAAATATATATTTTTGCATATATAATGGGACTAGCAGTATATCCCGGCGTTGCTCGGGTGTAATGGAAACTTTAAAACTAATCCATGGTCCTGGAGCTCAGACTCTTTGGACGTTGGCATGAAAGACTAAAAAGCAATAGTTTTTTCCAGTTAAAGCGAAACCGTAGACTGAAAGAAAAATGAATGGATGTAAGTCAAATTTTGATTTCCTGGTATCGATATCAAATAAGTTTTTTCGTCGTAAACTGAATTTTGGAGGCTAAATAAGTCCTTTGAGTAAATAGTATCATGGCTGAGACTAAGAACTACAATTGTACCTATATATATATATATATTGTCGATTTTCTGCACTATTGTAAGAACTGCAACCATGAAACTTCTGAATATCGTTTCTTATATCTTTGTCTATGAGTGCATCAAATTTGATTAAAATCGGACCACTTCTTCTATAACCTGATTTTTTTCGATTATCGATTTTCGATATTTATCAGGGATACCTCGACACAAAACCTAGCTAAGAACACTCGCAGACGCTTATAGTACAACTGTGTAAATTTTGAAGAAAATCGGTTCAGCCGTTTCGGAGTCTATAGGTAACGGACGGACACACACACACACAAAGTTCCATTTTAAGTTTAGATTTAGATATTGAAAGTGTTTGTTTTTCTTTCCACCTCCACTGTCATCTCCAAAAAAGAATTTGATATTTGTTCAGATTTTGCCATGAGGTACGGATACATATACATATCTACCTTTTGTCCGTGCATTGAATAGTGTTGTCATATCTAGTCGGATGCTCGTGCTATTCATCTCCAGGTTCTCGACAAAATCCAAAGGAGGATTCAATATAATCGATCCCGATTTTGTAGCTCGACTTCCGTCACTTTCACTTCGACGGGATGTGGCTTTCCTTTGTCTTTTATGCAAATACTTTCACGGCTTCTGCTCTGACGAGTTTATCTCCCTGGTCCCCGTCGACACGAGCTACTAGATTGGCAACTAGATACCATCCTTTTACAGTCAAAACAGTCAAATGTAACTACCACTTCTACTCCTCACAGTTTCTTTTCTCGCACTCCCCGCCTGTGGAACTCTCTTCCGTCTACGTGCTTCTTTCATAGCCACAATCACTAAAAGTTTAAATGCAACATCAATTGCCATCTTTTATCTCATTGATTCACATTTTTTCTTATACTTTCTCCGACACTCTCTGTACCTTGTTTTTTTTTTGTTTTTTTTTTCGCTTTTCTCTCATATGACCCCCTGCGCGTCAGTGGCAGTACTACCTTGCTTGGGGTGAAACGATTATAAAAAAAAATATCAGTTTTGGAAACTCGACGTGGAACAATGGTTAGCAAGCTTGTCTCGCTAGAACCTTTTACAACTGTGTGTTTAGTTGGACCCTCACTGGGTGCCCCATACTTTCGGTCTTGTGCCACATCTAAGTGACGCTTAAAAAATAAACTCGTCGTATATCAATTGTCTACAGCCCGTTGATTAAAAAAATATTTATTTTAAACAAATATTATTTAGTTTGCATAATTTTTTTCTTTAGCCATGCACTTAATTCAACGATAAATATTAAATAATCTGCCTTAAAATTCAATATGGACGCTGAGGGAGAGGGGGGGGGTCAACCACCCCAACTACTTTTTACTGAAACCGAAATCTAGACATAAATTTATTCTCCTGACATCAATCCTTAACTGCTGCTGGGCTGTATCATAGCCTGAAAGCATTCTTCTATATGCTGTGTCCATTCAGGACGTTGGCGATCAAGGCTCACCACAATTTCCAGTCTTTTGTAGTTCTTAATAAAGTCTGCCTTTTTGCTATCTCTCTTAAACCTTCTTCTGCCACTCATTTACTCAGTTTCGCTAAGTAGGTTATGTATTGTTTTCCTTTGTCCCTCTTGCCTTTATTATCTCGTGCGTATCAAATTTTCCAATCCCTCTTTTCTAAATAATGTGCCTTATAAATTTCAGATTTTTCTGATGTTAAGCATAAGGGTCCATTTTGTTTTATTTTCTCTAAAACTTCGTCGTTGCTCACATGTTCGGTTCATGGCATTCTTAACACCCTCCTGTAGAACCACTTTTCTGTTGCTTTCTTGCTATTCATTTTTCAAAGTTAATCTTAAAGCTGTTCCATTTTTTTTTCCGAAGCTTTATCTTTTAAAACTTCTATATAGTCTTGTATGCGGGAAAAATTTATAAGTCTCATCTTAGAAAATAAGTGCAAATGAAAAGAAAAAAATGTGTATCTAAAATCTTTTATTTTTTTTTTTTTTTTTGCGTTTCATCCTAAGCAATGTGATAAAGCCACTAAAACACAAGGGGTTACTGCAGTGAAAGAAAACGAAAGACTTTAGGAAGAACCGGAAACCCAATCTTAAACAGGAAGCAAGGGATAAACCTTTACTCTTGTTCAAAAGAAGAGAAAGAAGTGTGATCCAGGTGATAGGCAAGCCTATCTACTTCTTTTACGTTTACATGGGTATAATTTAGAAAAAAAAAATCGTTCTATGAGAGGAAGATATAAAAAATTTTGAATAAAAACTCTTTTAAAATGTAATATTTGATTTAATCTTAACTCTTTTATATCAAAATTCAACTAATAACTACGTGCCAACATTTATTGTTTCACCTTAGTCTCTATCTCTCTCTCTCTCTATATATATATATATATATATATATATATATATATGTGTGTGTGTGTGTGTGTGTGTGTGCGCGCGAGTACATTGTTTAGTTTAAACTTTCGTTTATATAAACGCGTTCACCCCCGTAGCAAATGAAGCAGAGTTAATGCAACCAAAGACGTCAATGTCTCCGTGACTTTTACACCCAGACTTCGGTTCATATCTTCACTTCATTTAATCAATTGAATCCTTGAAAAAGATGACATTATATAAACCATAACATTACTTTTATCGCCACCACCATTACTACTACTACTATTACCACCACCACCACCTGGTCAGCTATAAAGGGCGCAATGGGTAGTATGCTGGTCGACAAAAGCTCTTGGGACTTCTCTGAACCCTGAAACTAATTGTTCATAAGTAAATCGAAGATACGATTTCTAGCGTAAATAGGCATCCTTATCATTTTAAATTCTTAGTTAACTCAATACAAGGCTAAAGAGCCACTCCTGGTAGAGAGTTTCTAAGCGATTTTTTTGTAAGGAGTGGAAGAGAGAAATAAGAAATGTACATTATGTGTACGTGTAGGATAGATATCGGTTGAATCTGGACTTGAAGAGACCTGAAATGTAGTTGCTAGGGAAGCATCCTCTCGGGAGTTTGTCTCACAAAGTAAAAGGAAGACGCTCTTTTATCAAAGAAACTGGAAGGGAATGGGAAGGATTTGCCACCGTGAACATGGCATGACGGGTCCTAGCTGTGAAGGTATGAGCTCCTGAAACTTAGGAATGTAACTCGTCTAAATATTTGCCATAGCAATAGAGACGCTGGGAATGTTAGTGTGCAGGATAAGGTTGCATGGATGGAAATAGTTTATAAAGACATGGGAATAACTTGTTGCAACGCCTTAATATTGACAGAATCTTAAAGAAGTATTTACAGCTTAGAGTTGATTCATACACTCATTTGATTTCATCTTTTTTTTCATTTGCTAGCGTTCTCTTTCGCCATTATAGATCCAAGTTTTGTACTTGACTGTTATACGCACTTACGTTAGACACCTCGGATGGATACTCTCTTTAGATACCCCAATAATAATACAAAAATGCTTAGAGCGTTACAATTACGTAGAATATTGTCGTAATGCTGGAAAATATTACATAACAGGCAATCAATGTTACAAATGCATTAAATCAAAACTTGAACTAAAGATATAGTTATTCATTGAAATAAAACTTACAATAAACTTGTGGCATAAACATATGTTGTAAATTGTAGGTGATACACACCAATACAATAATAGAGAAAAACTATATAAAAAATAACCAAAATATAGAAAGATTACACATTATCTACTTAAAATTACAGTCCTGAAAGAGTCATAAAATATGTCATGAAAACTTATCTTCGTTAGTCAGGTGGGATGACAGGATACCCCGAAAGGACAAATCGATGTCCATCTCCTGCTATAACTTCGCCACACCGCATGCTACCCACCCACACTGAGTCAGAAGAGTAGGGTAGATTGAAAAAAAAAAAAAAAGAAAATATTGCCAACTAAGAATTACGAGTGTAATGGTTAGCAAGCTTGTCTTGCTATAATCTTTGCAATTGAGTAGTGAGTTCAATCTTTTCTAGGTAGCCTATACTTTCGGCCTAGTACCACATCTAAACTGCGCTTAGAAAATCACTATCGCAGGGTTAAAAGTGTGTATTTGTGGGGGAACTTTGTCGAAATTCTGTGCTGTTCTTGAATATTGATTGCTTTTGTTGTTTTTTCTCATTTATCTGCCTATTCTTGTTGTCTCCTGTTTTATCGTAGCGCACGAGATTTGCACGCGTGAATCCGCGTGTGTAACTGCAATAACAGCAGATCACATGTGCATTTTGATACACGACACTGAAGTCGGTCTCTGACGGATTTTTCTTCCTTTGGAAAGGATAAAGAATTTTCGGAAAATTCTGCATCCAGAAACATATATTTTAGTCATTATGTACCATAAATGCTAAAATAACGTCTAAAAATGCGTTCATGATGAATACAATGAATCAAAGTAGAACTTCGTACTAAATTTTGACTAACATCTTATGGAAGAAAAATGGTATAACTTTTTATATCAAACACATAGTGAGTAACTGAAAGACAATCAAGAAGAATTCTTTATAACGTGTTTCAACATTCAAAAGGATTTTCAGACTAAAATAATGTTTTATTAATGAAATTATATATATATATATATATATATATATATATGTATGCTAAAAAAGTCTGTCTTCTTCTACCGTGCGCCCATGGCTTAGAGATAGAATCGCCGATTGACGCCTCTTCGGTCGGGTTTCAATCCTGGGTTGGAAGCAGTCGGAGTCTAACCGTACTGATGAGCGAAACAGATCTGTCTGCGGATGACTATATATATATAGTAATAAACTTAATCACAGTAAAGCAACACTAATAAGGACAGACTAAACATCCGAAAATAATGATAACTTAACAGTAATTTAAACCGTCTTGTAACCCGGCGAGAACTACCTCGTGGGTTAAATAATTGCGAAGAAAAAAAAGAAACAAACCGCGCACAAGAACAATACGTCTAGTGCCCGCTGGAAAAACAAAACCCAAGACGAAACCTTAACTATAAAGTGCTCGATACGAAAGTACGAAAGTAGAGCGAGAATACAATACAAGAAGTTTAGAAGTGCGCCACCACCTACCGCGGTTTCACGCAGCGGTTCTTCAGGGTAAGAGCCTCTTACCCCGAAGAACCGTTGCGTGAAACCGCGGTGGTGGTGGCTCACTTCTAGATTTATTGTATTATATATATATATATATTTGTAATTAATTATTTTGAACATTATTTTTACCGATACTTGTATTTAAGTAGATATTCTGTTTTTAATTAAACAGTATTTTATATTTTATATCTACCGGCCTGATTATTTTACGAGAAATTTTTATTACGAAAATGTGTGCTATCCATAATAAAAATTTATCGTAAATAATCAGGCCGGTAGATATAAATGTAAAAATACTGTTTAATTAAAAACAGAATATTTACTTAAATACGAGTATCGGTAAAAATAATGTTCAAAATAATTCATTACAATTTGTCGGTTGCTTATAACCAAGTTTCGTTAAAATTCGTTAATTTCCGTAACATGTTTATTTATATATATATATATATATATATATATATATATATATATATATATTGTGTGTGTGTGTGTGTGTGTGTGTGTGTGTGTGTGTGTGATGATATAAGCAAAAGCATCGGTTTTAATAAAACATCGAGAGGCACGTTAAAAAGATAAGGATTCTAAATGTATAAGTATAGTATTGATTTGTCCCCTACTTCTACTTACATATAATTTCATCAGTAAGGATATTTCTTCAGTTTTAAGTCGTTTTGTAAAATATTACATAAAATATCTTTTCATTTTGTCATTTAACTACCAACGAAGTTTCTTATTTAATTTTAAGTATTTAAAGGTATATTGGAGTTAATCTTTATTTACTGGTACGTTAGAAATACCGATCAAAATTGACTTGTTCATCATTCGAATAGAAGTAGGATTTATTATTATTAAAAAGAAAAAAAACCTGATCCTGCAAATAATTTTATAAACAGCGACATACACTTCATCAGTCAGCTATAACATCAGATAAAATAAATAAATAAATAAAAAACGAACATTTTAATCTGATTTAGCAGTCAGTTTATCGATAATGGAAAAGATTAGCCATTTTATTCTTTACAGTTAGAATTTATTTTAAAAGGAAAAATATAGGTTATTGCTATTCATTTTTAAGTTATGATAATTTTCAGGTCACTCTATGAGGGTTACTGGTACGATGTAACCCAGTCTCACTTGCTGTATGATCGAGTCATCAGCAACTAAACCGGTTCTCCCACGAGGTTTTGTTTTTCTTGATAGATATGCAACTGGATTAAAAACAAAACCTGCCAATGTTCTTGCAGGGTCAACGGCCATCTAGCACAATGAGTAGATTGGGCTCCATAGCTATGGATGATACGGTATTGGAAGGAAGGTTTTTCTAGACTGAAGTCAATGACCACGTCTCTGTGATCATGAGCCTTCAAGTTAGAGAGTATCGGCTGGGGCTTGAGCTGGAGAGGTTTAGACTCAGTCGAGTCTACTTGGTCAAGATACACTATACATGAATGAATATCTTTTCGGCTTTCAAGTCAGCTATTTGGAGAGAGCTGGTCAGGTGCTCAGCTGCGCAGTAATCGTACGAACACACATAGTCAGTTGACTGATGATGACCAATGTCAATAACAGACCTTTACCTACGATTAACCAATTCACTCATGCGTGAACACAAGCAAAAAGCATATGTTATTACAGCGCACTAAATAATATTAACATTTTCCAAATGTCAGTTACCTTTGTGAAATGTTTACCCAGAGAGAAAATAATAAAAATAAAACCGTACAAGCTTAAACAAGGGTTAACTTGAAGCAGTGATATTAGTGTGTGTGTGTGTGTGTGTGTGTGTGTGTGTGTACTTTCTGGCACTCTAAACCGGTTAGGCTTACGGCCATGTCACATTGAATACACCGGTTCTTGCTCGATCACCGAAGTTAAGCAACGTTGAGCCTGGTCAGTACTTAGATGGGTGGCCGCTTGGGAATACCAGGTGCTGTAAGCGTTTAGTGACAGATGTGCGTTGTAGGTGCAGTAGATATCGGCTCAGAAAGAGAAATTGGTGAGCCGAATTCGAATTCCAGTTGAATACCCTGCATTCACTTAAGCACTGGTACCCTCGGGAAAGGTATTAATCCGTCCCTTCCCTCCGGTTATGGGTTAAATAACAGGATAGGACTTGAGGACCCTGCTCTTAAAAGAAAAACAAAAAAAACAAATCCCAATGAATCGTGATACTCGAAAAGAAAAAAATATTACTAGACACAAAAATTTATAAAAACAACAATAAATTGTTGAAAGAAAAATGTATTACCAACAATAAATAAATAAAATTTAGTTGGCAATAAATGACCCACCGAGGTGTTGATATGCCATAAAATACAAACTAACCAACCAACCTAAACCGGTTAATTGCAGTCGAATTCTCAAAACTGGAATCTCCAATGAAGCGAAACAACAAAACGGATCATGTGTGTTCATTTAAATTATCTTTTTAATGAATACAGGGTTTGATAGTTAAATTATTGCCATTTTATATTTTTAGTTTCGTGCATGCGAGTTGTTCGTTTTTTGTTTTGTTTTTATTGCACAGTATAGTAGGGTCAGTTGGGCAATTTGTGGTTAAATTGCACCATGACGCAATTAACTTCACCAGAAATGCTGTGCAAATTAGCATTCGCGCTGAAAGCTATAATACGAACATTGAGATTGTTTGGATGTCAATCTGAGGACAGTGAAGAGTTGGCTGAGTCTAATGATGATTACGAAGATACGGCAGCTCGGAAAACCCATCCTGATTAATCTGATCAGAAAAGAACTCCCAACTTTTATTGGTGAGGGCCTCAGACTCAACAAGATAGTGCTACCCTTAGCCAAGAGAGTGGCTGCTGGAAGATTGCATGTCTTGTAACGGGTCTCTGCACCATGCCACACAAGCAGGCGAACCCAGTCATGTCAGACAATTTCTGCGACCATATCATCTCTTACATCTGGTCATCTAACTCCCTAGACTGCAACCCCCTTGATTATTATATGTGGGCGCAGTTGAGTGACAGACCAATAAAACTTCTTGTAACACCAAAGATGAAATGAAGCCAAGGATTATGGCAGCATTCACCAACTTAAACGAGGAAACCGTCCAGAATAAATGTAGGAGATTCCGAAGTCACCCTGAGGCCGTCTGTAAAGCCAATGGCGATTTTATTGAATAGATTTACTCTTTATCATTTCAAGATATTTTTGTATATATTAAGTATATTTTTTGTATAATTTTGGTAATTACATTTGCTAAAGAGAAGTCAGCGTAATTTAGTCGGCAATTTATCCATTGCCCCCTGTATATTCGTTTTTATATCCCTATATTCTTTGCTCTTATCTATTTTCCTGTTGATGTAAGTATAAAAAACAAAATAATAACGTATAATTTCAATCAGTCAGTCAGTTAAGTACCATACGTGATACACGCTTGGGCGATCATGTCTCGAAAGAGACATAACTGACAGGACAGAAGATTATCTCGCAGTAGGTTGCCATTGCTTTCTGCGGTAGACTGGTTGCCGAACAAGGCTATAGAACCCAATCTGTCCTGTTATTTAACCCATACCTGGAAGGAATAGACGGATTAATATCTTTCCCAAGTGTATTTACGCGTAACTGAATGCAAGAAATTCAACTGGAATTCGAACTCGGTTCCCGATTTCTTGTTCCGAGCCGATATCCACTGCACCACAACGCACATAGGATAAAATTCCATAATAAGCATAAAGCAGAACGGTTACGGTTGGTTGTCTGCAGGGTTACTATATGATCAGTTGACGATTGTCTACCATGAATTTAGGAGCGTTTTTTTTTTGTTATTTACAGCATGAATTTATTTTCTCTCTTCAACGTGAGAATCAATTTCCATATTCTCGTCTCGATTCTTTTGCGCCGACTAAAGAAAGACAATGTTTTTCGAATTGTATATTTTGTCTCCCTCTATCTCAACATGCCTCTCTGACTGTCTCTGTGTATGTTCATCAGTGCCTGATAAAGAATCATACTCAAAGACATTCTTTGTATACCTTTTCCTCTCTCACCTTCTCACACGACCTTGAGCGTTTCGGGCCGAGACAAATATACGAACGCTGGCAGGACGACCGTATTAATCAGTTGGCTTCATTTTAGATACGGTGTTAAATGTCTATCACAAACATTATTCAGTCTTACACCAGCAGTAATTTTCTTTACTTGAAACCACTTTTTGATTTTGAATGTGCCATGTACTTAACGAACCTTAAAAGATGCAGCTTCAATATTACTTTTGAAAATTATATATATATATCGTCTAAAATGACGGCAACATATTGACGTACCCACTATTAAGTTTCTTAAATTAAGACATAAGACCCCTCCCAGCGTGTCAGGAGGGATATATATATATATATATATATATATATATATAGGTACATCCAATTTTACCGTGGGAAAATCAGCATAGTCTGAAGTAAAAGGCCTCAAACTAAATAAAAACAAAGTTTTCTCGGCAAAATGTTTATGCTATCATAAAGAGGATAGATCAAAGTATTTTTTAATTATTTTTACAATTTTTTAAAATTGTTCTAACAGGTTCTGAAAGGCTCATTTAGTGGTAGAAAATCTTTTTTTTTATCTCGTCATTGAAAGGGGTAAATTGACGCTATAGTTTATTACGTCAACAGCGTAATATTACGCGAAGGCATTTTTTGACTGTGAAAGACACATTAATTTGGAAATTCTTGCAAAACTCAAATAATCGTCTGATTTTGACGAAAATTTCAGGACTTATTCACAAATGACTGAAATGATTTTTGAAATAATTATTTTAAAAAAATATTGGTAAAAAATATCTTTTTTTTAATTTGTTACCCCCCTCCCAATATTTAATTTCCAGAAATGTCGAAAAATGCAACTCGGTCACAAAATATAGATAGTTTTCATTAAATTCAGGAGTCATTAAGTAAAGCTAATCAACTGTCTTTTTTTCTTCAAAACAAGCTACCTTTTAGAAAATTAGCTCTGAATTAGGAAAACAAAAATGCAATAAAACTATGCCAATTTTTATTTGGGTAAACTTTTAATTACTTTTATAAACATAAATTAAATTGTATCATCGTCTGAATAAAAAAAAATTTTTCCGTTAGTAATGAATTTTTACAAGAATTGTTTTTATTTTTTATTACGTAATTTAAAAAGTTTCATAAGTCTTTTACAATTCTCTCCTTATAGGTCTCTCAGATGTTTTTTAATTAATGTGTGGCAAATATATTTATTAATCGAAAAATTTAAAAAGTTACTCTAAAAGAGAAGCTTTTTTTTAGTAATTTAATTAAAACTGTTTATTTTTGCATGTTAATTTTCCGTTTTTGGTAAGTACGGGTGCCCATAAACGATATAAATCTGTAAAAGGTCACGTGATTCAAGGGTTGTCCGCCCTTACATAAAATTTTCCCGTATATAAACCCCGAAGGTCCTTACTGCTATTCTTTTCATGTGTGTCTCTGAATCGCTCAAGAAAGAACTCATTTATAGTCAGAATTTAAATATTTAAAGTAACTTTTATATTTTTAACTTATTAGTTTAATCATTTTAAATATTAATTGTGAATCTATATACCTGACAGAATTTAGAAAAAACATCAAAACTTCTTTTTTATTTGTTTTGCTTTTTTGGGCTGTTCATTCCAATGGCATGTGTTAATGATTCATAAAAGAAATTATTAGGGATAAAAATGTTTACTTTCAATGTGTGCTTGCAAAATGTGACTAAGAAATAAATATGTACTACAATGTTATGGTGGATAGGCTAAGATTAAAACAATTTGGAAAAGGTTTCATTCTCAATTGAATGAAAAAGCCATTTTTTAGTTTCTTTATTTCATAGCCTAATCCTACTAATGAAATTATGCATTTTCAATGTTAACCTAATACTTTGAAGTTTATTTTTAATTGTAAATGAATGTGCAAAACACATGTTATAAATTATTTTTACCCTTAGTTATCAAATTAAGGGAGATATCTACATTCACATTGGAAAAAATCAAGAGGAAAGTTGGAATTTTAAAAAAATATGTTTAATTTCAATTTGTGTTTGCAGAATGTTTTTAAGAAACAAATATGCACTACAATTTTATGGTGCCTAGCTAAGATTAAAACAAATTGGAAAAGGTTTCATTTTTTTATTTTCAATTGAATGAAAAAGACATTTTTTTTCTATTTTATTTCATAGCCTAATCCTACTATTGAATTTATGAATTTTTATTGATTAACTCCTACTTTCATGTTCTTTTTTAAATTGTAAATGATTGTACAAAACACATGTTATAAAATTATTTTACCCTTAGTTATCAAATTAAGGGAGATACCTACATACCTGTACCTGGAAAAGCAGCTAAAAAGTGAGGAGGATTGGAGTGCCAATTAAGAAAACTCAAGGCCACAAAATATTCCCGAAATTCCTTTCTCTTCAAGATATTGCATAAATACAGTATGACATGTACAAAATATATAGATACTTATTTATAACATCTACAGTTATGTAAAAATTAAATTAGATATTTTTACCTAGTTATCTTACTAATTAATATGAATAAGGCATAATAAAAATATTAATAATTAGCATAATATTTCATAACTTTACTGGGTTATTTTAATTTCATTCTTTGTTATTAAATTGTAAAATTATTTTAAAAGCAATTTCAATTTTTATTTATTTAGCAAGCATATTCAATCATCCAGCTATAATGCTAAATGAACATTGTATAAAATATTATGTAATTGATGAAAATATTGTTATGGTTAGCTATGCAGTTAAAAAACAGAAACCGGTTTTTAGATACATAAAAATTTGGCATTTCCGGACGCCATACTTGGGGTGTTGACAGACAGTAGCTGACATATTCAATCAATCACAGCTCGAATTACGTTGATGACAGGACTACTGTATTTAAGATAAGTTTATGTCTTAAATTTCATAAAGTAAGGAATTACTATTGTGTGAAATCAGATTAAGGTAAGGTTCAATTTAAACAATTGACTTTAAAAAAGTGTCTTTGATGTATATATTTTTTTTTTCAAGATTTTTTAAACAGAAAGTTGGCTAATGTTGACGCAACCTGTCAATAAATCAAAAAATGGTGGAAAATTTAAAGTTTGTTTTTTTTTTCGAAAAATTTCGGATTCCAATTGATATAATTTCAGTTTAAAATACACCAGTGTATTTTGATTATTGGAATTACTAACTTTAATCCCTTGGCATTCAAATAGACCTAATTTTAAAGCTTGAAGATAGATTAATTATTTTTAAATTTTCAATTTAAATTTAGGTATCTAAGAATTGATTGGAGGTACCTATATATATATACTATAGTCATCCGCTGTTTCACTATATCACAGCTCATCAGTACGGTTAGACTCCGATTGCTTTTTTACCCAGGATTGAAACCCAACCGAACTGGCGTCTGTCGTCGATTCTACCTCTGGGCTACGAGCTTTCGGTGGAAGAAGGTCGACTTTTTAACGCGTATATCATTATACACGCCCAATAGCCATCGTGCTCTAATTCATTATTGAATGAGCGATAACGGTCTTTATTATAAATAAGGGGATATATATTCACAACAATAAGGCACTGTTAAAGAGCGAACACGCCGCAAGAGCTTTCATAACTGTCAGTGAAGAGAATGAACTGAGCCGACGCTGCCACGCTTTTATCTCTCTCTCAGGAGGGTTATATATATATATATATATATATATATATATATATATATATTTCCGCGACTTAGGTTTTTCAACCTTTCGCTATCTTCGGGCGATTTACAATAACTGATTTTACTGTTTTTCAAACGCTCGAAAAAAGATTTTTTTTTTACTAACGCGCGACTGAAATTTTCAAACAACCGAAATATTTTCAAAATTAGGAATGAGTTACTTAAGAATCTTAGAACACTTTCAACCATGTTTGTATGAACTTAGTAAATAAATATGGAAAACATCTTGATATAACTTAGAGCATAGTGAAAATAGCCAAACCATGCAACATTGGTAATGTGCGCCTCTATGACAGGAGAAGAAAAATAGCCATTATGTTGTTCTCAGAAAGAAGAAAAATACTAAATAAAAAGATCAGATATTATGTCCAAATATAATCATACCTTTAAATACTTACGACGATCGTACCAGCATGGATGGAAGTGTTCTAATATATATCTATATCTATATATATATATATATATATATATATATATATATATAGTTTAACTACTTAGTTTTTGGTCATAATAAAATAAGACCAGTACACAGTTGTATTAAAAAGCGTTTAATTTTGCTAAAAGATACATAATCATACCATCTGAACATATTGATATAATCTTACATTGCCGCAAATCAATACTTTACTACAGAGGTAAAGCATGGATTTAAAAAAATCAAACACTTCACCTTTGATGTACCATAAGCAGACGAGGGCGGAAATTTCAGAATTGATGGGTATATAGATTTTAAATAAAATCAACAAAATAATCCATATAGACAACCACGGATTACACAGAGATGACGGATTAATGATAGCACCGGACAACAAAAGAGAATGATAAAAATAAAAAAAATAAAATTTCAAATTATTAAAAAAATATAGATTTTGACATAATAATAGAAACAAATAAAAAAAATAGTCCAATATTTAGATGTGGAATTAAATTTACAAATTGGCAATGTTTCTCCATACATGAAAGCAAAAACAAGATCTAACTATCCCAAAAGCATAATCAAACACATTCACAAAAAATAGAACACAGGTTATCAAAAAATTTCTTTTAAAAAAAAACAATATTTGATGAAAAGAAAAAAAACTATGAAGATGCACTAAGAAAATCTGGCCACAAGAACATTTTAGAGAATACAATTTCCAACCAAACAGACAAATAAAAAACAGTGATCAAAAACTAAACATTATCTGGTTCAATCCACCATTTAAATTAGAAATAAAAACCAAAATAGGACAAATATTTTTTAAACTAATCGATAAACACTTTCCAAAAAGCTCAAAACTAAACAAAATTTTCAATAGGAATACAAGCTAAGTTATAGCTGTACTAGTAATTTAGAAAATTTCATTAAGAAACAAAACGCCAGAAATTTAAATAGCATTATACAAAACAAGATCACTAATAAAGAATGCAACTGCAGGGAGAAAAATAAATGCTCACTTCAAGGACTTTGTAAATGACTTCTTTTGTATTACAAAGCAAAAGTACATGACTTGAATGGTCAAAACAAAACATATTTGGGATCAACCAAAAACACCTTTAAGAACCAGATGGTTCAATCACAGGTCTACATTTAAAATAAAAAAAAAAACTTAAAAAATTGTACAAAATTGGCTAGCCACGTGTGGAAATTAAAATTAAAATATGAAAAAAGTTCCAGACATAACGTGAAGTAATGCGAAAACAGCCAGGCTTGACAACGGTAGCAAAATATGTAGACTGTCTCAGGAAGAAAAGTTAGCGATTATGTTATTTCCAAACAAAAATGAATCATTGAATGAAAAAACGGAAATTATGACTAAGTGTAACCATACCAAAAAATACCTATTGGGTTCATACAACCATGGATGAAAACGTTATAATTTTTTCTAATTTTAAAAATTGCGCGTTCAAAAATTCCCCGTTACGTGAGCGTTCAAAAAAAAAAAAAAATCGCCGTTACGTGAGCGTTCTTAAAAAAAAAAACAAAAAAAAAAAACCCCGTAAAATCAGTTATTGTAAATTATCTGAAGACACCGCATGGTAGAAATCTAGGTCGCGTAATAACTCGTTTACAAATGAAGCATGCATATATATATATATATATATATATATATATATATATATATATATAATCTCTCAGTTAACCTGTAGAAAAGACAATATTTATAAATGTAAATGACAATAGGAAAACTGTATTAGTTGCCAACACGTTCCACATTGGATGAAACGCGTTGGCAACTAACACAGTTTTCCTCTTGTCATATATATATATATATATATATATATATATATATATATATATATAGTGTACAATAACTCATTAAAAAGAATTAAGAATTGTTGTACCATGTGCATGGCAATCAGCAAGCAAACGTTGAAACATCGGTTCCCGTTGGCTCATCGGAGTTAAGCAACGCCGAGCCTGATCAATACTTAGATGGGCGACCGTTTGGGAAAAACATGTGCTGTAAGCTTGGATGTTCGGTGTGTGATGGATAGTGGATCGGAATTGTTAATCGCAGAGCCGAGTTCTAATTTCACTTTGGTTCGTTATATTCACTTAGTTGCAAATACTCTTGGCAAAACTATGAATCCACCTCTTCTCCCTCCAGCTATGGCTTAATTCGTAAGACTTGTACCAGTAAATCATCATTATCTCCTAAAATTTTCTACAATCGAAACATATTTACTAGATTTAAATAATCAATGGAAGGATTGATAAGTCATAGAAAACGAATCAACGAAAAAAAAAAAATATCATCCTGTGAAAGTTCTTTGTTGGACATAAGCCTTAACCCTAGATCACAGGGAGGAATGGACTATTACCCTACCGCGATGTTCTAATGCATTTGGCTGGGGCGGATGTGACGCACCTTGGTGATCATGTCTCTTTTCAATTCATGATTGCTCAAGAGTGAACGTAACGAACCCGACTAGAATTTTGAACCCGGCACTCGGCTTTCTTACTCTGAGCAGTTATCCATGACACCACCCATATATGGCACATTCAAGTTTACATCGCCGGGTATTTGAAACGGCAGAGATAATTGACAGATGCATCCGGCCGTAGATGATGTGAACAAAATGCAAAAAAAAAAAAAAGAGCGACAACCGGCTTGAAAACATCAAGACAAGGGTAGGTGACAGATATATCTAGCCGTAGATGACGTCAGCAAAGCAACAACCCGAAAAAAGCAAAAATGTATGAGACTTTTAAGTCTATGTAAAGTCTAGAATTTTGGCTTGAAGAGATAGACACTAGCTAACGACTGTCGACGACTCCTTTGTATATGCGATCTCTCTCCGGCTGCCCTCTTGCTCTACACAAGTGTCACTGACAAAGAATATATATATATATATATTGTGTGTGTGTGTGTGTTTCTCGTTGTTTGTCTAGATCCAGCATAATATATAACATTTCCATGCAGTCACCCATTTAGGAACTGACCAGCTTCGACGTTGATTAACTTCGATGATATAACAAGAACTGGTGTTTCAACGTGATATGTCCGTACTGTTATGTAATATTCAGCAATTCAATGATGAAAGCATGTTCTGCCTTCAGGCAAGTTTGCCTGTATGATGTAGAATAAAGCTTGTATGATGATTGTCACGAGCATTGTGCAATAAGTAACAACAATATAACTAATTTTGAAAGGTATGAAAATTTCCATGCTAGGGAAACTAACATGTGGTATAGCACAACTATCATGTGGGTAGGCATAATTGTACTGAAACATCGAATGGCTGCTAAAAAGGTTGAACTATGCTCTGGATGTCTCTGATGTTATTGAACGTTCACTATAAAGGCGAGCAAGAATTGTTACTTTCGGCAGTCTTATACTATGATGCCAGGAGCTGGGCCTGTGTTAGAGACGAATAAACTTGCGAGATGTGCGTCATGGTAGATCATAATCTCACCACTGAATTATTATTTCAGTATAGATTTCTAGTCAGTCAGTCAGTTAAGTGCCATACGTGAAACACGCTTGGGCGATCATGTCTCGAAAGAGACAAGACTGACTGGGCAGAAGATTATCCCGCAGTAGGTTGCCATTGCTTTCTGCGGTAGACTGATCGCCGACCAAGGCTATAGAAACCAATATGTCCTGTTATTTAACCCATAACTGGAAGGAATAGACGGATTAATACCTTTCCCAAGGGTATTTGCGCGTAAGTGAATGCAATGAATTCGGCTGGAATTCGAACTCGGCTCCCCGATTTCTCGTTCCGAGCCGATATCCAATGCACCACAAATGTTACTAAAATCAGCTATGCTCGCTTGGATTCTAAGTTATTATACCTGGTAATTAAATAACAGACAAAGTAGCTAAAGACGCTATTAACATGATAACCAACATAAAGATGCCTAATACAGACTTGAGAAACAAACACACACACATATATATATATATATATATATATATATATATATATATATATAATATTTTAGAACATGTACATAATGTTTTTTATGTGTCCTCTACAATCATATTGTTGTTTCGACATTGGGTCTCCAATGTCTCTTCAGGAGGAATGAAGAAGAATGGAAATCTTCGCTATCTATATTTGGTTACTTGTTAGTGTGAGGTTGGTTGGGGTTATTGATAATAAAGGGAATATGTCTTCTGTGTTGACCGTTAGAATTTTGAAGAAAATTGAGTGCGAAGTTAAATGGTTGATTAATGACATTAGCCGTTGGAATGTACGTTTTTATTGCTCGGGTATATCTTTTGGTTAGAATTCCGAAGAATGGTGTGCTTACTTGGTTACTTGGTCAGTTGTGCGTGTGTGTGCGGTTTTTTTTTTTTGTTTTTTTTTTTGTGGTTAGGGAACCCGTCCTGTTTGTTGACCTTAAGAATTTGATTAATGAGTATCTGTTGTTACTAGACGCATTTTATGTATTCTTTTTTATCTAGTACTAGATTATATTACTTGGGGTAGAGGACACATATAAAAAAATTATGTACATGTTCTAAAATATAATTTATAATAAATATTCGCAGCTCTATATATATTATATATCGAGCACTGTTTTAAAATAATGTTTTGAACGTTGGAAAAAATTCTTTCTTCGTTCTGTACTCACTCGTTATATATATATATATATATATATATATATATATATATATAAGAAAATTACAAGTAATATGGAACTGAAAACCAAACTATACATTATTCAATCAACTATGCGAGAATGGTTCCAGATTTGAGATAAACAGAACGTGAGGAAATAGTTTTATTCAGACTCTAAATATGGCAGACACATCTAAAAGAAATGAAACTCCTCCATCATGCAATAGTGCCTCTCATAGTCAAACATATTCTCATAAGTTGACATCATCTCAGTCAAACCTGAACAATATATTATCAAATAAACAATATTAAAGAACTCTTTCAAAACACTAAATCAAAGAATTTTTTTTTAACTTGTTAAAAAAAATCAGAATTTATACCAAAATATAAAACTATAAAATCTTGACAAAACTACATAAAGTTTTATATATGTTGAAAACTGAAAAAAGAAAAAAGAACCTTTTCAATCTTCATAAAAATTCCTAATAAAAATAACGATACCAACTCTAGTAACAGTTTGTATCAGAAACTGAAAACAAAATAGCTTTTATTAGAAAGCAGCATCCTTAATAAATGATAAAAAGAAAAAAATACTTTCACCACGTAACTTGTACCCAAAACTATCACTAATTGACATATAACATCAATCTATACCCCAAACTGCCACAATTCAAAACATTTATCTGGCCTTAAATAAACATATAGAAATTAAAATGACAAAACTATTGAATTACTGAATTCTTTTATGTGCCATGTTCCTTCAGGACATAGGTAATCATGGCCTTTCACATTTCCTTATCCCTTGCAGCTTTTAACAATCTTTCTCATGTTACTCCTCTCAAAACCTGCTCTTCTATCCATTTGCTTAAGTCCGTCAAGTATGTTATGCGTTGTTTTCCCTTGTCTGTCTTTCTCTCTACCTGTCCTGTGAGTATCAGGTTCCCCAAGATTTCCCTTCTTCCTCATTACATGTTCCAGAAACTTCAGCTGTCTTTTCCTGATGTTAACTATTCGTTTCCTTTTCGTTTCTATCCTATCAAAAACCTCGCCGTTGCTAACATGTTCGGTTCATGGTACCCTCCGCATCCCTTTGTAGAACCACATTTCGATTGCTTCAACTTTTGCCTCCATCTTTGAGATTGTCCAGCATTTACCGCCATATTGAAGGACAGACATCACATCACATCACATCACAATCCAATACTCTCCTCTTTGTTTCCAACAAACTTTTTCTGTCACTCAATACTCTACTCAGCTTCTGGAATGCATCCTTGGTTATCCCAATACGCCTTTGTATCTCAGTGTTGCACTTTTCGTCCTCTGTTAGAATACTTCCTATGTATTTAAATTTCTGTACCTGGTTAATTTCAATCTCCACGACTTGTAATTGGCATTTTGGGCTCCTTTTTTACATATGACTATGCGTTCAGTTTTCTGGTAGTTTATGTTTAATTCTTTATTTTCATTTTCTTTAGCTACCTTCTATAGAAGATCTTTTAGTTTCCTTTCCGTGTTTGCTATCAGCGCTGCATCATCTGCGTATCTTATATTGTTCATATTGTGGCCGCCAATGACGAAACTGGCAGGATTTCTAGTTCTCTCACTGTATAGGTTGAATAGATCTGGTGAGAAGATTTACGATAACATTGTGAGCATAAATATTGCGTTCCTTGTTTTATCTCTGGCTTGATTTTATTGCGTGCTCTATTCATCAGAATGTGGATGATCAGTTTTGTTATGTGACTCAATGAGTTGATGTTTTCTGCTATGAAAATCGACTGCTTAGGTCTTTCTGTATATTGTCACTGTTGTAGATTTCATTTATTATTTCTACAATTTTGTCTACGCCGAAATTGTCTAAAGCTGTCAGTATTTCTTTTACAATACAGTCTGGTATTGCTGCTTCGTTTCTATTTAACTTAGTCCGTACAGCTTTCGTACTGCCCGTAGGTATTTGTGTATTGTCGGTTGCTCTAAGTAACCTTGTCCCATCAGCAATGGAGGCCTACACGACTGTGTTGCAGAGTTAGTCGAATTTTGTCTCATCGTGCTTGTAGTTTTACTGCAAATACACGATCCTAGCGGTTCGTGTTGAGACCTCTGGGATAATATTTGTTCAGATCTGTACTGTGGATATCATGCGATCTGCCAGTAATTCTTTTACAATGCGTTGGATTTTGCGAGTGTCTGTACTCTCTGGTTGTCCAGAAACTGTTCTTCGAGTATAAGAATGCTCATTTTACTATTGTCACCAAAACTGAGACACAACGGATTTGTCACTCAACAAGCACAGCTATTCTCTGAAATAATCATCCAGCCACTCGAAAGTTCACAATCTGACCCTTTAAAAAAAAACCTTCATCCCATTGGGCCTTATCGCAGCATGTGTCATTGTTTAAAGCTTAAGCGCAGACACTATACTGATATATCATGTTCCGCCACATGGTAACCGAATATATATATATATATATATATATATATATATGTGTGTGTGTGTGTGCGTGTGTGAAATGTGTGTGTGCGTGTGTATGTGCGTGTGTGAAATGTGTGTGTGTGTGTGTATGTGCGTGTGTGAAATGTGTGTGTGTATGTGCGTGTGTGAAATGTGTGTGTGTATGTGCGTGTGTGAAATGTGTGTGTGTGTGTGTGAAATGTCTGTATATATATGTGTGTGCGTGTGTGAAATGTGTGTATATATATATATATATATATATATATCGTTCATTCAGTAAGGAATTTGAACACTCTCGGCTACTGTCGTGTGTTTATATTGTGTATATAACACGCTAAAATCTGCTTTCCTCTGTCTCGAGTGCCCATAGCTTGGAAGTAAAATCGCCGACTGACGTCAAAGCGGTGGTGTTTCAATTGCTAGAAGCAATCAGATGTCTAACCGTACTGATGAACTGTAATACAGCGAAATAGGACTGTCTGCGGGTGACATATATATATATATATATATACTCACACACGAAAGGATGCTGAAAAAGACTCTTTCATCTTCGTAAACATATACAGGGTCAGTCAGTTAATTGTCATACGTGATACACAATGCTTGGACTCTCATGTCTCGAAAGAGACATGTCTGAGTAGGCAGAAGATTTTCCTGCAAAAGTTGCCATTTCTTTCTGCGGTAGACTGGTTGTTAAGCAAAACTATTGAACCCAATATGTCCTGCTATTCAACCCTTGAGGAAAAGAGATAGATTAATACCTTTCCCAAGAATATTTGTGCGTAAGTGAATGAAACGAATTCGACTGGAATTCGAAATCGTCTCTCTGAATTCTCATTCCGAGCCATTATCCATTACACTACGACGCATATCCAGTGGACTCCGAGTAATTGAGAACAATTTAAAGAGAAACAAAGAAATCCAACCGAAAAAATTTTTTTCAGTCAAATTGTACACATGTTTAACTTAGAGAAATAGGAAAATGTTTTTAAAAAAAAATAAAAATAACAATCACCCCTCCTACCTCGGAACTGACTGCATATCCTTATCAAGTGGTTTTGTTGATATTGAAAATCATGTCCATGTTGGCCTTTCCCTTTATCACACCCCAGCGGTAGTAGCCCAAGGGATTCAAATCAAGAGAGTTAAAATACTAGATATCGGAGGGATTTGGTCGTGATCATTTTCGTATGGGTCGTGTGTGAAGAAGCAAAGTCTTGCCGGAACAAATGCGAATGATTCAAGACTTGACTACCAAGTCTAGCACCACGATGCTGGCGATGGCAGTGTCACTGACGCCTTGCAAGAAAATGGTTGGTATGACCATGGCTGTTCATAATCCCTAAGACCTTCATACAGATACTTTGAATCTGGTCTGATTGTTCATTAAGGCGGGACATCATTGTGCAAGCATTTTCATGAACAAATTTTTTATATTGGTGGTATTCTGAGTTTAGCTAAGATGTGGCACAAGGCCGTAAATATAGGGAACCCAAATGGGGACCGGGTTCACTACTCAGTCTTAACTGTTCTAGCAAGACAAGCTTGGTAACCATTATATCACGCCGAGGTGCTCTGCCACCGCACAGTTGGTCTCAGCTCTGCACACTGTTTATATGTGTATACCAACATACATATAATTACACTTGCCTCCCTACACGCACAGTTTATATATATATATATATATATATATATATATATATATATATATTTAAATTGTGTGTATTTTGGCAGCATTTTTTCATTAATGCATGTTTCATTGAATAATATAGACAAGTTTTGTCTATTAATTTTGTGTAGGATCCGTTCATACCGTCTGATATACTTGATGGTGATGTCGTTGAAAGACAACAAAAAATCACAGTATTTGTTGAATTTTTTATCGGGTTTAAGCTTTCGGCTCACATAAGCCATTATCAAAGAGTAAATATTAACACACAGTAAACATAGAACATTTAAGCTATTAACAATAATATATTATATTTTCAATTTAATTCTCTTTATTGTTAATAGCTTAAATGTTCTATGTTTACTGTGTGTTAATATTTACTTTTTGATAATGGCTTATGTGATCCGAAAGCTTAGACCCGATAAAAAATTCAACAAATACTGTGATTTTTTGTTGTCTTTCAACGACATCACCATCAAGTATATCAGACGGTATGAACGGATCCTACACAAAATTAATAGACAAAACTTGTCTATATTATTCAATGAAACCTGCATTAATATATATATATATATATATATATATGTTTTATACGCATATATTACGCAATAGAATGCTTCCTCAATAATGTCTATTCTAGGGTCACAGAAGGTTTCGGGCCTCCATGACATCTGACTTTCTCTTCCATGGGCCCGTGTGTGTGTGTGTGTGTGTGTACATTTACCAATATTGAACAAATAATGCCAGGGTGGGAATTATCTCAGGGAATGCCGGTAGCGTTGATCGTTCTCATTCTCAGATGGGTCTTTGAAAGGAAATGAAGTCGCGATAGGTTCAATGGTCAGCGCTTGCATAAAGGTCAAACAAACATGTCAAAATTTGTATCAGGTCATTGTTCCTCTTTTGATAGAAAGTTCATATATTCCTGTCTACTTTTGCGCGCGTACACACGCATGCACGTTATGGTAAAGTAAAGCAACGATGAACCTGATCATTATTTTGAGAGAGAACTGCGTAGGAATATCACTCTATACAACTTGAAACCTTCGGCTAAACTAAGCAAACCTTAGTAAATGACTACATACACACACACATTCTTGTGTGTTCGTGTATATAGTATTATTATTATAAACGTTATTTTACTGGGTTCACATGTTTGAGTTGACATCCTGGTTTTCATTTTTTAAACAGTGAAATTAATATCAACCGGCCTAGATCGAGAAGTCTTAATAAAGATCAGTAAGCATATTTTCTCTAGATCTAGGCCGGTTGATATTAATTTAAGTAATAATAAAAAAACATACAGATGTCAAGTTAAACGCGTACAAACTAAAAATGTTTACAGAAATAAGTTGGGAAAATTATCCATTTAAAATTACTAATACAGTATGTGTATTACTTTATATGTGAATTCTTGCCTAGAAGTGAACATGCATGTAGTAACATATATAACGAGAATTCAACGTTGTATGAAAACACATTATAAAATATCTGAATTTTACTGAAGGAACCAGGCGACGTGTCGAGCTTCCTTGAAAAGCAATATCTATTGGACAACATTAGTACAAGCACTTACATGAAGAATACTTTTATGCAAACAAAAGCGTATTTCATGGCCTTTGCATTAAAAAGAAAACCTTCAAATCCCTCAGGATTTTAATGACTGGGTTGTTCGGGCTTACAAATCTGTAGCCAGATTCAATAGGCAAAGAGCGAATAAAAAGGTCATAATGCCCTTCGCGACTTGAATGCGAACGATTTATTCATTATGAATTCGGCGTTTTGATAAAAACTGCTACGTGTTAACAATAAGAAATCAATATTATTATTGTTATACACTGATTTGTTTGGACTGATGTACTCATCTTGGGTGTAACTTTCCGACCTTCTTTAGGCGTCTGTTGTAGTTGTCAATCTCCCGGGAATTTCGTACGGACTTAATCTTTTTTTTTTTTTTTTAATCCACATGAGTTGAGTGTTATCATTTTATGGTTCGTCCTTGTTATATCTGTCGCTTATCTCTTACGATAGTAAATAACATTTTTTAAACTCGATGTTAGAATTGAAGCTTACTAACTACAATAAACACCTGAAGAAGGACGGAGAATAAAATGGCTGAAACGTTGTGACGATGAGAAGAGTCCGAACAAATCTGTCTATAATAATAATTTCTCATCCGAAAAATTCAAACAAAAATCAATATTAACCATTAATCTATATTTGCTACGTTTTCAATTTTAAGATTACAGCTTTTTATAAATGTCACTTGATAATGATAATACATCCTAATGCTACATCAAGTAGGGCTCACATGGATTCTGATCTTAATATGTTTATAATAAGATTTAGGTGTATATGTTTTGTCTTAGTAGATTAAGATAGACTATATATGTCGTTCGCTACTGCAAATTTTCTTCTCAGATGGTTGATCTTAACTAGATGGACTTGTTTATTAGCAGAAAGTCCTCGGCATGACGATAAACTCTATCCGGCTGCAAGGGTCCCTGATCGGGAGATTAGAGGTTTTAAGGAGCGCGGAACAACCATTTAAATGGTGCTATTCCTAGGTTTACCCTAACCCGAAGTGGTAGCACTTTTTAGGGTCTAAGCTATGGGTAAATAATGAACTCTAAACTAAAATCTAAACATTAGGAAATTATAAAAAATACATTTTCGTAATAAAAATACCAGCAATACATTTTTATCTGTCCTTGAAACCATAAAATTGCGTCTAAAATATTTAGATTCTGGCATCAAGTAACCCATAGAGGTTGATATACCGCTAAACAAAACCAACCATCATGAAAGTACTTTGGCATAGCATTAATCCAAATTAATTCACTGGTTACTTAGCAGAAGCTAATAGTATAGGATTCCTTTCAAATCCCACCAGATGCACAGCATGACTTTCTTACTATGAAGATCTGCTTTTGGGGTGGCTAAATTTAGATCATATCGTTTACCCCGTATCTTTTTTTCTTGAACATTTCCGTAAACGATCCATTTCTTATCACCTGCTACAATTTGCTTAAAGAATGGCGCATTTTCGCTGCATTTATATAGCAAATCGCAGATAGAAATGCGATCCAAAAGATTTTTTCACTCAGATCATGAGTTGTTTCATTGTTGCCATTTGAGTACCTAAGTTTCACTAAGTGCTCATGGATCGTGAATTTTGATAAATCCAATGTCTCTGCCTATTCCCGCGGTGTGTAATATGGGTTATTCTCAATCAATATCTTGATTTGGTCGTTATCTGTAGTGGGGTGTCTGCCTGAGCGTTCTTTAAAAATGAGGCTACAGTCACCAACTGGAAACTTAGCTAACCATTTCGGTACAGTACTGTCAGTTGTGGTGCAGTGGATATCGGCTCGGAACGAGAAATCGGGGAGCCGAGTTCGAATTCCAGCTGAATTCATCGCATTCACTTACGCGCAAATACCCTTGGGAATGGTATTAATCCGTCTATTCCTTCCAGTTATGGGTTAAATAACAGGACAGATTGGGTTCTATAGCCATGGCTGGCAACCAATCTACCGCAGAAAGCAATGGCAACCTACTACAAGATAATCTTCTGCCCAGTCAGTCATGTCTCTTTCGAGACATGGTCGCCCAAGCGTGTTTCACGTATGGCACTTAACTGACTGACTGTCAGTTACAGCACTTTCAGCGTACACAGCACGTCTTTTTTGTTGCTTTCGGGGCATTTTTGCCTTTGTTGTAAAAAACAAAAACAAAAACAAAAAATAAAAAACATCAAAATGCATTTTTAATCTTCCACTTTCATAAGGATGCAAAATTGACACGAATTAAGTAATTTTAAACTGTCTTTCTCAAGAGATATTTTGAAGTGTACTCTAACAAGAAATGTAAGCATATTAAATCTGTCAATAAATTTGACATCATCTAACGCGTTGGAAATGAACGCCTACAAATCGGCATGAACTTCCCGGGCAGTCAAATATTCTTTATTCATAATTAGATATTACTTCTGAAAAAAAAAAAAAGACAACAGTCATAAGCGTTATTGCCGCTATTTTTTCTTTTGCTGGAATTCAGATGCAACATTCTTTTTGTCATGAGAAATTGTCATTCAAAATAGGCGAGCAAGTAAAGCATTAGAATAAAGAACAAAAGGTCCAGTATTTATATATATATATATATATATATATACTAGCAGTATAGCCCGGCGTTGCTCGGGTGTAATGAAAGCTTTAAAACTAATCCATACTCCTGGAGCTCAGACTCTTTGGACGTTGGTACGAAAGACTAAAAAGCAATAGTTGTTTCCAGTTAAAGTGAAACCGTAGACTGAAAGAAAAATGAATGGATGTAAGTTAAATTTTGATTTCCTGGTATCGATATCAAATTTTCTGCGCTATTGTAAGAACTGCAACTTTGAAACTTCTGAATATCTTTTCTTATGTCTTTGTCTATGAGTGTATCAAATTTGATTAAAATCGGACCACACCTTCTATACCCGATTTTTTCGATTATCAATTTTCGATATTTATCGGGGGTACCTTGACACAAAACCTAGCTAAGAACACTCGCAGACGCTTATAGTACAACTATGTAAATTTTCAAGAAAATCGGTTCAGCCGTTTCGGAGTCTATAGGTAACGGGTACACACAGACAAAGTTCTATTTATAAATAAGTTTAGATTCTCTTTTACTTCAGAATGAATTTAATGCTTTTTTCCTATTATTCCGTATTATTATCTATATTTTTTCACTATTTTAGATTATTATTATAATTATTATTTTTATCACTATTTTATTATTATTATTCTCATTATTATTATATTTTTTTATATACTATTATATATGATTTTATAATTTTTGAGAAATTTTGTTTGGAAAATATGTGTCATTCAGCAGGACTCGAACCTGCGACCCCATAACAACGTAGGATGCATCAAATCAACTAATGGCTTCACCTATGTTGTTATGGGGTCGCAGGCTCGAGTCCTACGGAATGACACATATTTTCCAAACAAATTTCTCAAAAGTATTCATGCCGGTAGACTGTTTAATCAAAAACAAAATATCTACTCAAATACGAGTATCTATTAAAAAAAACAAAAAAAAAAAACAAAACAGAATAATGTTAAAAAAAAAGAAATTAAATATGTCGGTTGTTATTCTATTTCGTTAATCTCTGGAACTTTCCGTAAGATTGTCTTTTTACATTGCGATACACTTTCAGAGAAGAGATAAATATTCACGAGAAACCGAAAATTTGTGTTTTTAAGGCTTACTTCAGTTTCGTCTACTGTGAAATCATTTGTGGTAGATTTACGACGCATCAGATCAATTGATGGCAATTGTTAAGGGTCGCAGGTTCGATTCCTACCGAATGACATTTTCGTGTGTGTGTGAATGCATATTTACTCTATTGGAGGCAGCAGGTAATTAAACATGTTAAATATATCAGACAATCAATGTCTATTTTGTTTAATTATGATTCGTTCTAAACAACATATTTTCGCTTTACTTTGTGGTAAAAATAAAGACCAAAATTATCCAGCAACTGGATATTTTTTTTATTACGCTTTTATTTTCGGTCAGCGATGTTGTAGGGAAAATTATTGTTGACTAATTTTTGTTTTATAGGTTTCTGTTAGCTTAGAAATATTCTTTAGGTTGATGAAATTTGTTGTGCTCTATTTAAGAAATTAGTTATTGTAATTTTGTATAGGTACCGCCACTAGATCGCTAAAAAATCTTATAGGATGAATAAAAAAAGAACCCAAACTTAATAAAAACGAACTTTTCCCATGAAAATGTTTATATTAAGAGGAAAGATCAAAGTATTTTTAATTATTTAAAAAAAAATTAAATTCCTTCTAACACATTCGAAATTTTGATAAAAAATATTATGATTTTAGTTAGCGGGTAACCAAATCGCTACGAGAATTTACAATGGTAAACGTAATATTACATAACTCTGTTTTTTTCCGGTGACACATTAATTTGAAAATTCTTGGAAAATCAAATGTCGGATTTCAATGAAAATTTCAAAACTTATTCAGAAATAAATGAAATTATTTTTTAAATTATTATTTTAAAAAAATCTTGGTAAAATACTTTTTTGTACATCTGTTACTCCACCTTTACGTAAATTCATGAAATTTTAAGAAATTAAATTTTGCTAGGAAAATTGGTTTTATTAGTTAAACGCAGAACTCATTGGAGAATATAAATCATCTATTATTTTTTTGAAAAACTTTACCTCTGTTTTCGAAAATCTGCTCTCAATAGTAAAATAAAAAATGCAATATAACTATTACATTATTGCATTTGTTAAGCTTTTAATTGCTTGAATAAATAATATAAATTAAGTACATTATAGTCTGAAGAAAAATATTTTTTCTTGTTTTTTTTATTAATAATGAAATTTTAAAAGAATTTTCATTTTTTAAAAATTATAATAATTAATAAAGTTTCAAAATTATTTAAAAATACTTCAAAGATTTGTTGGAATTAGATTATAAAAGTTAGATTAAAAAATTATTGACACGAAGATTATATTTACTAATCGAAAATTAAAAAAATAATACAAGTCGTTGTGCCTCCATATCTTTAAAATAGTTTTTATTTTATTTTGTATTATTTATTTATTTATTTATTTATTTATTTTGTGTATTTGAAGTTTTTCTATATGGTAATTTCTATGTGTAAATTAAAAGGTCATGTATGTGTCAGAGTTTCTTCCCTTACCGGAAAAATGTGTACAATTATGTCACTTGTGATTGCCACACACTTTTATCTTATTTAGCATCTGTAAATCTGTCAATACATATGGTGGAAAGGTCAGAAAGTTGTACTCTGCGTTTAAGAAAGAGTTTTATTGTGATTCCCATGCTATAAATGAGTAATACTTGTGTAAATCAGATGAATTTCACATTAAATTTGCTAATTTTCCAAAAATAATGAGTCACAGATGTATATTTTATCTTTGCAAGATTTTAAAACCGAGAATTAACTTTTGTTTACAAATATGTCGATCGCACAAAAATGCCCACAAAATTGAAAAAGTACATTAGATTTTATTTCTATCTCGACGTCGAGGAATGAGATTTTGTTATGAACCCTAAGCTTATATGTAAATTTTAGCTTTGAGGATTCTTTCACAAGTTCATTTTTGGTTTGCCATTTCATCTTTACATTTTTATCAAAACGAAAATGTCATCAATGTACCTTGTGCAGATTTCTGGTTTGTGGCTGGTTTTAAACACTTTGTTTTCAATATAAAACATGTAAAAGCTAGCGATGGCAGAACGTATAGGGTTTGTCATGCTAAGATTGATAGTTTGGATATATGTTTTGCCATTATGGTCGTGAAATGAAGTTTTCGTGGTTCAGGCCAGGAGTAGTTTCCGGAGAATAGCTGGTCGGATTTATGGAGGAGCTCCAGCGATTCTACAGGGAAAGCCAAAAAGAGCCAGAACTCCCTTCCCCAGAATTCTGGCTGGCCCTCGGTCAGCCACCCTCACTTTTATAGGTTTCAAAAATTCATGAAACTAATCAGATTTTGATGAGAGTTGATTTTCAGCACTTTCCCTCTGCGTTTTCTTATTCATTTAGCCTTTTAAGGACCCATACAGAGACTAGTTTAAAAGAAAAATAAACAAAATAAAACAACCAGATAGATAGAAACAGACATGTTGTTAGAGAAGGAAAAAGACTTAGTAGTCACATTTTCATATCTGAAGGAATACGTTAATTAGAAATAATGTCCTTAACTTGATATGTAGATACATAAGCAGTCAGTGGTTTATGGCCGAGTGAAAGAATTAGTCAGGAATTTTAGAAAAATTTAGTATCCTTTTAGTGAATCGGTCAGTTAGAAGAGAGCAAAAAAATGTCAATCCTCAAAATTATCAGTCATCATTCACAAGTATCAGCTAAAATTCGAATACCAGCGGTCAGGTCAATAAAAAATGTCATTTTACTCCGCCTTTTAAAAGCAAAATCATAGCGTTTAAAATATTTGAAAAAAAAAAAACAAAGTAAAAAAAAAAATAATTTTATATTTTTTACATCTCTGTTTTAGGTTAGTCAGTTAAGTGCCATACGTGATACACGCTTTGGGCGATCATGTCTCGAAAGAGACATGACTGACTGGGCAGAAGATTATCTCGCAGTAGGTTGCCATTGCTTTTTGCGATAGATTGGTTGCCAGCCAAGGCTATAGAACCCAATTCGCCTTATTATTTAAACCATAACTGTAGGGAAAAGACGGATTAATACCGTTCCCAAGGGTATTTGTGTGTGGGTGAACGCAAGGAATTCAACTGGAATTCGAACTCTGCGCTCCGATTTGTCGTTCCGAGGCGATATCCACTGAACCACAACGCACATCCCTCTTTTAGGTACCTCTACTAAATTGCTGAAAAAACAGCACAGTATGAAGAAAAACAACTCCAAACTTGATAAAAACGAAGATTTTTCCATCAAAATGTTTGTTATTATTCAGAGTAAAGATCAAAATTAAAAATCGTTGCTTGCAAAAAACTGGAAGCAGCTGAAATGTGGTTCTACAGATGGATGCTGCGGATATCGTGGACTGAGCATGCAAGCAACGATGAGGTGTTGGAAAGAATGGCAACAAAAAGGAAATTAATACTGAGCATCAGGAAGAGACAACTGAAGTTCCTAGGACACGCACTGAGGAAGGAGAGCTTGGAGAACCTGATACTGACTGGCCAGATAGAAGGAAAGAGAGACAGAGGAAGGCAGCGGATAACATATTTGCAGGGCATGATTAGGTGGATGACGGAACGGCGGTTGCCAGGAGTAACAGAAGCAAACATACTAAGATCCACAAGGGATAGGGAGACATGGAGAACCATGATCACCTACGTCCTGAAGGGACAGGGCACATAGAAGAAGAAGAAGCTTTCAATTATGACTAATATAAAAGTTCCAAACAAAATTTTTATTTTTTAAAAATTCAATTTAAAAGTTAGTTATAGAAAATGAATGGAGGTACCTACTGTTAGTAACTAATTTCGTCAAAGTGCAAACGGGTATTTGCAGTCAGCCTCGTGAATGAATTACCCGACTATACCCCGAGTTCAACCATTCGATTAAACTTAGATTTTGGAACTAGTAGTAGCGGAATTTGACTCTGCTCTTTAAGAAGTAAATTTCTATGAATACTAATGAAAATAATTTACATTGACTTTTGTTGAAGTCTAGAGAAATAAGTAAAATCAAAGCAGCATATTTTATCTTGGGTCTGTGTCAATCCAAATGCTCTATTTGATGTTTTGTTTCAGAGTCATGGAGATATATTCATGATATTATTTAAATTATGGTCGGACTTTGCTGAAAACATAAATTAATTGTACGGCTGTGGCACCCACAGCATTTTGATTGATTTCGTTGCATTATTTTATTTTCGCATTTATTTTTTTTGCTTCAAAATTTTTGTAAAGGAAAAAATCAGAGCAGACAAATCACACTTTTCTACTAACATTGACGTTAGTATTAACCCTTTAATTTTGTTTTAAAATTAACTTGTGTTCCAACAGCTTGAGAGTGGAAAAGAGAGCAAGAATAGATGAGAACTCCACTACTATGAATGAAAATGTATTCCGTTTAATTTAGTGAAGTAACATATTATTTTTTTTTTAATCATCTCACCCCAAGCAAGGCATTCCACTGCCACTATTGCGCATGGGGCTACATAGGGGAAGGTAAAGAGAAGGAGTGGATAGACATAGGGAATGTCAGGAGAAAGGTGATAGATGAGTAAGGATAGCGAGGATGAGTGTCGGGCAGATGGGAAGAGTGTTTGATAGAATGGGAGCAGGTTAGTGTGTTAGGAGGTGTCTATTGACCTTACATTTAAACTCCTGGAGATTGTAGCCGTCGGGGAAGCAATCGTTTGGAAGAGAATTCCACAGTCGGGAAGTGCGAGGAAAGAAACTGTTGGAGTAGAAGTTACGGCTGCATTTTATCGATTTCACTGTAAAAGGGTGGGATCTAGTTGCTAATCTAGTATCTCGTGCAAATTCGTATTTAGGGGGCACCAGTGATCTAAGTTCATCGGAGCAGAAGCCGTGAAAGTATTTATAGAAGAGACACAGCGAAACCACGTCTCGCCGGTGGGAGAGAGACTGCAGGCGGTCTGCCAAGTCGGTATCTATCACATTACAGACCCTCCTCTGAACCTTATCGAGAAGCCCGAGGAGAACAGCAGGGGCACCCGACCAGATATGGCAGCAGTATTCAATGCACGGGCGGATGGTAGATTTGTAAATGTGCAGGATAGATTTAGACGGAAAAAACTTCCGGGCCCTACACAGAGAACCGACTTTCATAGCAGCGGATTTAGCAATGGATTCGATATAGTCATTCCATTTGAGGTCCGCTGAAAGTGTGAGACCAAGGAGGCGTAGTGTTTTACTCTCTGGGAGGCAAGCCTGGTCCATTATACCCAATTGTATAAACGATAGTGGTGTAGTATGAGAATGAAGACGCGGCTTGAGTTTGGCCCCCTCCTCCTCAGAAAATTCTTGGCCTCTAAGTGCCCCCACCCACTTTCAAAGTTCCACAATCGCTACTGTGGAGGGGGTATTGTCTGGTATTTCTCGACACAGTCACTAATTATATTGATTGTTTCTTGAACTGAAACTAAGGCTTGGTAAAAAGACTTTCGACGTCTAGCGAATTTATAAATTCTCAGATGGGATTTGAGCTTGAGTAAATGAATGGTAGAACAGGGTTTATGAGAAATATCACACAAAATTTATTAAGATGTAAAAAGAATATGATGATGTAGAGACCCATATTCGCCTACATTCTGAGGGTCACTGAACATAAAAATAATATCTGTTCATCAGAAATGGACTTGATGAGCGGGATACTAAAATTAAGGGGAGTAGAGTTAAATCAGATAATACATTTTCAAAATTGTGTGTGTGATTTTTTTTTCTGATTCTTTCATTATATGAACCTTTTTAACCGTCTAGGGTCATTCGTATCATATTTGATACAGTATGAAAACAAGCCTTGAAAGAAATATTTTCCTGAAAAATTTTTTAAGAGAAATATTTTATAAATTTCAAATGAAAGCAGTACTGACTGCTCAGTCAATGAATACCAAATGTTTCCTTATAGGGAAATACCAAATGTTTCCTTATAGGGAAATACTGTATCAAATATGATACGAATGGCCCTAGAGGGTTAATAGATAGATAGATAGATAGATAGATAGATAGATAAACAGACTGAGATTAACCCTCTAGGGCCATTCGTATCATATTTGATACAGTATGAAAACAAGCCTTGAAAGAAATATTTTCCTGAAAAATTTTTTAAGAGAAATATTTTATAAATTTCAAATGAAAGCAGTACTGACTGCTCAGTCAATGAATACCAAATGTTTCCTTATAGGGAAATACCAAATGAAATATGATACGAATGGCCCTAGAGGGTTAATAGATAGATAGATAGATAGATAAACAGACTGAGATTAACCCTCTAGGGCCATTCGTATCATATTTGATACAGTATGAAAACAAGCCTTGAAAGAAATATTTTCCTGAAAAATTTTTTAAGAGAAATATTTTATAAATTTCAAATGAAAGCAGTACTGACTGCTCAGTCAATGAATACCAAATGTTTCCTTATAGGGAAATACCAAATGTTTCCTTATAGGGAAATACTGTATCAAATATGATACGAATGGCCCTAGAGGGTTAAGATCTACTATCCTACTGTAAATATTTATCTCTTTCTATTTTTTGTTTTTCACTTGAACTTGTTTTACTAGAATGAGACCGATAGACATTTCCGTATATAAAACTGATATAAAAGTTTTAGAAGCTAATATATCTGAATAAAATGAAAAATGACGTTATCTGATTTATTTTAAAGATGAATAGCATTACATTTTATTCAAACAATCGCCACTTACTGTCGAGCCCTCACCCAAACCATGACCTTACATTTTCTTCTACAGTGTCTGAGAAGCTGTCCTCCCTTTCCTCTGGGGTAGGTGTTTATATATCTGTCATTGATTTTTTCCAACCCATAAACAATTATCCTATTATTATACAGTGATTTAACTTATGAACAGAAGAAATTCTAAGAAGCAATTGCCTACCAAAGCGTATTAATTCCAGATTGGCCAATGGAAAAACAGGATACCAACCCTAAATAACATTGTAGATCACACAAAAAGATCCAAATTGTGTACAGTCAATAGAATATCAGTTCACTATAAACCTATACGGCACAACCTCATCACCAAGGTGAGCCTTATCAGGAGAAAGATATGACTAAAGTCCATTGCACTAGCAAAAGAGAATATGAGAGAAGTTGTCTCTTAAATATAAAACTTGAGGACACAAAATAATTTTATCGAAGATGAAACAATTAAACTGGGTTTAACAATGGAAAGAAATGGCAGTACACTGCACACGTCGGTTTCATTCACTGATTTCCTGTGGTACCAGATATGCACTTGGTAGCCAGGAGGTTATCTGTCGAGTCAAATCGTCGATGCACTCGGTTTCTGGGATGTCACAATACAGTGCAAAGTATATTCTGGCTTGATCACATACACCAACTGAATCTTGACAAGAGTTAACGAGGCTAGTATTATTACCGGGTAGTTTATTCAATTCTCACCGTTTGCCCCAAATTTGTGTCCTTGCCCCAGACTAAGCTAGGTTTAGTATATAACTATTAAATGCATGCGAATTTTGATATTTACTAATCTTGTCACACTGTTCACTTCATTTGTACATCAGAAACATGTCTATATCCTGTTATTTTTACTTTCTTTATTTTGTCTCTTCTGCACAGCAACTATCGGAATTTTTACGCATAGAAACCGTCTACAAGTTACCATCACAAAGCCGCCTGATAAAAATATAATCGACAGCATGTATTTAAGCACCTCTTCGAAGGCAAACCTTCCAAATCTAGAAATATCATCAAATGCTACTTAGAACTTTTATAACAATACCCTTTTCCCACGCCGGTAAATTTTTCATCAATCTTTCTTACTAGGGTTCTGCTTATAGTTGCCAGTATAGACGCCCTTTCGCTGTCAACAGTTCACACATTAAAAGTGATACAAAGCAGGTGAGAGTGCAGCATCATGGGAAAATTTTCTTTGTTATCACTCGGGTCTTTGCTTTATGATTTTTATCATTACATGATTCTAACGTTATTATGTGATCATCGACCGTCTGTCCTTTTTTCTGTCTTCTTTTACAACTATTTTTCTTTGCCTATTTGTGCGTTCCTTCCTTCCTTTTTCTATTCAGACGTTGTTTTTTTTTTCTTCACTTTCTTTCCTATTTTGGTACCATAACAGTTTTTAGATCTTATATTTCTTCTTTCCTCCTTCATTTTATCTTCTGTTTTGCTTTCGTTGATGTTCCTGTTTCTCTCCATTCCATTTCCTAATCTTTTTTTTTTTTTTTGAGAACTTTTTCTCTTTTTTTTTTCACTTCTCCCGTCATGCCTGTCTTATTTTCCTCTTAATTTCTTGTTCCTCTCTACTCATTGAAAGATCTGTTTGTTGAAGCAATTAATAATTAGTCTTATTTTAAGTTTTACGAATGTTTTCAGATTCCGTATTTCCATTATATTTCGATTGTTTTCATTTTTGTATGTGCGTTGTGGTGCAGTGGATATCTACTGGAAACGAGGAATCGGTGAGCCGAGTTCGAATTCCAGCTGAATTCCTTGCATTCACTTACGCGCAAATACCCTTGGGAAAGGTATTAATTCGTCTCTTCCCTCCAGTTATGGGTTAAATAAAAGGACAGATTGGGTTCTATAGCCTTGGCTGGCAACAAACCGTACCCCGTATTATGAGCTCAACGAAGAGCCTTTTGAATAATTTATTTGATGTCATTAGGAAATTGTTATCTCTATCTATCTATCTATCTATCTATCTATCTATCTATATATATATATATATATATATATATATATATATATATATATATATCTAGCTAGCTATCTGTCTATCTATATCTAGCTATATCTATCTCTTTCTTTTTTTCTCTCTCTCTCTTTCAAATTATGGTCAACAAAAAGACATTTAAACAACGCCTGATCGTATATTTCATATTCATTTCTATGACTGTTAATTTGGGGACATATCAGAAAATGAGACACATGAAGCAAGCAGAGGAAAGCTGAAGAATATATCGACCGAAGTGTTGTGTTAAAGAAAAATGGAGACAATAATTAGAATATACGTAAATTAATATTTTCTAATGACGCTATATTTAATAAATTGTACTTATTAATTTTAAGTTTTAACCGTATACCTAGGAATTATATTAGCCCATATCACTATAATTAAGAAGCATTTTTTTTCAGATTAAAAAAATGTATTCAAAAAAAGTATTAAATATTCTTATGATACAACAAATTCCGTTCACGCTATTCACACATTAGCAAATCATGGGCTCATCATTATGTAAACCAAATTTTTAGATTTAAGAAAATCGTTATCAAAAAGGCAAACACAAAGGTAAAACCTGTTCACTATTTATACGTTCTGATAAATATATTCCTTTGCCGTAGTTACTTTGGTGATGATTTTTAAAAAGTATTCAAAAATATGGATAAATAATAAAAACGGACTTCGTATTACTTATATTATTAGAAAAATTTTCATACTCAGTACTTTTATTAGTTGTGTACCAAAGTTCCTAGCGCGCTTTTAACAATGACTGAATCCAATCTATGCCATCTACACTTGGGTGCCAGTCAGTCTATGCCATCTACACTTGGGTGGCAGTCAGTCTATGCCATCTACACATGGGTAGCAGCTAGTCTATGCCATCTACACTTGGGTGGCAATCAGTCTATGCCATATACACTTGGGTGCCAGTCAGTCTATGCCATCTACACTTGGGTGCCAGTCAGTCTATGCCATCTACACTTGGGTGGCAGTTAGTCTATGCCATCTACACTTGGGTAGCAGTTAGTCTATACCATCTACACTTGGGTGGCAATCAGTCTATGCCATCTACACTTGGGTGGCAATCAGTCTATGCCATCTACACTTGGGTGCCAGTTAGTCTATGCCATCTACACTTGGGTGGCAGTTAGTCTATGCCATCTACACTTGAGTGGCAATCAGTCTATGCCATCTACACTTGGGTGGCAGTCAGTCTATGCCATCTACACTTGGGTGGCAGTCAGTCTATGCCATCTACACTTGGGTGGCAGTCAGTCTATGCCATCTACACTTGGGTGGCAGTCAGTCTATGCCATCTACACTTGGGTGGCAGTCAGTCTATGCCATCTACACTTGGGTGGCAGTCAGTCTATGCCATCTACACTTGGGTGGCAGTCAGTCTATGCCATCTACACTTGGGTGGCAGTCAGTCTATGCCATCTACACTTGGGTGGCAGTCAGTCTATGCCATCTACACTTGGGTGGCAGTCAGTCTATGCCATCTACACTTGGGTGGCAGTTAGTCTATGCCATCTACACTTGGGTGGCAGTTAGTCTATGCCATCTACACTTGGGTGGCAGTTAGTCTATGCCATCTACAATTGGGTGGCAGTTAGTCTATGCCATCTACACTTGAGTGGCAGTCAGTCTAGGAGAAGGACTATTCCAAATTCAAAACGGTGGAAAAAGTAACGAGAAACTAATCTGTTATCTTTCCCAAAAAGTCATGGCATTTCTCTCATATTAAGGCAAAAGGAAGTTGTGGATTGCTATTATCACTTATGTCCTGAAGTGACAAGATATTCCTTTAAAAAGATGTTACTTAAACCAATTTTTTAATTAATGTAAAGAAAAATAATTACTTCAGATCCTCCCGACAAGTAATACAAACATACACCCGATTTACTGTGTTTCTCCGTTCAAAAGACATTGTTTTATAAGTGCATGTTTGGTGTATTGTTCAGTATGATTTAATCTTGTAGTTGTACATCGCTAGTCTTCCGTGTATTTTCTGACAGTACGTTATGATTAAACGTAGCAATTTCTAATGAAATTAGGAAGTTTTGATCCGACATTATTTCTTTTTACTATAATGATTATATTTACTGGATATACGTATTTGAGTAAACAACCTTTTTTTAACACTATATTTAACGTTATCTACCTGGGTAATAGGATGCGCGTTGTGGTGCAGTGGATATCGGCTCGGAACGCGAAATCGGGGAGCCGAGTTCGAATTCCTGTTGAATTCATTGCATTCATTTACGCGCAAATACCCTTGGGAAAGGTATTAATCCGTCTCTTCCTTCCAGTTATGGGTTAAATAACAGGACAGATTGGGTCCTATAGCCTTGGCTGGCAACCAGTCTACCGCAGAAAGCAATGGCAACCTACTGCGGGATAATCCTCTGCCAAGTCAGTCATGTCTCTTTCGAGACATGATCGCCCAAGCGTGTTTCACGTATGGCACTGACTGACCTGGGTAATTGAAAATTTTAAAGAAAATGTTTGTCTATATTTCTAAGATGAGGTAGTATTTACACTATTCAGACTATTGTCCTCAATCTCCGGCCTTCTTCAGGTGCTAGGAATTTCGAACCGAACCCTCATAAGGTTAGGTTTGAAATTACTAGCACTCGAAGAAGGCCAGCGCGTACAACGGCTGAAAAGTCTTGGAAATGGGAACAAAAATGAGGACAATAATCCGAATAATGTAAATAGTATGTAGAAAATGTTCCTTTCAACAGAAATCGAACTTGTGTTCCCATTACTGGCTTTGCCTATGTATGAGGAACGCAGCTTTGACTCCTGTCATAAGACATTTTTGTTGTTTTTTTATTGATATGGCTGATAGACGCCAATTAAAAAACGGGAGGTCGATCTCGACTCAAACACGTGTATCGCTTATAATATTAAATGTAGTGTATTATTAGGTTGTTCTAAAAGTTCGTCAACACTTGCGAAATGGGTCTATCTGGTCCAGCACAATCGAGACAAGTGATGGGTTCAGAAAGAGCAAGAGACACCGCCGGTTCCAAAACAAGATCGATTCGTCAAGAAAGTCATGTTGTGCGTTTGGTGGAACTTTGAAGAAATCGTGCATTTTGAGTTGGTTCCGAATGGTCGTGCCATCAGTGCCGAACTTTACTGTCAGCAACTTGAACGGGTCTACAAAAAGTTGAAGCAAAAGTACTCGGCTCTAATCAACCGAAAGCGCGCTTTGATGCAGCAGGACAATGCCAAGCCACACATCGCCAGGAAGACCAAAGACAAGTTTGAAGAGCTGGACGCCGTTGAGGTTTTGCCACATCCAGCCTACAGTCCTGACTGTACTCCATCAGATTACGGCCTTTTCCGCTCAATGCAACACTTTCTGAAGGGCCGCCGATTCGACTCGTTTGATGAAGTCGAGGAAGCGTGTCAAGAATTCTTTGATTCGAAGCCGGCTGAATGGTACTTTGTCCAGATCCGAAAGCTTGCAGATCGATGACAAAAAGTCTTGGAAAATGATGGTCTTTATTTTGAGCAATATTTTTTGTTGTTTTTGCGAGTAAAATTTCAATTTCTTGCAAGTGTTTTCTGGTAACCTTAAATTACTTGCCGAGTAAAATTTCAATTTCTTGCAAGTGTTTACGAACTTTTGGGCCAACCTAATAATATCTGTACCCAGTCTTTAGTTTTCAGCAATGTATCTTACAAATCAATCCACGTAGTAATGATCAACATAACTATATTAGCTTATTCATACTGTCAAAAACATCGGCATAAATATTTTACAATCCCTTTTCTTCTTCTTCTTCTTCTTCTTCTTCTTCTTCTTCTTATAATAATAATAATAATAATAATAATGTGGCACATGAGGACATCAATAATTCCACTTCTAGTTGGAGCAGTCAGTTTGATTGGAAAAGGTTCCGATAGACTCATTGATGGAATCCCTGGTAGCCCATGCATGAAAGAAATAAAAAAAGATTGATCTTGCAAGTACAGATCACACCTTACGAAGGGCTTTATCAATGTCAAATGTATGTGATCTTAGATTGTTTTATTTATTGCTTCTTACAAAAAAGTTCAGCGGTAAATGTCATAATGTCATTTCTGGCCTTAGGTCTCTGGTTGGGACCTATAAGGAAATAAAATAGAAATCAATGATGTTACAACAACAACACTGCTTTTTCTCGGAGTTGAACTTTTAATTAGCAGCACAGAAAGTTACAGACATTATTAAAATAAGAACAAATAACAGTATAAACATTATTCTTTTGAAGTTATAGATTAATAAGTCCATTAGTTTTGCACTGGAAAAAATTCTGTGATTTAGGAACCAAACTGGATATATTATACTTATTCTGGTTGTTATACTCATAATGTTGCTTCTTCAAGACTTCTAAAGATCCCTGAAGTACGACAGAAAACCTGATATGTACATCAAACATATATTATATTAGATACCTTGAAAGAAAAGCAATCCCTAAGGTTTAAATTAATTTTTAAAAATGAAAAAAAACTTTCTTTACGCTTTTATTTTAGTTTAATTTAATATTTCCAATAAACAAAATACTTCAGTGTAATTCAAAATTAATTTAAACTGATTAGATTTTTTTAATTAATAAAAATGGCCAATTTTAACCATTTTTAACCATATGTACAAATCTGTGCTTATAGCTAAAATAAAAGTTAAGCCTTACAAAAATGAATGTCTCAAAATTTCATAAAATGAAATAAGTGGAAGTAACAGATGTATTAAAAAATGTGTCAAGATTTTCTAAGCAAGAAACATTTGTAAAATAATTGCATTCATTTGTGAATAAATCCTGAAAGACTCATTAAAATCTAACAATTATTTGGTTTTTACAAGAATTTTAAAATCAGTGTTTTTCACAACAAAAAGACGCTTAAATTGTCTATAATAATTTATAGTCATCAACTGATGCAAGAAAAAATAACTAAAATTTTGAAGATTCTAAAAAGGACTAAAAAATATATTTTATTAAAGTCTTTGTATGTGGAAAATGTCATGATGTCATTTCAGACCTTACTCTTAATAATAACATTAAAAAAAATACTATAAAATTATACTTTTTTTAAGATTGGGGCATTTTTTAAATAAATTTTTTATCATGTATGCTCAATTTTTAGCTAATTTCTCACGATAACTACATTACATGTATATAATATATACCGTACGTTTATAATGTAATATATAGTTCTGTTTTTCTTCAGTAGCTCTTTTATGCTTTTTTGTCACTTCCTAGCTTTGGAATAATAGTCTGAAGTAGGGAGAAGTTTGAATGTTTATTAAATTGGCCTTGTGTCAAACATAACCGAAATCCTTACAACTTAAAGATTATCAGAATCAACAGAAGGTTGAAAGAATAATAGTATTTCGTTTGTATGTTTAAATAGAAGTTTTATTAATAACATCAATTTGTAAGAGTTAAATGTTCAAAGAGAAAATGTACGTAGTTAAGTGAATCCAGAGTTACAGTTGTAGGTAATAGTATGTGTTTATGTAGAATTAACAGGTTAGTAATGAAGTCTGTGTTCCTTTCCTTTTTTATGACTGGCGAGAAAGTGAAAAGGAAGGTAAAGCAATAAAGAAAAATTGTACTCATCGAAGCTAATTTTTAAGAGTCAGTTGAAGTATCTTGTTGTTTTCGTCTTCTTCTTTGTTGACGGCAAGAATGGTGAGATCAAAGAAGAGGTAAAGAAAATTAGCGCTCGAGAAAGAGAAGAATAACGAATGTGCAACGGGATCTTATGTCAGGGTCAGTGGCTTGAAGTTTCTTTTGTCACATCTTGACGGTGTCTGGCTTCGCTTCCAAATGATTGATTCGACTTTCATTCTTTCTTTAATAGCAAAATAATTTTTTACATCGGATTGTTGACTTTTCTCTCAGTTTTGCAAATCGCTTCCTTTCATTGGATAGAAAATTAATTTAACATCGGATCGCGGAATTTTGTTTCGTCTTTTTCTTTCAGTATGGGGTCAATCTTTTTTTTGCTGGTCAAAAATTAGATCTCACACTGGAATGGGAATTTGTTAAAATTGAGAAGAATAGAGTTACTTTTAATTCTGTATTCAATACAAGACCGCCATTGCTGTAATAAAAACACTATCGAGTTAACTTTGCAAGTGAAATAGAAAGTTGCAGACATTACACTTACAGATATTAAAAATCACAAGAAAATTAACAACATAAAAAATTAATTCTTAAGTTAATATGAATTAGGTACTTTCTTTTTTTCACGATAATTCCCGATACCTAAGTTTTAAAATGAATTTTGATTAAAAAAAATCTTTCCTTGAAACTTGTATTTTAGCGTTAATTGATTAAAATTAATTAAATTTACTATTTCCAGTAAGCAAAATACTCTGGTATATTTCAAACACATTTTATTAATTAGAATCTAACATTTTTCAATTTTTCGGTCATTTTTTATTAGTTAATTCTCGGTTTTAAAAAATTTGCAAAAATAAAATATAGATCTGTGACAGGTTATTTTTAGAAAATTGGCAAATTTAAAGTTAAATTATTCTGATTTACACAAGTATTACTTGTTTATAGACTGAAATTCAACATAAAGTATTTCTTAATCACAGAACTCGAATCTTTCTGCAGTAAGTGATTGATGCGTAATGATAGTCAGATGTGGAGATAAGCTAAGTATGGTTGACCAAAATTTACATAATTGTCCAAACTTTTTTCCTGTGAGGGGAAGAAACCGTGAAATACATGACCTTTAGAATGTAACACAGAAAATACCAGACACAAAAAAAAATTATATGCACACACACACACAAATAATATTTTAAATATCTAAACGGCCAACTGTTTTAAAAAATAAAATAGATGATTTACATTCTTCAATAAGTCCTGCGTTTAACTAATAAAACAAATTTTCGTTACAAAATTTAATTTCTTGAAATTTCATAAATTTACGTGGAGTGGGAGGAAAGATGTAAAAAAAAAATTATATTTTTACTAAGATTTTCTAAAAATAGTAATTAAAAAATCATTCATTTGTATATAAGTTCAGAAAGTTTCATTAAAATCCGACAATTACTTGATTTTTCCAAGAATTTCCAAATAAATGATTTTTATTTTACCGGAAAAAATGAATTGTGTAATATTTCATTATTCATAGTAATCTCTGGTAACAATTTGGTCACTCGCTGACGAAAAAAAAAAAAAATTCCAAAATGTTAAAAAGGATTAGAAAAATAATAAAAATAAAAATAATAAAAATTCACTTTGATCTTTCCTCTTAATAATAACAAACATTTTGATAAAAAAATTCGTTTTTATTAAGTTTCGGGACTTTTTTTCTTCATACTTTGCCGTTTTTTTCAGTAGATTAGTGGAGACCTAGTATGAATTAACAAGCCCTCTAATTTTGCGATGGGAATTTTTTCAGTGTTTCTCAAAACAATCTTAGAAAAAATGCTCTGCAAATATATAAAAAGCTACAAGAAGCGTGACGGCTTAGGGAAAGTGATTGAAGCCGAGATGCCAGGCGACGACTGATAATAATGCAGATTTATATACCGTATAGTGCAAGTTTTTGATGAAATTTTTAAGCAAAATATCGGGTGTCTCACTATACACAGGTAATTTTTTTTTTTGAGAAGGTTAAAAATCATACGTAATTGATGACTGATTGTACTATACACATGTAATTTTTCTGACTTCATGCCAAAAAAAAAAAAAAAAGAAAGAAAGAAAAAATAAATTAAAAATTCAGAAGTTGCACTGTAGGTGAAGTCAGCTTATACATTAGTATATACGGCACTACAAACGTTTTGAAAACTTTTAATTTAGTTAGTTTCATTTTTCTCAGTACTATTTTGTTTTTAAACCTTTATTTCTATAATCGGGTTGACCGTCAAGCTGCCTAACTGGAGACTTAAATAGGGCAAACGAGGGAAAGGGTTACATCTCTTCCATTTGTGGCATGAAGTGGGCTGTACTCAATTACACGACGAAGTAAGCTCGAGAGAATCTATGACTTAACTATACTTCCATATAAAAAAGACAAAAGTAAAAATTGACTTTTGTTTAGAAGACAAAGAATGTCTTCAAAAAGAAAAGAAAAGAAAAGAATTTTTTGACTTGATGAAGCCTAAGCCAAGCCTTTAAGCTCGTGCGTCTCAGTCACTCCCAGTGTCCAAAGTGTATGCATCACCCATTACGAATCATTGTAATTTTCATTAATAGCACCGGACACAAAACCTGTACAAAGATCCGGTTCTTTCTCTTAACATTTAGCTTTATTTTCTGCTAACACTAAATTTTACCTTTTTAACCATTTTCTCTCTCTCTCTCTTTTTTTTTTTTTTACCGGTAACTCATTTTCTTCTTTCTTTCGTTTCTCTTTTTTCGCTACCATGATGATCCTTTTCTTTTTATGGCATTTTAAAATATTTTTTCTTTGTGCCAAGATATTGGAAACATTTTTATCTGAAACAAAAATTTATCGATTTGAACATATGCGAGTAGTGTAACAGATATCGATGTGAGAACCCGGCAAGCCAAATTCAAATTCCAGGCTAGTTTATTGTGTTCACTTTTGTAGAAGTATCCTTGAGAAAAGTACGAGTCCGGCTCTTTTCCCTACCACCTATAGATTAAATAAGTCCGTGCTAGATACCCCCACTAAATCGCTGTAAAAAACAACAAAACAAAACAAAACAAAACAAAACAGCATAGTATGAAGAAAAAAGTTCTAAACTTAATAAAAATAAACTTTTTCATCGAAATGATTGTTCTTCTTAAGAGGAAAGATCAAAGTAATTTTTAATTATTTTTTAAGTTTTTAATCCTTTCTAACACGTTCGAAATTTTGGTAAAAATGCTGTTTTTTTTTTATTTTCGTTGGCGGAATGTCAAATCGTTGTGAGAGTCTGCAATGGAAAACGTCATATTACATAATTCACTTTTTTTTCCGGTGACAAACACATTAATTTGGAAATTCTTGCAAAAATCAAATCATTAGATTTTAATGAAACTTTTAGAACTTGTTCACAAATGAATGAAATTATATTTAAAATTATTATTTTTTTAAAAATATTGGTAAAAATTATCATTTTTTTTTACATCTGTTACTTTCTCTTCAAGTAAATTCATGAAATTTCAAGAAATTAAATTTTGTAGGCAAAAATGGTTTTCTTAGTTAAACGGAGGACTGATTGAGGAATGTAAATCATGTATTATTTTTTAAAACCATTTAGCCCATTTTACCGAAAATCTGCTCCGAATATCAAAATAAAGAATGCAATAAAACTATGATATTATTTAATTAGATAAGCTTTTACTAGCTTTAATAAATAATATAAATGTCCGACATTATAGTCTGAAGAAAAATCTTTTTTCGATTAATAATGAAATTTTAAAAGAATTTTCATTTTTGTTTTAATTAATTTATAAATTAATTTATAAAGTATCGAAAATATTTTTTAAATATTTCAAAGACTGTAGACGTTAGGCTGGTAAGGTTATAAAGTGAAGACTATATTTACTAATCGAAAATTGAAAAGTTTAATACAAGTCGTCTAGCCATCGAATTTCTAAAATAATTTCCATTTTTTTGTGTGGATTTGAAGTTTTTTTGTTTTGTATGGTCATTTCTATGTGTGCATTAAAAGGTCATGTGTTTCAGGGTTTTTCCCCTTACCGACAAATGTACAATTATTTCACTTGAAATCGCCATACACTTATATCTCATCTGTCAATCTGTCAAAACATTTAAAATACGGCTGACAAGTTCAAAAGTTCAACTCTGTGATTAAGAAGTATATTTATTCTAAATTTAATGCTATAAATATGTAATACTTGTGTAATTCAGATTAATTTAACATGAAATTTTCTAATTTGCTAAAAATAACGTGTCACAGATGTATATTTTACTTTTGCAAGATTTATAAAACCTAGTATTACTTTTTGTTTACAAATGTGTCGATCGCTCAAAAATGGCCGAAAAATTAAAAATTAAAAGAAAAAAAACAAAAGTTTTAGATTCCAATCAGTATAATTTCTGTTTGAAATACACCAGTGTAAATTTGACCTTGTAAAAATATTCAACTCGTCTACAAAGAAAAACACACAACAAAAATATTTCAGTTCAACTTCCTTTTATGGAGATAGTTGTTGCATAATAGAAAATAGACTTGACGCTGATTTCTTAAAGCCTTCTCTAACTAGGCTGACTCGAGCTGTTACATCCGTCCGTTACTCATACTATCACTCAACTTCACTATTTGGTACTTTATCCTGTTTTTATTTTTATTTTTATTTTTTTTTTATTTTATCGCTGGCATATGAACGTATTAGTATACACAAAACGCGTGTAAAGATTTAACATAAAAGTTCTCAACTCTATTTTAAAATATGTTACTTAATGAGTTTAACATCTCTAATAATAACTATACATGCTTAAAAGCTGAAATTTTGCAGATTAACAACTTGACATACTTTCAATGCTGTGTAAATTTTGTCTTAATTTATAAATTGTAATTTAATAAATATAATTTTAAGTAGGCATCTACTCATTAAGGATATCGTATCTTGCTAACAATTTTCAATAAAAGGAGGTTTTTATTTAGGCATGTCCACAGATTCGCGAGACCTAAGATTTCAATTAATTTTTAAAAATGAAAAGTTTTTCTAGAAGCTTTTATTTTAGATTTTATCTTAGTTTTTAATTAAAGTTAATAGAGTAAATTTAATATCTAAACTTATTTATAAATAGAACTTTGTGTGTGTGTGTGTGTGTGTGTGTCCGTCACCTATAGACTCCGAAACGGCTGAACCGATTTTCTTGAAAATTTACACAGTTGTACTATAAGCGTCTGCGAGTGTTCTTAGCTAGGTTTTGTGTCGATAGGTAACGGACAGACACACACACACACACATACACACACACACACACAGTTCCATTTATAAATAAGTTTAGATTAGATAAATTTTAAAGTACTCAGTAATCTTTAAAATTTAGAAAAATATTCTCCGTAATTTAATGTTATATTGAATTTTAGTTATTTTCTGGTTTATATTACCGTGTATGAGCGTTCGTATCTATAAAAATCGGCACATTTATACGCATACAACAAATATTTCAAAGTTCTTTTAAAAATATTTTTGTTTGACAATGTGTACTAAGATTTCCCGTTTGAGTTTTTACTTAATAATATCATCTAAAAGGGTGAAATTAATACAGAATCTTAAGGGCTAAAACTTAATAAATTAATCTAATCAAAATTTAAAAAGTGAAAAAAATTCTTGTAAAAATTCATTCAATATATATATTTTATTTATGGAAGCAATTAAAACGTTTTTAATTAAATAATATCATAGTTTTATTGTATTTTTTTTATTTTACGATTCAGAGTCAGCCAGTTAAGTGCCATACGTGATACACGCTTGGGCGATCATGTCTCGAAAGAGACATGACTGACTGGGTAGAAGATTATCCCGCAGTAGGTTGCTATTGCTTTCTGCGTTAGACCGGTTGCCGACCAAGGCTATAGAACCCAATCTGTCCTGTTATTTAACCCATAACTGGAAGGAATAGACGTATTAATACCATTCCCAAGGGTATTTGCGCGTAAGTGAATGCGATGAATTCAACTGGAATTCGAACTCGGCTCCCCGATTTCTAGTTCCGAGCCGATATCCAATGCACCACAACGTCAGAGTAGATTTTCATAAAATGGTGTTTCTGCTTGACAAAAATTAAAAAATGATGATTTGAATTCTCCAAGAAGATTTGTTTTAATTAATATAAATATTAAGGGAGTGAAATTGTAATTTCCGAAACTTCATAAAATTATGTATATGGAGGGGTAACAGATGTAATCTCTCTCTCTCTCTCTCTCTCTCTCTCTCTCTATATATATATATATATATATATATAGTAGCGGCCAAAATACAAGGAACGGAAACAACAAAGACTTCAAAATGTGTATTACTTAAAAAGTAATGAATGTTTAGCAATGAAATTTTTACCGAATAAAGATTAAGGTGTAACGCATAAATATTTTACAAAGTTACAAAAATTTACATCACAGTTTTTTAAATAAAGATTAAATGGAACAAAGGAAATAAGCTACTGAAGAAAAGTTAAGGAACAATGTTAATAATTTGCATAAACTTTTAATTTACATTTTTCAAAATCTCGATGGAGCTTTTCAACAATAAGTAAAGGTTTATTTATCATTAGGACTTTATTTTTAAGCAATATGGCAAATTCTACACGCAAAACGTCCTCTTTTGAAGAAAAAAATCATTATCGCTGACTATCAAGAAAAACAATTTCAGAAATTTCTGATATTGTTCATAGGTCTAAAAGTGTCGTTCATTGTGTAATTAGCAGGTATGAAACCGATAAAGCGTTAGATGCAAAACCAAAAATTGGCGAACCCCCAAAAACATCGCAAAGAGAAAATTGAAGAATTGTTAGAAAAATGGTTGCTCGCAGGTTAAAAAATGCAGGATTGCATTCTCGTATTCCAGCTTCGAAACCTCTCATTTGAAAGCGAAACCAAATGGCATGCCTGGAGTATGCGAGAGAACATGTTATTTGGACTGACGCACAATGGGATACAGTTCATTTCAGTGAAGAGTTCAAGTTTACTTTATTTGGTTCTGAGGGCAAAACTTACGCCGTAAAACAGGTGAAATACTGTTTTTCCAATGCATCAAGAAAACCATTAAGTTTAGTGGCGGCATTATGATGGTGTGAGGAATGATTTCATCTGCAGGAGTTGGCCCTATCATCCGCGTACATGACAATATCAATGCTGAGATTTACAAAAGGCTTCTTCAGCATCATGCGGTACCAAGATTACACCATAATCTTTATGAATCTTCTATTTTCATGCAGGACAATGCATCTTGCCACAAAGCTCAAAAGATTATGGCTTTATTTGAAGAAGGAATCGCCCTAATGAAGTGGCCAACCCAGAGCCCCGACCTGAATCCAACAGAAAATGTTTGGAATATAATTGGAGAAAGCGCTCAGAAAAGAAACCCGAAAAATCAGGATCACCTTTGGGAGTTATTGAAAGACGAATGGGAGGGAATTACTGCTGAGTTTTGCAAGAAATTAATTAGATCATGTGGTCAACGATGCATAGCAGTCATTGAAAATAAGGGAATGTTTACCAAATATTAAATTTTGTTGATATTTTGTTCACAATCAACTATTAACAAGATCATTCCTTAACTTTTGTCCAGTAGCTTATTTTCTTTGTTCCATTTAATCTTTATTTTAAAAAAAACAAATTATTATGCAAATTTTTGTAACTTTGTATAATATTTATGCATTACACCCTAACCTTTATTCAGTAAAAATATTTTTGCTTATCATGCATTACTTTTTAAGTAATACACATATTTATGTCTTTGTTTCCGTTCTTTATATTATAACCGTTACTGTATACTAAGATTTTTTAAAAACATAAATAAAAATAATAGTGATAATTTAATTCATTGGTGAATAAGTACTGAAAATTTCATTAAAATTCGATAATTATTTTTGAAATTTTTTAAAAAACAATGCATTTTTCTTTTCCCGCAAAAAAGACGCTAACATTTTCCATACTAATCTTTGCCTCACTCTCTTACCGCTGACGAAAGAAAAACAAGATTTTTAACAAAAATTTTGAACGTATTTCGATGTATAAAAAACTTAATAAAATAATCAAAAAATACTTTAGTCTTTCTTTTTTCTAATAACATACACATTTCAACGATAAAACTTTGTTTTTATCAAGTTTGAGGCCTTTTTTCATCACGATATGCTCTTTTTCAGCGAATTAGTGGAGGTACCTATTTTTTATTCTATTTGAAACGTATTATTTAACAGAACATGTTCTAATAATGTGTCTGTTATAATTTAAATTTGTCTAACTTGATTATTTTACAAAATAGTTTATGGAAATATTTTAGTCCTAATGGGGACATGGTCTATTTTATATTTTTCGTACTTTTATGTAGTTACATTTGTTGTCAAAAGTGTGGGTCGTAATTTTCTTTATTTTATTTTAGTTTTTTGTTCGGCTTGTATTTTTAATCACGTGACATGTTTGTCGAATGCAAATCTTCTATTGTTTTATTTTTTTATCATTTGCTGTTCTAACGATAAATATTATATTATTTGCCCGGTATTATCTTTTTCGGTCACAAAATCTGAAAAAGAAATCTTATTTATATTTATTTAAATGAATCCAACTGTCAGTCTTAACGAAAATTTAAGAGATTTAATTATAAATATAACAATAAAAAGAATTATTACAGGCATTTATAACCTCGGTAATAATACTAATATACATAATGAATTCCCTGTGCGATTATTGAATATAAGATTACAGTCATGCCTCCCGTAATTGGATCACTGGGAATAGTTTTGCGATTCACTGAGAAAGTAAGTAGCACTTTATAATTACAAGATACAAAAATAATATAAATGCAAAACTTTAATAGAAAAAGTGAGAAAGACGCATGAGATCAAAAATAGGTCCTCTGTTATCAGCTGGGGTTAAAACAAAGAAAAAATTCTTTATACCAAAACCTTACTTGAGGATATCAGACACAGACAGTAAAATATAAAAGCCATTGAAGTAGCTTTATAATTGTTTAAATTCCTCTATGAAAAAACATAAAACATGGCCGCTAAACGAAACAATTATAGGAATGAGAACCACATACGCCCATTTATCAAATAAAGTAATCTTTTCGAAGTTCTTTATTGATTATTGAATGCGAAAATAATTGCGAAAGGTCAGAGAGTACAATGACCAAAATGTTGTGCTATAACAACAAAGACGAGGAAACTGATCCGAAAGAATCATTGTATAATAAATAGTGTCATGGTTTGTAGCAAACAGACGATTATTTGAGAGAAAGAGAGAGAGAAAAAAAATTGAATGAAGAAAAAAACTAATTTTACTCAGCTGTAAGAGAAAAATAGAAAAATCACAATTCATTAAAACGGTTTGTCAATGATTTCAAAGAAGTTCATAGAAAATATACAAAGTTCTAAGCTGTACTGAATTGCCTTCCAGAAAGTTCGTGCATTAATCAAAAAAGAGAAAAAAAATGTCAGCGATGCAGGCGAACAATTCGAAATACAAAAGAAAATATATTAAAATAAAATAAGAAAATAGATTTTCTGTAATATTCATCAAGATTCTATGAAACATTAAAATATAAATTGATGCATTAAGACTTACGATGTGAAAGTTATGTTAGATTAATTTAAACTTTCATTTTACTTAATTTCGATAGATTTTCCTTCTGGGAAGTGTTCTGACAGCGAACTGAAGTTGTGACACTGAGATCCGAAGACACACTGTCATGATTAAAGACGCATTTCAGAAGCTAAGCAGAGTATTGAGAGACAGAAAGATTTAGTTGGAAACAAAGAAAAGAGTACTGGACTGTTATATAATCCTTTTATATGGCAGTGAATGCGGAACAATCTCCTCAAAGATGAAGAAGAGACTTGAAGCAACAGAAATGTGGTTCTACAGGAGGATGTTGGGGATACCATTGACCAAACATGTCAACAACGAAAAGGTTTTGGAAAGAATGCAAACGAAAAAGAAACTTGTACATAACATCAGGAAGAGACAACTGAAGTTTCTTCAACATTAGGAAGGAGAGCTTGGAGATTCTAATACTTACGGGACGAATAGAGAGACAGGGGAAAGTAACGCGAGACATACTTGATGGGCTTGAGCAAATTAATGGCGGAGCTGGTTTTGGGAGAGATATAAAGAGGAAAAGTGTTAAGAGCGACAAGGGATAGGGGTAAGGGGAGGTCCACGATCGCCTACGTCTTGAAAGAACACGACAAACAAAGAAGTCAACCCAAAATAAATAATTTATATAATCGTGTACTTGTTATTTTCAAACGCTCGTAAAAAATTGACTGATGAAATGACTTTAACGGCATCTGTGAATAATACTTTAATGGCTTCTCTATAGGCTGCGTTCTTCTTCTTCTATGTGCCTTGTTCCTTCAGGCGATCATGGCCTTCCACGTTTCCCTATCCCTGGTTTCTCTAAGCACGCCTTCTCCTGTTACACCATGCAATCCTCGTTCCGTCATCCACCTGATTAGGTTCTTCAAATATGTTATCCGTTGCTTTCCCCTGTCTCTTTTTCCCTCTATCTGGCCTGTTAGTATAAGGTTCTACAAGCCCTCCTTCCTCATTGCGTATCCCAGGAACTTCAGCTGTCTCTCCCTGATGCTCAGTATTAATTTTCTTTTTGTTTCCATCATTTCCTAGACCTCATCATTGTTCACATGCTCGATCCATGATATTCACAGTATCCTTCTGTAGAACCACATTTCAGTTGCTTCAAGTTTTTCACATGCGCGATCCATGATATCCACAGCATCCTTCTGTAGAACAACAGTTGTTCCTTCATCAAGAGTTTTTTTCATGGTAGTCATCACAGCCGTAATCTAACTTCACTGCTACGCCATTTCTTTTTATCTAATTATTTTTATCGTTTTTTTTTTTTAATTTTTACTTTAATAATCTAGATGTTTCTTACATTGTTCGAAGAAAATGAAAAGTGCTGTTGAACGTAAATATTTCCGTTCGTTTCACTGCTCGGGAATCATAGAAGTGTGTTAGAAATGGCACTGTTACTGATCGCTTCAGCGTACGAGAATTGGCCATTAGACGTAAACTAGGGAATACATCAGAAATTTTAATACATTTATCGATGTTATATTATTTACGGCCGTTTTGGTTTTTCCCTAGAATTTCAGTGATGTTCTAAAATTTCCTATATCTTTTTAGCATTTTTCTTTATTTTACTTAATTTTCTTTCCTTTTTCACAATCATCCGCAACTCTCAGTAACATCCTTATGACTCCCATTTGTGTCATGACTATTGATTTATGACGTACAACTAGTACTGAATATATTTCATTGATCTGCCTTTTGCTTCTTGAGCTTGCACAAAGAAAACTCAAGACCGTTGTCTATTTGGTATGTAAGCTTTATAAAGATTTCACTTGATGGAAAATGATCTCGCATGGGTGGCCTGTGGATTTAAATTTATTTTACGGTTCGCTGTTACAGAAAAAAAACAGATCTTGAGGATCGCTTTTAAACGTAACCCATCTTTAGAAATGTGTTTAGTAAGCTCTTCAAACGAAGCTGAGTAGAAAGGAGTGGCAAAGTTTAGTTATAAAATTTTTTATTAATAGTGGAATCAATAGAAAACATAACCTTACATTCCTCTAGAACACGGGGTGCAGCTATTCGGACATCAGCTAAGAAATAAAAAAAAAGTTAGATTAAACGTTAGCGATGATTAAGTGTTGTAAGTATATTTGGAAATAATAAATTAACTGATCTGACTGGTAAGATATAAAGAAGCAGAAATTTGACTAGAAATGCGTTCGTCTAAATCAGTGGTTCTCAACATTTTTTTTTTACATCCATAGACCACTTTTACTCAATTTTTTTTTTTTTGATCTCTATAACCATTCGATAAAAACAGCTTAATTTATTTTTTACTAACAGATAAGTTTAGGAATTGCATTATAAAAATAGTAAATAAATTTACCTTATTCGGACTATTGTCCTCATCTGCACGACGTTTCGGCCGTTGTAGACTCCGGCCTTCTTCAGGTGCTAGGAATTTCGCACCTAACCTCTTTATTATGATCACTGTGTTATATCATTCTCATTTCCTTGTGCGAATCCTCTTTCGTTAGTCATGAGTTATCTCTCTCTAACCGGACTCTCTCAGTAACTAGGCTGGTATTGAACTCACAACTCTTTGGGTCAAGTCACTTGGAACTAACCAACTATATCCCCTGAGCTATGTTATTTCGATAAAATTCATTCATTGTGGCAAAATTTTTGCTATTTCTTTTATTTAATCCAGAAAGACGATAACAATCCTGCAATTTTTCTATAATTCTCTCAAGATTTATTTCGGAAACTTTCAAGAGTGGTAAAATTTTAGTCTTTCATTAATTGCTGTGTGAGCCTTCATTATGCGGTCTTCTTCTTTTGTATGCCGTGTCCTTTCGGTCGTGGACGATCATGATTCTCCAGTTCTTATCCTTTGAAGTTCTAAGCAGCGTTTGTACCCTTACTATCCTGCCATTCATTTACACAGCATGTTCGTTAAGCTACTTACAGCTTCCATCTGCCCCTCTTGACGTCAATATATTCTATGAGTGTCAAATTCTCCAAGCTCTCTTCCCTCATTATCTCTTCTAGAAATTACAGATGTCTCTTTCTGATTCTTACTATATGTTTTTTGTTTGTAGTTTCTTTAAAACTTTCTCGTTGCTCATATGTTCAGTCTGTGGTGTTCTATCCTTCTGTAGAAGCATAGCTCTATTACCGGCGGTATCCCCTACATCGACGAGGAAATTACCCAGCATTCCGCGTCATATAGGAGGATTGATACTACATGACAGTTCAACAATTTATTCTTTCTTAATACTTTCCTTAGCTTTCGGAAGGCATAATTCGTAATTTTGAATTTCTGTCATATTTTCCCCCCACTGTTGTATATTTCACTATTCTGTATTACTCTGATGAAAAATTAATTTAATAATCATCTTTGAAATAATTATTGCTCAAATGTACATTTTCTTTTATAAAGTTGAGTCAAGTGCATAATTCAACTCTCCTTTGCGTTTAGAAAAGTTCTTAAACATCAGAACATCAAGTGTGATATTCTATACACAAGGTGCCTCTACAAAAACAAAACATTTTAGATTTACTATATGATGAAATTAAATTAACTAGCATATAAAAAAAACGTTAACATTTTTAATTTGAATACAGTTGCCTTTTTTTTCGTTCTGTTTTAAGCTACTAAATTTGTATCATTGGTTTTTGTTTCAAATAAGTGTAACGAAAATTCCAACAATTAAATACAATGTGTAGTGTGATAAGAAATTAAAAATTAAAATCAACTCTCTTTTTCACTTTTACAAAAATTCACAATGACGTGTGAAACCCTGGTTTTTCCCAAACAGAAAAAGGATTGACCATGTGCTTAAAGAAAAAGTCAAAACAAGATTTCGCAAGTAGGTGTTAAATTGATTTTGACCAATGTGAGCGGCTTGCAAGACTTGGGGACTTAGCGATCCGGTGCGAAATTAAAAAAGGACTGTATAGATGACCTCGGCGTCAGTCAAGACAGTCACGCATGGAAGCAGCATAGACAAGTTAAAATGTAACGGGCGAAGCTTCAAGTGATCCGGACATTGTCCTCTTTCCTTCTCGTGTGCTGATACATTCTACTTCTTCTTTTCCATTCAAAGACATTTCTATTGAATACATACATACATACGTACGTACGCATATACTCTTTCAACAATTACTATTATAAACAGTTTCTACAAAACTTGATATTTTTAATTTTCTCATTGAACATTAATTTCTACAAATTCTTGTTATTCTTTCCTTTTAATAAATTCTTATTTTAACATGAAAAATGTATATTTTATTCTTACATTATTCTACACAATTTTAATAAATTTCTATTTTAACATGAAAAATGTATATTTTATTCTTACATTATTCTACACTATTTTAATAAATTTCTATTTTAACATGAAAAATGTATATTTTATTCTTACATTATTCTACACTATTTTAATAAATTTCTATTTTAACGTGAAAAATGTATATTTTATTCTTACATTATTCTACACTATTTTAATAAATTTCTATTTTAACATGAAAAATGTACATTTTATTCTTACATTATTCTACACAATTTTAATAAATTCTTATTTTAACATAAAAAATGTATATTTTATTCTTACATTATTCTACACTATTTTAATAAATTTCTATTTTAACGTGAAAAATGTACATTTTATTCTTACATTATTCTACACAATTTTAATAAATTTCTATTTTAACATGAAAAATGTATATTTTATTCTTACATTATTCTACACTATTTTAATAAATTTCTATTTTAACGTGAAAAATGTACATTTTATTCTTACATTATTCTACACAATTTTAATAAATTTCTATTTTAACATGAAAAATGTATATTTTATTCTTACATTATTCTACACTATTTTAATAAATTTCTATTTTAACATGAAAAATGTACATTTTATTCTTACATTATTCTACACAATTTTAATAAATTTCTATTTTAACATGAAAAATGTACATTTTATTCTTACATTATTCTACACTATTTTAATAAATTTCTATTTTAACATGAAAAATGTACATTTTATTCTTACATTATTCTACACAATTTTAATAAATTTCTATTTTAACATGAAAAATGTACATTTTATTCTTACATTATTCTACACTATTTTAATAAATTTCTATTTTAACATGAAAAATGTACATTTTATTCTTACATTATTCTACACAATTTTAATAAATTTCTATTTTAACATGAAAAATGTACATTTTATTCTTACATTATTCTACAAAATTTTAATAAATTTCTATTTTAACATGAAAAATGTATATTTTATTCTTACATTATTCTACACAATTTTAATAAATTTCTATTTTAACGTGAAAAATGTACATTTTATTCTTACATTGTTCTACACAATTTTAATAAATTTCTATTTTAACGTGAAAAATGTATATTTTCTTCTTACATTATTCTACACTATTTTAATAAATTTCTATTTTAACATGAAAAATGTATATTTTCTTCTTACATTATTCTACACTATTTTAATAAATTTCTATTTTAACGTGAAAAATGTACATTTTATTCTTACATTATTCTACACAATTTTAATAAATTTCTATTTTAACATGAAAAATGTATATTTTATTCTTACATTATTTCTATTTTAACATGAAAAATGTATATTTTCTTCTTACATTATTCTACGTAATTCCACATATTTCAACCTGCCGATAAAAACCTTCTGATAATTCTGATGATGATAAGCTGTAGGAAGTTCTGTTATGCATGACACAAGGCCGGAATTAAATAGAAATTAACCCGCTCCCTATAGCTTCAACTGTACCCCTTTATTTTTTATTTATTTATTTTTGTTTTATTTTATTTTTTTATTTTTTTGGTGAACCCTGTACTTTGAACTTTTCTGAATGACTTGAGTCAGGCATTCTGTGAAAAAAAAGAAAATATTTGAAATTTTAGAACAGATTTGTTAGTACTTTCAAAATTGGTTGGAATATTCAATCAGTTAAGTGGCATACGTGATACATGCTTGGGCGATCATGTCTCGAAAGAGACATAACTGATTGGGCAGAAGATTATCCCGCAGTAGGTTGACATTGCTTTCTGCGGTAGACTGGTTGCCGACCAAGAGCTATAGAACCCAATCTATCCTGTTATTTAACCCATAACTGGAGGAATAGACGGATTAATACATATCCCAAGGGTATTTACGCGTAAGTGAATGCAATGAATTTGGCTGGAATTCGAACTCGGCTCCATCGATATCCACTGCACCACAACGCACATCCAGTTGGAATATTACTTGTTTAATAGAATTCATATTTCTTTTCTTTCTCATTATTTGAAACTTGATTATGAAACAAAATAAAATATTATAAGCAATTTGTAAATAAATTTGAGAAAAAAATGTTTAAAAAATGCAAGTATATTTTATATTTGGTACATTCAAAAGGGCGTAAATCAAAATAAAAACAGTAAAATATAAAACTTTAATTTCCAAATATTGAACAAAAGGAGCGAGCAAAATTAACGTAATATTTCCTTATGTTAAAAATAGTTTACAATGGTTTCAGCTAACACCCATCCACACTTAGGACCCAGATATTCTATAACGAAAAGGGCTCACTATAGAGTGCGCACGCTCTCATTTTGGTTCTTTGGGCGCTGATAATTGGAAATGAAACCTGAATTGGAGAAAGAGAGCGGGTTTTCTGTATTTTTTCTCTTAGCATATGCCTTTGCTTACTCTTTTTTTCTTTTTTTTTACCCACTTTGGCTAACCACGCAAATGAATTTATACAGCAAATAAAGTATTATTTTTTTATATTTCATACAACTAAAAATACTGCATTGTTGTCATAGTTAACAGTTACCCTGGTGGGAGCTTCATTTACCCTACCACCGAACAAAAGAAGTGTCTCCATTTTAACATGACAGACCTTTGCGGTTGTCTAAGGGGAATCAGCCAAGCAACGTAACAATATTCCTAATGTCTTTATGACAATTTAATGCAGTCAAAACCAGTACCCAAAACTTATTAAATGTAGATTATTCGGAAGTATCAATAGTCGGAGTCATTCAGACGCGAGACTGTCACTCCCGACCTCCTGTGTTACACTAAATAATTGTATCTCTGAAGTGCACTTAATCGCCGACACTTTCCATTAAGCGTTCAGCGATTATTTTACATTCAGTAGTATAGAGGGTTTAATTTTTGATTTATTAGTATAGAGGGTTTAATTTTTGATTTATTAGTATAGAGGGTTTAATTTTTCATTTATTAGTATAGAGGGTTTAATTTTTCATTTATTAGTATAGAGGGTTTAATTTTTCATTTATTAGTATAGAGGGTTTAATTTTTGATTTATTAGTATAGAGGGTTTAATTTTTGATTTATTAGTATAGAGGGTTTAATTTTTGATTTATTAGTATAGAGGGTTTAATTTTTCATTTATTAGTATAGAGGGTTTAATTTTTCATTTATTAGTATAGAGGGTTTAATTTTTCATTTAAGTTAATTCTTTCAATTAAAATATATCAAATTATCATTGAGTATAAAACCAAAACCTATTCAAAGTATGACACCTTTTTATGCTCTGCTTGCCAGTTGAAGTAATACGCATCAGTATTCAGATCCAGGTACAAAAAACAAAAAAATTCGTGTGTTGATTTACAAAATTGATAGGCAATTATTCTTTTCCTGTTTGGAATAAAATCCCAGCACATTCTTACTTAACCCCCATTTGATCTTTCGCTGTAAATAAATATGAAGTATCCAGTCTAATCAAGTGTAAATATGATCTGAAAGAATTAGAATTCCTTGTTGTGGTGCAGTGGATATCGGCGCGAAACGAGAAATCGGGAAGACGAGTTCGAATTCCAGTTGAATTCCTTGCACTCACTTACACACAAATACCCTTAGGAAAGCTATTAATCCGTCACTTCCCTCCAGTTATGGGTTAATAACAGGACAAATTGGGTTCGATAGTCTTGCTTGACAACCAGTCTACCGCAGAAAGTAATGGCAATCTACAGCTGGATAATCTTCTCTTTCGAGACATGATCGCCCAAGCGTTATCACGTATGGCACTTAACTGACTGACTGACCTAGATTTACTAATGAAAACCAACAATCTTAATAACATTAAATATGTAAATGAACAGTATTGATAGCAGACACAGAAAATAAACTACAGAGACATTTACACAATGTAATGGCAACAAAAATTAAATTAATACTGAGCATAAGGAAGAGACAAATGAAGTTCCTGGGACACGCAATGAGGAAGGAGAGCTTGGAGAACCTGATACTGACTGGCCAGATAGAAGGAAAGAGAGACAGAGGAAGGCAGCGGATAACATATTTGCAGGGCCTGATCAGGTGGATGACGGTACGGGGGTTGCTAGGTGTAACAGGAGCAAACATACTAAGAGCCACAAGGGATAGGGAGACGTGGAGAACCATGATCGCCTACGTCCTGAAGGGACAGGGCACATAGAAGAAGAAGAAGAAGAAGTGAAGAAGTGCTAGAAGAAAAGACTATTGTAAGAAGACAAAATATAAGGCCGTCAGCAAAAAGAGTCCCACATGTAAATTACAAATTTGTTGCACCAACATCAATCAAAAACAAAAAAAACTTAAATATTTAGGAAGTGTTTTAACAAAAGTTGGAACGTGCTGCGCCGAAATCCGAAGAGGAAAAAGAAACTTGAGTCAACATAAACGCGATTTTACAGAAGGATAATGAGAATACTATGGATTGAAAATGTGAGCTTAAAAATGTGATACTGACAGGACATTTCGAATGCAAGAGAAGCAGAAGAAACCAGCGGATAACCTACCTAATGAGCTCGTGTAAATATTTAGCATAATAGATTAAAAGATATGCGGAAAGACAAAATTTACTAAGAGCTACAAATGACGGGAAATAGTGGAGAGCCATGATTGCCAACGTTCTGAAGATAAACGGGACATAGAAGAATTTACATACTTCTCATTTGCAACATTGGGCAGTGTTCGATTCCAGTTAAAAGTCAAGATTTCGAAAGCTGATTTTCAGTGGAGGAAGACTTTTTTTTAATTGGAAAACTAACGCAGTAGAATACCTACACCCCGCTTACATATTAAATCTATGCCAGAATAAGCTAAGCTTAATAAAATTTAATATCTATTTAAATAAATGACTGAATAAACAAGTTATAAATACTGAAATGACCACGATGATACGTATAAACGGAGATAGAGATGTAAAGGCATGAACAGATTCAGATAAATATGGCGTCGATTGGTAACTGAATGATTAGAGGTCTAATCACAGTTATTAATATCATCACTTAAGCCAGTTTCTCTTTTTAACATGCACATTCTTTTAGCGTCGGATAATTTTAGCTGAGCCTCCAAATACTTACAACATTTTTATGTTTGAATGTTAATTCATGCTTAAAATATAACTATAATGAGAGTTAGAAATTTTCCGTAAGTTGCAGTTAAAAAAAAGTAGGGACCCCGATTCATGTTTAAAATATATACATTCTCTCCAATTATTTTCATGATAACTGTTTTGATGAGATTTTCTCAGTGGTACTTCGACTTCATCAATTTAAGCGTAGATAGGCACAGTAGAATAATGGATCACGGCTCGGATTAAGTAAATTAAAGAATTGGAGAGCAGAGTTCGAATTTCAGTCACGTTCATTACATTTACTCACGTGCTAATACCCTTAGAAAAGTTATGAATCTAACTATTATCCTATATATATATATCCTGGTCATGTACTTGGATTCAAACATCGACTATTGAAATCGGTGTGTCATACCCAGTAACCCAATACAACAAACAGTTCGACTGAGAAGTGGTGGAGAGCCATGATTGCCAAAGTTCTGAAGATAAAAGGGACATAGAAGAATTTATATACTTAGGAAACTTAATTTATCACGTACAAAGTTAAATAATAGATAAATTGGAAGTTGCTTTCTGTTTTACTGCCAAAGACGATCTTCAAAAATTTAAATGCAATGTAAATCGTCATCTTGGAATTGTTATTTTATTGTTCTCTTTATTTCTTTCATTCTCAGTAACTTTATGCATCATTAGTAACTTTTATTACCTGGCTTACGGTAAGATAATAAAAAATAAATGCTTATAGACCCAAATATAATTGACCTATATTTAGCTATCTTCGAACCAAGTACCGATTTTTTAAAAAATTTACACAGTTGTACTATAAGCGTCTGCGAGTGTTCTTAGCTAGGTTTTGTGTTGAGGTACCCCCGATAAATATCGAAAATCGATAATCGAAAAAATCGGGTTATAGAAGGAGTGGTCCGATTTTAATCAAATTTGATATTTTCATAGACAAAGACATAAGAAACGATATTCAGAAGTTTCAAGGTTGCAGTTCTTACAATAGTGCAGAAAATTTGATATCGATACCAGGAAATCAAAATTTGACTTACATCCATTCATTTTTCTTTCAGTCTACGGTTTCACTTTAACTGGAAACAACTATTGCTTTTTAGTCTTTCGTGCTAACGTCCAAAGTGTCTGAGCTCCAGGACCATGGATTAGTTTTAAAGCTTTCATTACACCCGAGCAACGCCGGGCTATACTGCTAGTGAGCTTCTAAATTACAGTTATTTGGTATCCGTCGGTCTCCAGAGATCATGGATATGCGCCAAAAGAGTTATGCCTTATCTGCTAATGGCAGCTCAGCATCTGTTATGGCTGCACAGGGCCACACCGGAAAGACAGTACCGATTACAACAAATGTATGTGAAGAACGCTCTCCTTTGATGTCGCCATATTGTTTTCTTTCTTTCGAGCACGCTTCTCCCCAGCGACAAGCCTCTGTTTCTTCTCTCCACACTCAAGCCGTCGGTGTAAATCACGTCTCCAGCGTGAGCGATCATTGGCGACGTCTTTCCGCCTTCCGATCGCCCTCATCTACAGACGTTTTTGAAGCGAAGATGAGGCCGCCCTCTTGCCGGTTGATCGGCGGTTACCTATACGTCACGTCTCCCCTCTTGACGCTACCGGTGTTGTTCAAGTGATAGGTAGACTCCAATACAGCTTGGCACAGGCGTTGTCGCAGGAGTTGCTAAAACAAAGGCGAACAACACTCAACTGTATTAGGGATTCCAGCTTCGAAGTTGACTTCAGTGTTGTTTTCTTTAAAAACCTGAAGCAATTCGGATGCTTGAGAATGATCACAAGGCAGCGAAGATTTAAAATTGGAATTTTCCTTCTCTTTATTACAGTTGAAGAAGAGACTGGAAGCAACAAATGTGGTTCTACAGAAGGATGCTGAGAATATCATGGATCAAATATGTGAACAACGACAAAATTTTAGAAACAGTGGAAACAAAAACGAAACTTATGCTTAACATCAAGAAGAAACAGTTGAAATTTTTTGGACATATAATGAAGAAAAAGGGCTTGGTAAATCTGATACTCACAAGACAGTTTAAAGGCAAGAGAGTACAAGTTAATGGATGGTAGAACAGGGTTTATGAGAAATAACAAAATGAAAAAGAAATCTACTAAGAGCGATAAAGATTTGGTTATGTCTTGAGAGAACACGGCCCATAAAGAAAATTACAGTTCTGAGCTTCATTTTATTTTTTTATATTATTTTATATGTTCTTCGGTTCTAAATCTTGTTATCTGAAATACAGTTTATTAGATTTAGGTTATTGGGAGGTTGTTTTAGAGTCTTCGAAATCGAAATGTTCTTGTAGCTGAACTAATTCCTACCATGCTACCTATAGCTACAGCACATGAAAGTGACATTCACTATGCAGTGTTAATAATGACCATAACCTCTAAATATGTATTTAGACACAAAAGAGTGCTGAAAGGTTTTCGGCTCGATCCACTTCCCTTAATTTTTTTTTTTCTGTTTTTATTTTTATTACAAGGGTACTTTTTTTTTTTCGCACGCCTTCATATATAAATATAATTCACACAGAGAAATCAAAATATATACCGGAAGAACATAAACATTATAATCATCTTAATATATAGACATGAGAGTTTGCGTAAATATCTTGCGTCCTTAACTTTGTTTGACACATGGGAAATATCTGATAACTTTTAGATAATCGATATATATATATATATATATATGTGTGTGTGTGTGTGTGTGTGTATATATATTTATATTTATATATATATACACGAAGACTTGTGTAAGTAAGCGTAAAAACACATACATTCATATATGTCCGGTTTTTTTTTCTCTGTTGGCACGTGGGAAGGATTTAGTGATATTTAGTAATAGTTTCTCAGCTTTACCCTCCGCCTACGTATTTATTTTTTTTTTCAATAAAAAAAAAGGATCTTTGCTTGAGCACTTTATTTCCGATTCGAACAATATATCTAAAAAGAAATGAAAGTGAGAACATGTCAAGAAAAGCTGCTCTTTTCTTTCAATTGTGTCGCCATTAGACTCTCTATAGAAACCAGAAAAATTGTCATACAAACTGTATTTTTCCTAAAAACTATCATATAAACCTTAAAAATGTTTCTACAGACACTAAAAATTTCTAGAAAAAATTGTCATATAGACCCTAAGAATTTACTCCTAAAAATTTCCATACATACCATAAAAATTACTTAAAATGATACAAGATCCTAAAAATCTACTTAATAATTAGAGTCCAAAGTTTCAGTTTAAAACCGAGAAAATGTCGGAATGTTAAAACTATTGGTGCTTGTTTTATAAACAGTTGACTAAAATTTCGGTACATAGTAATTTTTTTTTTAATCATCTCACCCCAAGCAAGGCATTCCACTGCCACTATTGCGCATGGGGCTACATAGGGGAAGGTAAAGAGAAGGAGTGGTTAGACATAGGGAATGTCAGGAGGAAGGTGACAGATGAGTAAGGATACCGAGGATGAGGGTTGGGCAGATGGGAAGAGTGTTTGATAGAATGGGAGCAGGTTAGTGCGTTAGGAGGTGTCTATTGACCTTACATTTAAACTCCTGGAGATTGTAGCCGTCGGGGAAGCAGTAATGTTATTATAATTTCAGTTTCTTGAGCGGATTTATTAAAATACTAGCGTAAAAGCCGAACTCTGCACAGACTTTTAAGCTCGCGTCTGTAGTGGGCTAATTATGCTTCCGGACCAAAATTAAAGGAGCCTCTGGTTCAGCTTAGAAAAAAGCAATGATAATTTTGAAGAAATAACTTTGAATCTCCGAATTCATTCCATGGAACTTCAAAACCCCACATTAATTCTAATTCTGGCTATAAATCCAATTCTGTGCAGAAGACTGATTTGAGTCGAAATTTCAATTCAGACCCAAGATTGAGTTCTTCAAATTACAAACTCTGCGGAACTTTCAAACCTCACGTCACGAACCTAACTGTGCTTCCTTGAAAACTTTGAAGAAATAAAATTGATTTTCTCAGTTCACAAAGTTTTGGAGAAATTTGAAACTGAATTTAAAACATCTTTTTAAATTAAGTTTTTGTGTTACTTGAAATTCAGTATAAATTAAAATCTTTTAAATTTTTTTTTTTTCAGTTATTTTAAAATTTGAATTTTTAACCGTTTCTTTCTCATCTGGATACAAATCTGAATGCTGGATGTTCAAGCACCAAGTAAGAGACAGACTTTCAATCTTTTTAATTGGAGTAGATAGACTAAACTATCGCCCGGTTCACACTCCACCCACGTCTATTGAACAGGTGAAGAGGCTCATCCCTTGCTACCTGCTTAGGATGTGGTTTCCATTTTTCTCTTCTCCAATCTTGTCACTCTTACGTAGCCCCCTGCACATCAGTGGCGTTACCGCCTTGCTCGGGGTGATATGATTAAAAAAAAAAAATCCCGGGCTCATCCTGATTCCAAAAAGGTTTTTGTCTATGTGGAGTAAGGGTGGCCCGAGTTGAAGGGATTTCAAACAGACAGACAGACAGAAAGAATTTGCCATTTATTTCTTCAGAAGATTCACGAAAATGATAATACAAAGCCTACTTCATTATTGTGCATGATCATTTATTAAATACACAAATTAATTATTTATATGCTAGTTATTTCGGTGATTCGTGATATCAAAGGTAGAATTTAAATGGATACCCCGATTTTTTTTCTCCTTTTTTTATTTTATAAACATGAAAAGCGAAATTAATATATACCTGTCTAGAGCTCAAGAGTTTCATTAAAGAAGTCGATCTCAATAGTGGTCTCCTCACTTACTTTGCTATAATAACTTCTCGTAAGTTAATGGCAAAGTACACCTGGTTTGAAGATAATTTCTCAGGAGTTGATTGTTTTTTTTTTCTTTATCTTATAATCATATCGCCCCAAGCAAGGCATTTTACTGCCACTGTTTTGCAGGGAGTTACATAAGAGGCAATTTATGACAAACAGTGACGGGTTTTAGGGGGTGTCAGGAAGTGGGTAAGAGAAGGATGAGAATACTGGCGAGGGTGGAGTAGACGGAGAAAGGAGCATGGGAGAGAGGATGCAGGTTAGTGAGATAGGAGATGACTATTGACTTTACATTTTAATTCTTGAAGATTGTAGATGCAAGTAAACGGAAGGGAATTCCACAGGCGGGAAGTGCAAGAAAAGCTGATGGAGTAGAATTTGCTTTTACATTTTATTGGTTTCACAGTAAAAGGGTGGGACCTAGTTGCTAATCTTATGGCTCGTGTAAATTTATATATAGGGAGCACCAGTGAGCTAAGTTCATCGGAGCAGAAGCGGTGAAAGTATTTGTAGAAGAGACACAGGGAAACCACATTGTGCCGGTAAAAAAATTGACTGTATCTGAGCTGCCAATTCGTAAAATTTCATTTTGATTGTAAAATTTTCAATCGAGTCCTGACGTTTAGCTGTAATCACCGCAAAACTCTGAGAAAATAAGTGAATATTTAATTTCATTTCTGATTATTAATAGTCTCTCTCACTTACTATCGAACAATATAATTACAAAGATTGTATAGCTTAAAAACGATATCTTCCAGAAATACTTCTGTCAAACTTTTTTTTTTTTGTGGAATGTAATCTTTTTTATATAATTAGTGGTGTGAATTAAAGTTTTAACATGTTTGTTTAGTAAAACTTAATAAATCCTAATTGTTATATAATTAATGATTAGGGAATGAAAACTTTAATGGACGTGTTTAAATATTCCTACCTATGTTATTACAGATTATTAATAATATAATAATTATAAAATATTAATTTTCTATAATTATTATTTTAAATAAGTTGGTAATATTATGAACTCTGTATAACTGTACAATAAACAAACTCAGTATGAATATAAAATTCATTAATAAAATATGTAAAATATTTTGTAAATGAGGAGGAATTATTTTTCTTACATACAAAAATAACAATTTTTAGTAAGAATTGTTTTGTTGTATTCATAAAACCAGAGTGCTGGCACAATTTACTCAATTACCTTTCTAGAATTCAACATAACCCCTTGAATACCCTTCTGGAACAGGTAGATAATATCTCCCTACTTGAGAAGTCTTCTATCGACACAATGCACCTAGGAAAATAATGTGGAGAACAAGATTTCTATTGCTTTTGGAACATTCTTCTTCTTCTATGTGCCCTGTCCCATCAGGACGTAGGCGATCATGGCCTTCCACTTTTCCCTATCCCTGGTGGCTCTGAGCACGCCTTCTCCTCTTACACCATATAATCCTCGTTCCGTCATCCACCTGATTAGGTCCTTCAAATATGTTATCCGTTGCTTTCCCCTGTCTCTTTTTCCCTCTATCTGGCCTGTTAATATCAGATTCTCCAAGCCCTCCTTCCTCATTGCCTGTCCCAGGAACTTCAGCTGTCTCTTTCTGATGTTCAGTTTTAATTTCCTTTTTGTTTCCATAATTTCCAAAACCTCATCATTGCTCACATGCTCGATCCATGATATTCACAGCATCCTTCTGTAGAACCACATTTCAGTTGCTTCAAGTTTTTCCTTCATCTTTGATGGTATTGTCCATATTGAAGGACAGACAGCATGTAGCAATCCATTACTCTCTTCCTAGTTTCTAGCGAAATTGCCCTGTTTCTTAATACATTACTTATTTTCTGGAATGCTTCCTTCGCCATGCCAATTCGCCTTCGGATCTCTGTGTCGCACTTCTGTTATAACGCTTCCCATGAAACCTAAAACCACATTCATGCTGTTTAAAGCTGCCATTATTTTAACCTTCACGAATTTGTATCATTGACCCTGAGACATCTAAAGATCAAGAAACTTGAATTCTTTCACTTGCAGAAGCTCGATCATCTACGTTTATCAAATTAGAAGTCATTGTCTCCAACCGTGCAGTTTTTGAGGAAATGCAAGCCAAGAGCAACTTCATTAAAATCAGCTTCATTAAACAGCGATTCAGATGAACATGACATTTTTACCGTATGCATGACCCTAAACATCCTCATCAGGTCATCTACTGCAAACTTAACTCTGACAAACGACACAGCGGCCAAAGAAGCGGGCTATAAAACTCTGAAAAATTTGAAAGAACAATCTGCAGATCACAGGATCTGGCGCAAAACTATATCGACTATCAAAATATTCGGGCAAAAACGTTGCAGAAATGAAGAAAGTAAAGAAAAACATCAAACAAGCCTCAAAAATAAATTAAATAGTCAAATGAGAATAGACGAATATTATTACTACTACTATCACTAATAATAATAATTATTATTACATACGACGCCGTGACAAAGTAGCCATCAAAATACTTTAGGAACGATATCAGAAGTATGGCCTCGAGTGCACAGAAGTGTTACGAGCATTCACCACCGTCAGTTGCCAAGAATGTGCAGATAAAACTCGCATGGAGAGAAATCGACCTGATATCACACTTGTGCACAAGAGCAGTCAGAAATAGATCTTGATAGACGTTGTTGAACATCGTGAAGATGAAGCAGGCTAAAATAACAAGGCCCAAAGATCTGGCTGGGTAAATCGGAAAATTTTGAAATACAAATTATATTCGAACCAATTAACAGCCTTTATTGCTAACCGGTATTTACATTGAAATTTCTATTTGTTTCAGTTTTCTCGGGATTCTTGGAGGATTTTCAGTGTGCTTTGGTGTTTAGTTCATCCTTTTAAGCCTGTATACGTTTTAGGAAATTTTCAAAACTTTACCTGCTATTCTTTTATGTGCCAGGTTTCCTCAAGATGTGAGGGGTTATAACTCTTCACAGCTTCCTGTCTTTTGTTGCTCTAAGAAATAAGTTTTATTACTGCTTTTTGTCTTTGTTCCGATATTCATTTCACTAAAATTGGCTAAGGCGTTTATTCATTCACCTCCTACTTCTCTTGCCTTTAGTATGCTCTATGAGTGTTAAATTTTCCAGGCCCTCTAGCCTCATTATGTATCTCAGAAATTTCAGCTGTTTCTTTCTGATTGAGTATGCATCCTTTTAGTTCTTATTCTTTTAAAACCCTAACCCTAGTTGCCCCCTTGTTCCTTCTATCATATCCTCAACATCCATCGGGAGAACATCTCTGTCGCTTCAAGTCTATTCTTCATCGGTGAAAAATTTCTCCAGTATTTCCCACCATTTAGGAAAACATTATACAGCAGTTTAACATTTTTTTCCTATTGAAATTTTTTTATCAATAATTTGCTTAGTTTCTGGAAGTCATCTTTCGGTATGTATTTCCGTATTTCTGCCTCACATTGTCCGTCGTATGATACTACATTACAAAGACGGTTACATTTCTGTTCCCCATTTTTTTTATCGTTTCACCCCAAGCAAGGCAGTACTGCCACTGGTGCGCAGTGGGCTACATAAGAAGAGAGTGAAAGGTTACATAGGAGAAAAGCGAAGAGAAAGATGAACAGAATTCCTCGCTAACCAATATTCTTCTGTAGACCAAGTTTACTTTATAAAATCCGTACACGATTGGTGGTAATTTCTTCTGATAACAGGTAATGAAACACATACCGGACATGATTCTCAAACCATTTGATTGAGAGCTATTTATTCATACTTGCAAGATTGATTCATGAATGTGAGACTAATTTGCTGGTATAAGACTAGTATATTTTTATTTCAATAACACCATGACAAAAACAGTTTGACAGTCCTTATATGAATGGCATTTGAATTTAATTTTTCAGTCTGTGCTATCTTGATCGGGCATATGAAATATACCGACTTTGTTACTTAGATAGTTTAAGAAAGATAGACTAACAAAATTTTCTGTCACGATTTTCTTTACAGACACTGAACTGTTGCTACGCTTTGATCGTTGGCATTAACAGATAAAACGCCAAGAAAATGTCAAGGTAGGTGAAAAGAATATCTCATTTGTGTAATTTTTGTCTGACGGTTGTTATTTTGCATCTAACCTTCATTATTTTTGTGGAAAAATTTATTTCTTACAGTCTCATGAATAAAATGATTTTAACCGACTTGATACTTTAGTAGCATCAGGTAGGTATATATAAAATGCATGTAAAGAATGTTACAGAGAACCAACATTTTTCTGAGCAATACTAAATCAATATCGGTATTTTTACTAACATCAATATTTTCAGTAGATTTCCCGAAAGAAACCTTGTGGATATCAACACAAGTTTACACGAGCGAGGAAGACAGCTGATCGCTTTTATTCTCCCATCCAATTAAAAATAATCACTTACGGTAACAACTAATGTGAATTATGATGTCCTTTTGAAGGTCTAAGAAGAATCTTTCAACATACTTCTTTATGATCGCTCAAATTCTCTCGGAGTGCCAGGTAAATTTCCTCATATACCTGCTAAATTATTTTTTTGTTAATCCATACATGATCCGTTAATTCAGCAATAAGTCACTAATTAAACTCCACAAAAAGAGACAAATGTTTATGCTTATACACAACTTTCAGCGAAAGCGTTAGAATAATGTGTGAGGTACATGTCCACGATTGCAAAGACAAATTCTGTCACTGATTCTTCTCGAGGAGCGAAACATATCTTGGAAAAAAAAATTATTTGTCATCCAGTTGAATTCATTGCATTCACTTACGCGCAAATACCCTTGGGAAAGGTATTAATCCGTCTCTTCCTTTCAGTTATGGGTTAAATAGCAGGACAGATTGGGTTCTATAGCCTTGGTCGGCAACCAGTCTACCGCAGAAAGCAATGGCAACCTACTGCGGGATAATCTTCTGCCCACTCTGTCATGTCTCTTTCAATACATGATCGCCCAAGCGTGTATCACGTATGGCACTTAACTGACTGACCGCTTACAAGTATTCTGTTAAGCAATCCTCCTATGATTAACAAGTTTTAAGTTGGGGATTTCATTTAAAGTGTTTTTTTTTTCTACATTTTTAAGGGAACGAAACAAGTAAGCTATTTTAGAATTTTGATAGCATCTCTTCTTTATTCAATTTGTCAACCTAGACAAATGGATTAATTCTACAAATGTTACTGAAAAGATATCACATAGAAAAAGTAAAATACATAATCGGGTCCATAACATTTTTTATAGAACGTGTTAAAGTTTATTTGATAAGTATGTACTGAAGTCCCAATATTATCATTCCATGAATTATTCAGGCATGTAATTTTTTCCTCTAGATTTTTTAACTATATACCGGATAGCCAGTTTTCCTATAGAAATCTTTGAGCAAATTCCTCTCTTCACCGACGATTTATTTTACTTAATATTTTTATTTCTATAACATGAAAAAGTTTATATTAGTCTAAAATTATTAGAGTTCCTTCACCTTAATTTAAAGACATTTTAAATTTATTTATGTCCCGTATTATAATTTTTTGAAAACTCTCAATTAGCGATTCTCAAAGTGGTTAATATTGACCTCTGCATATCAGTTGAACTGTCCATGGGATCTGTAAATACCTGGGCTCTCAAAACTGTGTGATAAATGCTCGGGGTTAAAAGAGAAGCGATAAATAAATTTCCATGACTTACAATTAAAACTTATAAAATTCCAACCAAATCTAAACTTATTTATAAATGGAACTTTGTCTGTGTGTCTGTGTGTGTCTGTGTGTGTCCGTTACCTATAGACTCCGAAACGGCTCAAACGATTTTCTTGAAAATTTACACAGTTGTACTATAAGCATCTGCGAGTGCTCTTAGCTAGGTTTTGTCTCGAGGTACCCCCGATAAATATCGATAATCGAAAAAATCGGGTTATAGAAGGAGTGGTCCGATTTTAATCAAATTTGATACTTTCATAGACAAAGACATAAGAAACGATATTCAGAAGTTTCAAGGTTGCAGTTCTTACAATAGTGCAGAAAATTTGATATCGATACCAGGAAATCAAAATTTGACTTACATCCATTCATTTTTCTTTCAGTCTACGGTTTCACTTTAACTGGAAACAACTATTGCTTTTTAGTCTTTCGTGCTAACGTCAAAAGTGTCTGAGCTCCAGGACCATGGATTAGTTTTAAAGCTTTCATTACACCCGAGCAACGCCGGGGTATACTTCTAGTTATTATTATTACTACTACTACTACTACTCAAATACGTCTTGTGTGGGAAGGAAAATAAAAGAATAAAACGTCAAGTTAAAACGGATCAAAGATTCTATGAAAGTGTCGATGGTCTGAACAGTTTAGGGACCATGTTCTAAATAGAAAATCTATAATCTCTATTTTTAACTTTAAGCATTTTATCAATGAAAACAATTAACAAATCTCAGTAACAAAGATTTTTTTTTATTTACACGCTAAATTAAGATGATTTATAAACTGATATTTTATCCTGTAATCCTCAGGCTGAATATTTTACTTTTTTTCTGTATTTTTCTTGATAACTTTCACTTGTCTTTCATTCAGAATAATTCATAAATCTGTATGATAATGTCTTATAAACGGAATAAGTTATTTGAACAACAGGAAGTAGGTTGTCTGAGTTTAAAACCATTCGAGTCGTTTCAGTTTAATATCAAAGATTTCTTTCAACGAATCGAGATTTATCATACCATCTCGCATTTTTTCATTAACAAACGAATTATCCTTTTCCTTTATATGATTGTGATATGATTATGTATCTAGGTGAATCTTACACGATGAGAAAAGTAAAAAAAAGTAATTTATGCAGTATTTTCACAACACCAGAATAAGTTTCAGTACAAGCCGGATATACTTTTAGTGTATTTATGAATGACAAAAAGATAAGAATTGGACTTACTCGAAACTGGAGCATCAGAATAGCATTGAATCTTTTAAATAAAAATGTCTAAAAATATAAAAATAAAGACTAAATACAATTCGTTTCTTTTAATAAATTAAATATTTTTGGACAGTGTTCAGAATGGAATAAAATAACCATCCACTTTCATTTTTGGTCGTTTGATCAGTGTCTGTCTGTCTATCTATCTATCTATATATCTATATCTATATCTATCTATATATATATATATATATATATATATATATATATATATACACTGTATACTTAGGCAGCAAACTTGCAAATATCTTTCATTGAATACAGCCGACAAGGAAGATTTCATTTTTTTACTGAGTTTTATATATATATATATATATATATATATATTGTAGTGAACACGAAATTAAGATCAACTCTCTTTTCCTTACTTTCACAAAAATTCGCAATTACTAAATGTTGACAAATAGGAAAAGAAATGGCCCCGTACTGAAAAAAAAAAAAAAGAAGATTTCGCGATCCAATGTTAAATTAATTTTCTAACCAATGAAAGGAAACTATTTGTAAAATTGAGAGAAAGTTAACAAGCCTATGTTAAAATTGTCTTTGGCGATAAAAACAAAGAAAGTCGAATCAGTTAGATGGGAGCAGAAACGACGACACGCTAAAGTGTGACAAAAGAAACTTCAAGCCACTAACCCGGACATAAAGTCCCGTCACACATTTGTTCTCTTCCTCTTTCTCTTTCTTCTCTGTCTTCACCGTTCCCGTCGCCGTCAAAGAAGACAACAACAACAAGGCTCTTCAAATAACTCCTAAAAACTAACGTCCGATAAGTACAATTTTCTTTATTGTTTTACCTTCATTTTCACTTTCTCATCGGTCATAAAAAGGAAGGGAACACAGACTTTATTAGTAGCCTGTTAATCTTTATAATACACACCTTCTGCTATTTACGACTACAAGCTTTGGATACTTGATTCCTTACTACTATTTCTCTTTGAATATTTAATTCTTACCAATTGATGTTATTCTGTTCTGTTAATAAAATTCCACTTATTTTATAAAAATGAAACACTTTTATTTTTCAACATTCCAACATTCAACCTTCCACCTTCAAGCTTCCTTTTGATAAAGCCTTAAGTTGTAGAGAGTTCGGTTATGTTTGAAACAAGGCTAATTTAATGAACATCCAACCATCTCCCTACTACAATATAAAGAATTAAGGTATTTCTTTTTTAATACTACATATTTATTTGGACGCCCCATTATTTCTTTATTTATTAGACAGTGGGTATTACGTCTGTTGCCCTGCACACTCGAGAAATCTTAGTAAAGAAAATGTGTTCCTCAACAGCTATTGAATCTGCATACCCCATTGTTGGGGAAAATATCGTTTGGTTTGGCTTTACCGCTCGGTCATAACAAAACTCTTATTACACCTTTAAATTTAAGCACGCACTCTTCTGTCGGATTATTTTTCTCGGCATTTTAATTCGACTTATTTACTACTTCAAACGTTATTATAGTGTCTACTTCTTATTTGAAATAGACACCCCATTTATTTCTTATTAAACGGTGTGTATACGTCTATCGGTCTGTGCAATAAATATATGTTCTTGGTTTTTATATATATATATATATAGATATATATAACCAGGCACTTAAGTGAAAGTGTGCTAGCTAGTAAGTCTTTACGCATTTTATTTAATAAAGTCTTAGGTTGATCAGTTTCAAAAAAATCTAAAACCTTTTACTTTTTATATCTTATATCGACAGAGTAAAACAATATAGTGTGTGTGGTGGGGTGAAGACTTCTTTGTGACAACAACAAGCAAACTGAAAATATTTCGTTAACCATGTGTGGCTCGACGAACAACCATTCAAAATTATCATTTCTATTCATGTCCATTAGCACATTTCCATGACAGAGAGTTTATATATATATATATATATATATATATATATATATATATATATATGAGTCAGTTCGCTATCGTCTTTTGGTGCGAGCAGGTACTGACGAGCCTGTCATTGTTGAATGATACATAAGCAAATATTTACATAAGTAACCTTAGGTAAAGAAGTAAGAGTATTGGATATGCATATGTGGTTTAAAACTATTTCTATGAGAAAAAATGGAATCAAAGTAAAAGTAATTACGAATACAAAAAGGAAAGTAATCGTCGTAGTTCATTTTAAAGTAAGGTGAATGTTATTTCTGTTGATACGACGCTATACTTCCAGCTTAACCTCAGCAAATAGAACAAATGTTCAGTTAGCTGACATTTTCCTATTGCTTACTATACAATTTTAAAATTATTTTATATCTAAGAGGGAGTATCAGTAAACCAGTTCCTGGCTAACGTATTTATTTGTTGAATGTTCTTATAGGTACCGCCACTAAATAGTTGGAAAAAAAACAAAACAAAAAAAAACCCCAGCATAATATGAATAGAAAAGTCCCCAAACTTAATAAAAACGAACCTTTACCATCAAAATATAATTATGTTATTATTAAGAGAAAAGATTAAAGTATTTTTAATTATTTTTTTAATAATGTTTAATCCTTTCTAACACGCTCAAGCTAGCGGGTAACCAAATCGTTACGAGAGTTTACAATGGAAAACCTAATATTACATACCTCAATATTTTTCCGTTGACAAACACATTAATTTGGAAATTTTTACAAAAATCAAATAATTGTGTGATTTTAATGAAACTTTCAAGACTTGTTCACAAATAAATAAAATAATTTTTAAAATTATTACTTTAAAAAAAATCTTGGTAAAAATATGATTTTTATATGTGTTACCCACCCTTCACGTAAATTCATGAAATTTTAAGAAATTAAATTTTATTGGCAAAATTAGTTTTATAAGTTAAACGCAGGACTTATTGGGAAATGTAAATCCTCTATTATTTTTAAAACCATTTGGCTCCTTTTACCGAAAATGTGCTCCCAATAGTAAAATAAAAGATGCAATAAAACTATGACATTATTTAATTAGATAAGCCTTTAATTGCTTGAACAAATAATACAAATTAAGAACAGTATAGTCTGAAAAAATAATTAATAATACAATTTTAAAAGAATTGTTTTTAATTTTCTTTAATTATAATAATTTAAAAAGTTTCAAAAAATAGTTTTTAAATACTTCAAATATTTGTTGGGATTAATTTAAAAACTTATTAAGCGACGATTATATTTAGTTATCGAAAATTAAAAAGTTTAATACAAATCGTTGTGCCTGCCTATTTTTAAAATAATTTAATTTTTTTTGTGTGTGTGTGTGTGTGTATTTGAAGATTTTTCTATATGGTAATTTCTATGTGTAAATTAAAAGGTCATGTTATTCAAAGTTTCTTTCCCTTACCTGAAAAATTTTGTACAGTTATGTCACATATGATCGCCATACACTTTTTATCTCTGACAACCCGTCAACACATTTAATATACGACGGACAGTTCAAAATGTTCAACTCTGTGATTAAGAAGTAGTTTTATTCTAAATTTTATGCTATAAATAAGTAATACTTGTGTAAATCAGATTAATTTACCATACAATTTGCTAATTTTCCAAAAATGTATCACAGTTGTATTGAAATGTGATTTTATTAAGTGTGGGTTGTTTTGGTTTAATGTAGATGGCCTCCAATATCTGAAAGTTCTTTTTACTGTGTGTATGAGTGAGTATTATTGTGTTATCGGCTAAAATCTGGTCAATCTGGTCAAAACACATTACATTGCATTTAGATATATGATTCTGTTAACATTTCGGTTTCTCACACGGTGTAACGTCATAAAACCACATTACAAATTTATGAACTGCGTCTGCTTTTTGGTGACTGTTATCGTTGCATAGTAAAGTTTCATGTCAACACAAGATAAAATCATCTTTGATGGTGGATGTCTTTATGTTAACGTCTCTGTTACCTCTCTGAAGATGGCTCATGTGAGTCAAAAGCTTTGAACCAGCATAATTCAAATGTTGGAAAATTTTTGTCTTTATTTTCATCTGAAATTAAAGCCAAAATACGATGTTTAGAATAGCTCATGATTAACCATAATAGACATTCATTGTCTCTTATATTTAACAGTATATATGTAAGTCTGGATATATGGGTGAAAATTTATACCTAAACTTATTTATAAATGGAACTTTGTGTGTGTGTGTGTGTGTGTGTGTGTGTGTGTGTGTGTGTGTGTGTGTGTGTGTGTGTGTGTGTGTGTGTGTGTGTCTGTTACCTATAGACTCCGAAACGGCTGAACCAATTTTCTTGAAAATTTGCACAGTTCTACGATAAGCGTCTGCAAGTGTTCTTAGCTAGGTTTTGTGTCAAGGTACCCCAGATAAATATCGAAAATCGATAATCGAAAAAATCGGGTTATAGAAGGAGTGATCCGATTTTAATCAAATTTGATACACTCATAGACAAAGACATAAGAAACGATATTCAGAAGTTTCAAGGTTGCAGTTCTTACAATAGTGCATAAAATCGATAATATATATATATATATATATATATATATATATATAAACGGCAAGATGTTTGTGTGTGTGTCTGTTTATCTGCCTGCATGTCTATATTTTTTTTTCAGCCCTTTTATTTTAGTTTTTGCTTCGAGTTTGGCTCTAAGTAGGTATAATTGTAGTTCTTAGTCTCAGCCATGATACCATTTACTCAGAGGATTTATTTAGCCTTCAAAATTCAGTTTACGACGAAAAAAACTTATTTGATATCGATACCAGGAAATCAAAATTTGACTTACATACATTCGTTTTTCTTTCAGTCTACGGTTTCGCTTTAACTAGAAACAGCTTTTGCTTTTTAGTCTTTCGTGCCAACGTCCAAAGAGTCTGAGCTCCAGTACCATGTATTAGTTTTAAAGTTTTCATTACACCCGAGCAACGCCGGACTATACTGCTAGTTTTTAATAATTTTATTCAATAACATTTATGAATAAAATTTTCAACATGATTGCTACCGTTATTGATGCAAAGTTCGCGAGATTTACATGAACGCGATTTAGTAATTCCACATTTTCGTTAATTTGAGCATATTCATTCATGATGCGTTCCTTTAGATCAGCGATTTGAAGACTATAAAATCCAGTTTGTTCTGCTATTTACTCATAGCCAGGATGAGGATAGATGGGTTCATGCCTTTCTTGACACATAAATGAAATGTAATGAACTCGACTGAAATTCGAAATTTGAAGCTACCAGGAGTGGGGGGGGGGATAATTACACTACTTACTAAATAAAAAAATCTCAGATGGATTTTCTCATGTCTGAGAGAGAGAAAGAGAAAGTGCCTGTTGTACATGACTCTTCTGCCAAGAATGAGTTTCGTGCGCAAGATCTTGAAAAGTTCTGGGTTAATATGCGTGGAACGTACCCACAACTGAGCAACAAGGCATTGAAAATCCTCATTCTATTTTCCACAACCTACCTTTGTGAGTCAGGATTTTCTGTTTTACTCACAATCAAGCCCAAAGCACGAAACCGACTGGAGGTGGAATGTGACATACGTTGCGCGTTTGCCAAAACTAACCCTGATATTGATACACTGGTGCACAAGAAGCAGCATCACCCTTCTCACTAATTTAATTCTGAAGTAGAAGAGCAAACAAAAGTCCTTTTATTTGTTACTAACCGCTCTCTATGACTTTGCTTAGTTGTTACTAACTGCTCTCTATCCATTTTACTCTGTAACTCTAAGTTTATCAGTATATTTGTACATTTGAAAAATAAATTAGTAAATAGTCTCAGTGTGTTTTAACTGCTCTTTCTCTCATACACATGAAGGGGGGAATCTGGATGGTTGAACTGGGTGTAGGGGGAAATGACAAAAATTTTGGGGATCATTGCTTTAGTTGATTCATAATTGTGTACACCTTCTCGTTGATCATACTCGAAAAGGAGTCTAGGTGACTAATATCTAGCGAGCAAAGAGTTCATTCCACATCACCATGTCTCCAAATCCTCTTAGGAAAATTATCAGCCAGTCTCTTACCGCCTCGGCGTATTAAGAGCTGGTGCTCCATCCTGTTGGAACCACCCAGGGAGACCTTCACTTAACCTTTCCATAAGGACATTAATTAATCTCTCAAAATGGTGAGGTATGTCCCATCAGTTACATTACCATCAAAGAACAAAGGTCACAACACGTGGGATTTCTACACTACAACATAATCTGTTGTGTTTCTTGCTGTCTTGGAAGTGTCTATCTAACGCGAAGTATTGAGAAATCTGAGAACAGATTTCGAATTTCAGTCGAGTTCATTACATTTCATTTATGTGTTAATACCCCCAGCAAAGGCATGAACTCATCTATCCTCATCCTAGCTATGAGTAAATAGCAGAACAAACTGGGTCTTATAGTATTGGTTGACGACTAGTCTAGGAGAATGGAGAGTCTGAATTCAGATCAACCAAGAGAGGGTTGGGCTCTTTCAGGCTATCATCACTACTACTGCGACTGCAGTACGTGTGTGCCACTACGACCTTAATGGGTAACGGAATTCAATGCGGATTATTTTTAGACAAGTACCGAAAATTCTGTCGGTTAACCTCATGGTTCACTTAAAAGAAAACTTCGTCGCTGAATAATACAGTCTTTTGTGAAGTGGTCTTCCCATCCCATATTGGGTGTATCAAATATACTGATACAAATTTTGAGGCGAGTTTCTCACAACAGAAAAAGGACCAACATCCATAAAAATATATGTTTGCAAATACTTCGTTTTTAGTCATTTTTAAAGAGATTTTGCGGTAGATGGCGCTGTGTCGCCAAATAAACTAGGTTAAATTTATCATTCGTGTACATTTGTCGCTTGTTTGTCTTCAACGTTTAACGTGTGTAGTAGTGAGTTAACTGAGAAATGTTCCTTTTAAAAATGGCAGAATATTCATATCGTGTGATAGCAGATATGATTTTTACATACGGCCACACGAATAGTAATGGACACGAGGCTGCACGGCTGTATCAGATTTCGTTTACAAACCCAAGGCCACCTAGACATCCAGCCTTTGCTGTTGTTTATCGTCGCGTTGCTGATACAGGATCCGTGGTACCTCAAAATTTGTAAAAGTATTTTTGGATTGTATATTTAACAACGTCTACCGTAAACATTAAACTCAAGAACGCAAAAACGAAGGAATTGCGAGCATATGTTTATATAAACTTTGGTCTTTGTTTTGGTGTGAGGAACCCGCCCTGAATGTTTGTAAAAGTATTTTTGGCACACACACACACACACACACACATATATATATATAATAGAGTATATCTGTAAAAGGACAACATGAATAGGGCCAAAAAGAAAACTTAGCCGACACGTTTCGTCCTCTGAGGGACTTTATCACTGCAAATGTCTAAGATATGTTGGCTAAAATAAGTTTTTTTTTTAATCATATCACCCCGAGCAAGGCGGTAACGCTACTGATGCGCAGGGGGCTACGTAAAAGTGAAAAGATTGGGAGAGAAAGCCGGAAACCACTTCCTAAACAGCGAACAAGGGATGAGCCTCTTCACCTGTTCAATAGACGTGGGTGGAGTGTGAACCGGGCGATAGTTCAATCTATCTACTCCAATTGAAAAAAAAAAAGAAAAAAGAAAAATGAGTAAAGTTTTCCTTTTGTCTTATATGTGTGTGTATGTGTATAAACTTTCAATACTTATGAATGTCGAATCAGAATTTTGTAATTTTTTTCAATCATTTATAGGAGTTTTGATACGAATAGCGACATTATTATTTCATGAACTTATCTCTGCTAAATTTAAAAATTCAAATCTAAAAAATGAATTTTTATCTGAGAAAGAGAAAAGATAACAATAATAGCACATGTAAAGCTTCAAAATATATTACTTTAGTTTCCTAGTAAATGCCTTTTAATACTCATTGTTTTTTTCATGACGGTTGTTTCTTTTCAAAGGAAAAAGAAAACTAGATAAAACAATTGTAAAAGATTCGATTATCTTTTTTAGCTGTAGTTATTTTTCTTCAATGGCTGTGTACTCTCAAGACTTAAGAGATCTTTGCAACAATGGCTGTGTACTTTCAAGACTTGAGAGATCTTTGCAACAATGGCTGTGTACTTTCAAGACTTGAGTGATCTTTGCAACAATGGCTGTGTACTTTCAAGACTTGAGAGATCTTTGCAACAATGGCTGTGTACTTTCAAGACTTGAGTGATCTTTGCAACAATGGCTGTGTACTTTCAAGACTTGAGAGATCTTTGCAACAATGGCTGTGTACTTTCAAGACTTGAGAGATCTTTGCAACAATGGCTGTGTACTTTCAAGACTTGAGAGATCTTTGCAACAATGGCTGTGTACTTTCAAGACTTGAGAGATCTTTGCAACAATGGCTGTGTACTTTCAAGACTTGAGAGATCTTTGCAACAATGGCTGTGTACTTTCAAGACTTGAGAGATCTTTGCAACAATGGCTGTGTACTTTCAAGACTTGAGAGATCTTTGCAACAATGGCTGTGTACTTTCAAGACTTGAGAGATCTTTGCAACTTTTTATCCTTCGTTGCTCTTATTAATGTTTGTCTTTTTTACCTCCCCTCCAACTCCCAATTCTGCCATCAATTGACACAAGCTCGTTAGGTAGATAACACGCTGTTGTCTTCTCTCTTGCCTTTCATATATCCCTTGAGTCGGATTTTCCAAGGCTTCTTAATATTACATTACAGTTCAGTACTTTGTTTCTAATGAAATTTTCGTGTTTCTTAATATTTTTAGTAATTTCTCTTTCAGTGCACCATCAACATTCGATGTCGTAATTTCTATCATCTACTAAACAAACTCTGATATATAAACTTCTGTACTTGTTTGGTTATGACATCTCTAATTCAAAGTACGTATCTTGGGCTATTCCTGTTGTTGCCAATCATACATTCTGTTTTATTATAATTGAGAAGTAGTCCTTTTTTCCCCGCTTTCTTTTACTAATGTGTCGAGTATATCCTGTAGTTTCCTTTCTGTTTTTTGTCATGTGAATACTATTTTCTTTATATCTTACATTCTTAACATTGCCCATCTCTCCCCGATAATAAATCCGAGTAGAAGTTTAGAGCTCACTTAGGATAGCCTCATTTTAAAGGTTGAATAAATCCGGGTAGAAAACACGCTCCTAGTTTACATTTTTTTTTGTGTGTGTCAGTCAGTTAAGTGTTATACGTGATACATGCTTGGGCGATCATGTCGCGAAAGAGACATGACTGACTGGGCAGAAGATTTTCCTGCAGTAGTTTGCCATTATTTAATGCAGTAGACTGGTTGCTAACCAAGGCTATAGAACCCAATCTGTTTTGCTATTTAACGCATAGCTGGAGGGAGAAGAAACAGATTGATACTTTTCCCGGGGGTATTTGCGCGTAAGTGAATGCAACGAATTCAACTGAAATTCGAACTCACCTCCCCGATTTCTCTCGTTCCGAGACGATATTCACTGCACCACAGCGTTCATCTTGTGTGTGTGTGTGTGTGTGTGTGTGTGTGTGTGTGTGTGTGTGTGTGTGTGTGTGTGTGTGTTCAGTTAATTTCCTATCCGTAGGCTAGTGGACTGCTCTCATAAGTTCTGGATTATTCTATCATTTTTCCTAGCTGTTCATATATATATATCCTTGTGTAATACTTTACCAAATGCTTTTGTGTAATCTATAACACATATGTACACATTCTTCTGCACCTCTAATTCTATCTCGGAAAACATTCTGATCATAACTATAGTATTTCTTATCATAATGTCCTTGACAAAACACTGTTGTTCTATTTCCGATCTGATTCTTTAAGCTCAATTCATCAGAATTCGAATTTTATGCTTAATTAGGTGGTCCATTAAACTGATTTTTCCAATGAAGCTCTAATCCATTTGCAACTTGGATGAGTTGAAAGGATGCTTTATTTCGTTTAGAGTTAGCCTTTTCGGTTGGGGCAGGCGAATGTGACACACAGCTCTAACTCTAATTAATGGAGATCAACAAATCCGAACTGACCGAAACAAGACGAACGGAGATTCTACTCACTCAACTGACTGACTCACTTAACTGACTCTCTCACTCAACTCTACTCTACTGATCTGACTCGGAAAAATTACCTGAATTTATTTAAAATTGATCCGAAAATCCGGAAATTCAGAAATGCTTTAGACCACCGGTGATAAACATTGGCGACTGTAAGTCTGAAATTTCAGTTATCTTTTTTTTTTATCTTAAAGCTTCCACCGGAAAATTCTTAATGTGTGGTCAAGATACAGTAAAAGACAGCCTTTGACCTGGTCATTCGAAAACCCACCTCCCGAACTCTATTTCCTGAACTTATCTCTTTATCACATTAAATCACTGAGTCAAATATTTACCGGAAGAGTGGTAGGATTTAGAACAGTAATCGGATACCCTTGCCTCTTCCACAATTTTCCTCATAAGAGAAAAAAGCGTTTTTTTTTCCTCTTCTTTTTCACTTTTGTTAAATATGTTTCACTCGACAAGAATGGTGAAGCCCGAACCGTTGCCTTAGATATCTCCAAAGCATTCGACAGGGTCTGGCATGCTGGCCTCTTGTGCAAACTGCGGAGCTATGGGATAACTGGACATCTATTTGACGTCATCCAGTCTTTCCTCTCTAACCGCACATTGAAGGTGGTATTAAATGGACATGCCTCCCAAAACTACCATACGAACGCGGGCGTCCCTCAAGGTCCCATCCTAGGTCCCACGCTCTTTCTGATCTACATTAATGATCTCCCCGACACCATTAGATCCCAAGTTGGCATGTATGCCGACCACACAACAATCTACTCTTGCATCGATCAGAAACCAGGTCTGGACGACAAAGTGAACCTCGCTGCCGTACTTGAAAGGGACCTCCAATCCGTAGTGGCCTGGGGTAGGAAATGGCTGGTAAATTTCAATGCCTCTAAAACAAACCACCATAGACAATCGCATCTACCTCCCATTAGCATGGGACAGGCTAGCCTCCCAGAGAGTAAAATACTACGCCTCCTTGGCCTTACACTTTCGGCGGACATCAAATGGAATGACTATATTGAATCCATTGCCAAATCTGCTGCTATGAAAGTCGGCTCCCTGTGCAGGGCCCGGAAGTTTTTCCCACCTGAATCTATTCTGCACATATACAAATCTACCATCCGCCCGTGTATTGAATATTGCTGCCATATCTGGTCGGGTGCCCCTGCTGCTCTCCTTGGGCTTCTTGACAAAATACAAAGGAGGATCTGTAACGTGGTTGATACTGACTTGGCAGACCGGCTGCAGCCGCTCTCTCACCGGCATGATGTGGCTTCCCTGTGCCTCTTCTACAAGTACTTTCATGGCTTCTGCTCCGATGTGCTTAGATCACTGGTGCCGCCTAAGCACGAATTTACACGAGATACTAGATTAGCAACTAGGTCCCACCCTTTTACAGTTAAACAAATAAGATGAAAACCGTAAATTCTACTCCAACAGCTTCTTTTCTCGCGCTTCCCGCCTGTGGAACTCCCTTCAACAAGTCTGCTTTCCCGACAGTTACAATCTCCAGGTGTTTAAATGTAGGGTCAATAGACACCTCCTATCACACTAACTCCCAACTATTCCCACAACACTCTCATCTACCCAACCCTCATTCTCGGTATCCTTACCCGCCTATCACCCACCCTCTGACATTTCCTATATTTAATCATCCTTTCTCCACTCTACGTAGCCCCCTGCGCAGTAGTGGCAGTGACATGCCTTGCTCGGGGTGAAACGCTTACAAACAAAAAAAAACAAACAAAAAAAAACTATTTTCTATTCTTAAACATTTTCTATTTTAATCTATTATAATAAAATACATATTTTACAAAGCACCTTAATATACGCCTAGTTATCGTGTCACAATTTCCACAATCCTGTCTCTGTCGACATCGTCTTGTATAAAAATCCTATTTGGTCCTGCGGCCTTGTTCCCGTCGTACCTAAATGATAATAAAATAAAAGTGGAGAAAAGCTCAATGTTTTTTATTCTTGTTCAGAGTTTGTATTTTATTTTTCCAAAATCAGTCAGTTAAGTGCCATACGCTTGGGCGATCATGTCTCGAAAGAGACATGACTGACTGGGCAGGAGATTATCCCGCAGTAGGTTGCCATTGCTTTCTGCGGTAGACTGGTTGCTGACCAAGGCTATAGAACCCAATATGTCCTGTTATTTAACCCATAACTGGAAGAAATAGACGGATTAATACCTTTCTCAAGAGTATTTGCGCGTAAGTGAATGCAAGGAATTCGGCTGGAATTCGAACTCGGCTACCCGATTTCTCGTTCCGAGTCGATATCCAATGCACCACAACGAACATTCCAGACTCATCTGACTTAAATGAAAATTACTTTTGATAAGATAAGTCTAGCGCAAGAATAAAAAGATCGGGCACCTAATAAGGATTAACTTCACTACAAAAAGAATAACCTGCGAAAAGTGCTTGCTAACCATTAATTCATAGAAAAATGCCCAAAGATATTTACTTAGCTTAGTTTTATAGTATAATGTCATCATAGCAGATCACCCTGTGAGAATCTCACTCGAATAGCCGAGCACAGTGATCCTCAATATGAATTCTCATGAACATCGTAGGCATTCGCGATCACCACAGGAAGCCATATAAGCTTAAAAAGATAGGGTCCTGGGCATGACGGTAAACTGCATTCGGCAGCAAGGCCTCTGATAGGGAGGTTGTGAGGAGCATGAAACCACCTCTTAATTGCTGTTGTTCTCAGATTCACCCTGACCCGGAGTGGTAGTACCCGTTAGGGTCCCAGCTATGGGTAAATAGTTAACCCCCAAACTGGGGTCAAAACACTATGAAAGCATAAAAATACACTTTTATAGAAATATATATATATATATATATATATATATATATATATATATATAAAAATAGACTTTTATAGAAAAATATACATTTTTGAAGGAAAAATATTACCAGCAATACATTTTTGAAGAAAAGATTATTACCATAACACAATTTTGAAGGAAAAAATATTCTTAGCAAAACATTTTCGAATACAAAACTAGAAGACAATTTCGGTTTTCTAAAACAAAAAAGAATAAAAACAAAAAAATGTCATTAAAATCTGACTAAATCAACTTTCTCACTATAACCGAAAATTTAAAAAAATACCTTAAAACCCTACCTTATTGGCATTAAATAACCCACAAAGGTTGATATACCGTTAAACAAAATACTTTTATGGAAATATATACATAAAAATATACTTTTATAGGAAAATATACATTTTTGAAGGAAAAATATTACCAACAAGACATTTTTGAAAATAAATATTAACAAAATAATATTTTTCAAGAAGAAAAATATTACCAACAGAACATTTTTGAAAAAAATAATATTTGGAAAAAAAAAAAAGTATTACCAAAAAGACATTTTTGGAAAAAAAAAAGTATTACCAAAAAGACATTTTTGGAAAAAAAATATTACCAAAAAGACATTTTTGAAAGAAAAATATTACCAAAAAGACATTTTTGAAGAAAAAAAGGAAAAATGGCCCTAATGAATTTTTAAAGGAAAAAAAATTATTACCAGCAATACATTTTTCAATACAAAACTAGAAGTCATCTTCAGTTTTCTAAAATAAGAAAAAGATCATTAAAATCTGACTAAATCAACCTTCCCACTATAACTGAATATTAAAAAATACCTTAAAACCCCATCCTTTTGAAATTAAATAACCCACAGAGGTTGATATGCCGTTAAACAAAACTCAAACTTAAAAAGGTTGCTTAATCCTTTGAAACTGAATTAGGTATTTTGTATTTGCCTTTTGCTTAACTTTTTTATTTTTTATTTTTTTACTATATATTTACATTTTTGGATATATTTTAACTATTGAAAAAATTAAAATATGCGGATGGATCAAAATCCTGCATGTCAACATACAGCACATTCGATGATCCGGTATGGTGATCCCCGTAAATATTTTATTTTAAAATGCATTTTAAAACTATAATATTCCTAATAAGTAAAAATGCGTTGGTGTATTTCAAGCCTAATTTAAATTGTTAGAAATTTTTTTTCCTTTTTATCATAAAGTCTATTAAATCGTCATATTTTACTATTTTTTCATAGCTTTACAGTTAAAAGGACTAGATGTAACCGTAAGTTCTATGCTGACTTTATCTTCCATCATACTTCAGGTTTTTTGCTTCCCAGTAAAATTTGATCTCTAAAAATGTAAATGCCTTGCTAATCGTTATCTTCAGTTTTCTTAATTCTTGTTATTTTATTCTTCTTTCTCCATAATAGTGATTTTTTTTCTCGTATTTTCTAACATTCAGTCACCCGCTTGCATATGTTAGTGGCTTTATTCGCTTGCTTAGGGTGAAATGATTTTAAAAAAATATTGACAGGTCTGTCAACATAAAACAATTCTTTTTTATTTTAAATTAAAAAAAGGTATATTTTTATGACATACTGTTTATGAAAATTAAGTAATTTAAAGTTTAAATTAATCTGAATTAAACCAAATACTCAGCTTTAAATATGTCAGAAAGCGTTTTTTTTGTTTTATTTTTTTATTTTTATTTTTTTTTTACACAAACTGCTTGTTTTTTGTTTTTTATATGTTGAATGATTTAAAATGATTTAAAATTCGGCAATTATCTGATTTTTTAAAATAATTTCTTCATCAGTCTTTCACCAGAAAAAAAATGAAAAAAAAAAAAAAACACATCCTCCCCAAACAGCGACAACATACACAACATTTTTAACAAAGTTATCCAAGAATAAAAAAATAATTCTGATAGCATTTCAATAAAATCTTGTTAATGTAAGTAGTACAGGTTGTAACAATAAATAGAATATTAATAATAAGCAAATACACTTTGGAAAGGTATCAATTCTCTTCTTCTCTCCCAGCTATGGGTTAATTAGTAAGAGTTGCATCAGTAAATAATTATTATCTAAATAAATTAAAATGCTTACAATCTAAAAATATTTTCTGGCTTTAAATAACCCGCAAATTAATCTAGAATTATCCGTCTTGAATCGAGACTAAATTTTCCGTGTTTGTTTGGCAATATTAAAATTATCACTAAAATTATTTTTCAAATTTAGTTTATGATAAGCGTAACACAGAAACGTTTGTTAATTCTTTATTCAAGATATTTTTTAAACCAAAGTGGGCAGAAAAAGATACACTTTTGTTTTTATTTGTTTATTAAAACAAAAATTAGTTATCGCAATTAGATTAGATCCTAACGCTTTTCACATTAAGAGATAAATAGTTAAATAAATTAAATAAATAGTTAAAATATCTAAATTATTTTCTTTAACCTTCATTTTTTTCTTCGGGTTTGTTTTTCCAGTTTAAAAGTTGCTTAATTTTTGTGTGCGCACGTGCACAACGTTTATTAAAAGCCCTCCACTATTGGTAAGTTTTTTTTATTTTTTTTTTGATAGTTGCTTTAGAATAAATATAATATGATTTTAATTGAAAAACGAAATGTATCGTCCTGTCATCGTTCAACTCCCCGCACCCACCCACCAAAAAATACTACCAATCTTGACAAACTAATGTTCTATTGTCCTCGGAACGACGTTAGCTTGGATTGCTGAAATTCTAGTTAAGGAAAGTTGTTCGTATTAATAGTAAAATCAGGTATAAACTGAACTGAGTATTTATTTATTTATTTTATTAATGTTCGCCCAAGAGCCACTTAAAGTAGAGGATTAGTGTGTTGTGTTGTGTTAGAGTAAGAAAGGGCACGAAATAAAGTTCTTTATGCAGGAAATAAAATGGCTAACTCTAGACTTGAAGACACCAAGGTTGTTGCGAGTGAGAAAACATACGAGAACGAACAGAATTAAAAAGTATCCGGAAACCCAATCTTAAACAGAAAAAAACAAGGTATACACCTCTACTCCTTTTTAAAAGATTGGGGAGGAATGTGAACCAGATGATAAGCAAACCTAATCTACTCCTGTTGAGAGAGAGAAAAATTAATGAATAAAATTTCAGTGTTCAAATATTAAAACGATAAAGTTGAAGTAGACTTTAGAAGGAATAAGAAACTCAATCCTAAACCTGTCAGTCAGTTAAGTGCCATACGTGAAACACGCTTGGGCGATCATGTCTCGAAAGAGACATGACTGACTGGGCAGAAGATTATCCCGCAGTAGGTTGCCATTGCTTTCTGGGGTAGACTGGTTGCCAGCCAAGGCTATAGAACCCAATCTGTCCTATTTTTTAACCCATAACTGGAAGGAAGAGACGGATTAATACCTTTCCCAAGGGTATTTGCGCGCAAGTGAATGCAATGAATTCAACTAGAATTCGAACTCGGCTCCTCGATTTCTCGTTCCGAGCCGATATCCACTGCACCATAACGCACATCCTGTACTCATAAACCTGTACTCATGTTTAAAAAACTAGGAGGGAGTTACAACCGGACTATAAACGAACCTATTTACTTATATTGGGAGAGAAGAAAAATAAAAAAGGTATTAGATGTCAGAGTTCAGGCGGAGATGTTAGAAGTATACAGTAGTTTCGACTAGGTTATTTTATGCTCCAAGATATGAAGTATGCTAGTTTCATTCATAACCCGGGAGGATATTTTCGATTAGTCAGTCAGTTGAGTGCTATACGTGATACACGCTAGGACGATCATGTCTCGAAAGAAACATAACTGACTGGGCAGAAGATTTTCCTGCAGTAGGTTGTCAACCAAGGCTACCGAACCTAATCTGCCTTATTTAACCCATAACTGGAGGGAGAAGAGACAAATTAATACTTTTCCCAATACTTTTCGCGTAAGTGAATGTAACAAATTCAACTGGAATTCGAACTCGGCTCTCCGATTTCCCGTTCCGAGCCGATATCCACGGCATCATAACACACTTCCACTAGACTATACTCGGTTATATTCTGGGCTACTACACCGGTTTCGAGATAAACACAGGCGTTCTTGATGTGAATGTCGGCGAAAAATGTATTTTTGGCGCTTATCAAAACAGAATTCTCCACATGCAGAAACGCATTCTGTTCATTCAGTACATTTGTGTGGTTGCAAGATTCAACAGTACCTGAGTGTTAATATCATCAACAAGTATTTAACTAAATGCAAATGACAGGTACAATGATTACAAGAACGGATTGTTGTATGATCACCTCAACTTGGGAAAAATAAGTACAGAAGAAGAGTGAAACAAAAAAGATGAATAGATGACGGCACAATTATCAAGTTTGTTCTGACAAACAATTGATACTAAATAATGGATCACTGTATTTCATTTTAAATATTCTAAGTAAAAAACAAAGATGTAAAAAAAAAAAAAATAATGCTTATTTCATTTGAATATATCATTATAATTATCGAAAACTTCATTTGGGAACAACTTTCCATTCTCGATAGTTCAAAAACGTCTCCTCGTCTTTGTAGATGACGAAGTATTTTCCAGCTTATAACTTCTTCATGCGAAACGTATCAAGCCTCTCGCTACTCTGTGGCTACTTCCATCAAAAGTGTTCAAACGAAATACACTCTTTAGTTTTGCCAATACTAACCTGTTACGTCGGGTAACAGAATTATGTGAAACTAGCAGTATAGCCCGGCGTTGCTCGGGTGTAATGAAAGCTTTAAAACTAATCCATGGTTCTGAAGCTCAGACTCAGCCTAAACATCTTGCATTTTATATTATCGATTTTCTGCACTATTGTAAGAACTGCAACCTTGAAACTTCTGAATATCGTTTCTTATGTCTTTGTCTATGAGTGTATCAAATTTGATTAAAATCGGACCATATATAACCTTATAAAACCCAATTTTTTCGATTATCGATTTTCGATATTTATCGGGGGTACCTCGACACAAAACCTAGCTAAGAACACTCGCAGACACTTATAGTACAACTGTGTAAACTTTCAAGAAAATCGGTTCAGCCGTTTCGGAGTCTATAGGTAACGGACACACGCGCACACACACACACAGACAGACACACACACAGACAAAGTTCCATTTATAAATAAGATTAGATAGATAATACAAAACAACGTAATAGTATAAAAGTAAGTGTATTGACAGGAAAGAGAAGTATTTACATGAGGTGAGGATTAGTAGAATACAGAACAAGGTAATTAGTATACAGTATCGTCGTAGAGACGTGATAAATTGACTAGTAGAACACTTCCGGTGCAATACCGGAAATACCCGACTGACTCACTCACTCGACTTCCTTACTCGACTTTCTTCCTGGGGGTATAATCACTACTATTTATATAGTGATTCGAATAGTCCATTTCCGTGGAAAGGTGGAGAGCGCCCCAACATAACCTTTACACATAAGACCCGCCATGTGACGCGCATTGTAGTGAACCACCCTCATTTCCTTCTTATTCATTTAATGATATACAAGTTTCACTCTTGCCACGAATCGCAGCATTGTGGAACTGACTCCCTAGAAGATACTTCCCATATCACTACAATCCTAACCTGTTCAAGTTAATTGGTATCTTCCACATACCCGTATAAGTTCCTCCTCTTATTTTGTAACCCTCTACCTAGGGGCCTTGTACAGGGTAAACTTCACTTTAGGAAAATCTTACAATTATAAATGAAATAAATCAATTAATACAAAAGCTGTTATATTTTATATTTCGCCTTTGCACCCCGAAATAATAATTATAATTCCTTAAAGAATGTTAAAGAGATATTATTCAGCTAGAATTGTCATACAAAATAACAATTATTGGCTTGCTAACATACATGGAAACAGCAAAGGACTGGATGATACAATTAGTCAAACAACATAAAAAGAAAAAGAAAGATTTCAATAATGAAAAAAGGCATTAAATGCAAACAAACTTTACATTTAGTATATTCTGTAGACAACCAAACTAGAACCCAAAAAATCAACTGTTGCAGCAAAAATATGAAAAAGAAATCCAAGGATAAAGCTCTTAAACAGATGAAATAACGTTGGCAAGACAAATCTCTGCATGGCCAATATCCAGAACGTGCTAATAAACCAGATGTTGATAAAGTTAATACTTATCGATCGTTACGTGCATCTGGATTAAAAACTGAAGGTTTTATTTTTGCAGCGGCGGACCAGAGTCTTTTCACTAGGAACTTTCAGGCAAATATCATACATGTGGATCCAACATGCAGATTCTGTGACAAATACCAGAAAACAATAGATCATCTAATCTCAGGATGTTCTGTACTTGCCCCAAATGGATATAAAAAAATTGTCACGATAGAGTGGGGCAATATTTACACTAAACAATGTGCAAACATTTTAAAAATATGTAAACAAGCACTAGTATGAACATCACCCAGAACCTGTTGCAGAAATAGATGTCATCATTCTTTAGGATTACACCATCTACACTGACAGAAAAATTAAAGCAAATAGGCCGGATATTATTGTCAAAAACCAAAAAGAAAAACTTGCCTATTAATTGATGTGGCTTGTCCAGCTGATTGTAACATAACAACCAAATAATTTGAAAAACTAGCAAAGTATAAAGACCTGGAAATTCAAATAGAAAAAATTTGGATATTTTAAATAAGAATAGTACCTATGTTAGTAGGAGCGCTTGGAATGATAAAAACGGAACAAAACAACACCTTGAAAGAATCCCTGGAAATCCCAGTTTAAGAGATATACAAACAATTGTCTTTTATAAATACAGCCCACACACTAAGAAGAACTTTGTCCATGTAACGCTAGTGGTGTTTTGGGAAATAGAAAAGCAAAGTGAAATGTAGCCATAACAGCCTGTCATAGGTCTCCCGCAGACTTGGTAGGTAGTGTGATCGTAGCAGAAATCAAATGATGATGAAAATGACATAAGAATAATTGGCATGAGCATTCACCGGTGTCAAGTAGCTGAGAATGCTCTTTAGGGATATAATGATCTCGACTGACAAGCGCTTAGGGCGCAATAGCCCTGATATCACACTTGTGCACAAAGAGCAGACATAAATAGATTCTGATAGAGGTTGCAATACCTTGGGACAAGAAAATCGTGAAGGCGAAGCAGGCAAAAATACGGAGGTACCAAGACCTGACTGGACAAATCGGAGAATTGTACTAAGCAGCAGATCAAGTTGACTTTTTTATACTTGGTAAATTTGGAAATGTTTCCAGAAATCTATATACCTTGTAGGACATCTTGAGGGATATCTGTCATCTTTGAGAGTGCGCAGGAGGAAAGAATTCTCCATTTGGTAATAGATATTCCTGACATAATTCTTGTGTATAAAATGTTATATAACTTTTTCTCACACACACACACACACACACACACACACACACACACACACATAATGAGAAATAGTTAAAAATGGAAGTATATTCCGCAGTTAAATATTTATTTTCAAAAGTGCTCAATACAAAAGTCGAGTATAAATATATGGTAATTATTATTATTAGAATGATGGCATACTGCAACTTTTTAGCTATCAAGTTGTGTGTATACTATAATATATATATATATATATATATATATATATATATATACGAGAAAAAATCGCCAAGACCTACCGCGGTTTCGCACAACGGCTCGTCAGGGTCGATTTTATTATAATAAATATATATATATATATATATATATACACACACACACACACACACACACACACACACATATATATATATATATAGTAAGAAAATTATGGAGCACGTAGGTTTTAAACCCACTGTTCATGCATTTACTTTTATAAAGAGTATCGATACAACGTAGAGTTTTATATTGTAATGGTTGTTACAATGGTTTATAAAAGCATAGTATCACTACGCAAAAATCTTCACGAAGATGTTTGTGTAGTGATACTATGCTTTTATAAACCATTGTAGCAACCATTACAATATATATATATATATATATATATATAAGAAAATTCGACGCATCATATAAAGTGGTTATAAATTATAATTCATTTCTATGGACTAATTGGTTAATTGCTTCAGACCACACTTTATTTGTTTCATTCGGTACAAATATTTTTCATATTACTCTGGACAACATCCATTTAGTTCCCTATACAAATCTAGTGCTTAATATCTCATATTAAGTAGATCTTTTTGGATTATCCTCGCCATTCACGGATTTGACACAATATATATATATATATATATATATATATATATATATATATATATATATATATATATTTACGCTCTCACACCCTGATTGAGCACTCTGGAAGAATGGTAGACTTTGAAAAACAGTAGCTACTCTGACATGTACGCATCACTCATTCACTAATGGATTAGAGCACTCTGGCTATTGGGCGGGTATAATGACAATATACACGCTAAAAAGTCTGCCGCCTTCTACCGAACGCCCATAGCCCAGAGGTAGAATCGCTGACTGACGCCAATTCGGTCGTGTTTCAATCCAGGGTTAAAAGCAATCGGAGTCTAACAGTACTGATGAGCTGTGATACAGCGAAACAGATCTGTCTGTGGATGACTATAATGAAAATAATGATACATGCACAGATTCAGCTGCAGAAAAGAAATACCATTAGCAAATTTAACACTGATATTATTTTGGCGAACAGGTCACTTTTCTATCTATTTCTGTAACCTGACACGAAAAGTTAACGAAAGACTAGTTCCAGGAGAGAGTACTCCCAGGCTGCTGCTTCCTCATTGCACTTAAAATGTAGAGGGCCAGAATCGGTCCCTGATGCATTCCAAAGGAGTGCGAAGAGTGCTAAGGGAAATAGACAATTTATTGTACGACCGCATGTATGTTGTGTTCTGGTGCTAAACTTTCCATCATGGAGTGTGTTGGGGCATGTAAACAGCAAGCACACATAAGTAATGCACAATTGCTTTACTGATTACTGGATTTAACTGTCGTAGTTGTTGGTAACTAGTGGGAAAAACAAAGATTCAAAATCTCACATCAACTCTTGTAAAAACTCGTGTCGAATTATCTGAGAACGTGTAGCCGAGAGAGGGAAAAATAGTAGTAACAGATTCTTCTCTTTTATATAGAACACTGTAGTAAAAACTATAGAAATCACCCATCAAGTTTTATTTTAAATACGATAAAAAAAAGAAGAAAGAAAATGTATTGTTTATATAGAATATTAAATATTACTTACTAAGCCTAGATCATTTTGGCATAAAATCACAAATATAGACCGCCCAGTGAGAATCGTAAGAGCTAATCAGTCGTAATGATCAAACAGACTAGACTATTAATCATTACATCACACTGAGATACATTGGAATTTTAATATCAAGTTGAAACTCTCATGTACAAAGTTTGAAGAATATAAGGCGTGGATTAGCTTCCTTAAAGGAAACGATGATGGAAAACAAGATTCTTTATTTTTTGCTTATGTTATGTCGACATATGTGCGAAATATCTAGCGAGCAACGCTGGGTAACTTGACAGACTGAGCATTTTATTAAAATTCGCAGCATATTGTGTTTGTATGGTAAATAAAACGTAGAGAAATTTTATTAGGTCTGTGCAGAAATTTCCAGCAAAAAAAGAAACGTTTTCAATTTTATATATACAGTAGGGCCTTGACTTACGAATTTCCAGAAGTGGATTCGTAACTGGAAATTTCGTACGTCGAAACAATTTTCTCCATTTAAAATAATACAAATTAAATTTTGTTCCAAGCCCCCAAAATATTGATATAAAATTGTATTTTGTGCAAAATTAAAGTACTTTTTTCAAGATTATGCACAAAAATGTAAATAAATATGTAGAATTTTACACTTTAAATAAGATTATACATTAAATAATAAAATTAATAAATGTACAGTACAGTAACTGTATAGAAAAATGTAAAAGAACAACCTGCAGTGATCAAATGTACCATACAAATTAACCTCAACTGGATGCGTAGTTTATGTGCTCTACCTGCATTTTATACATTTTATTTTACTCTAATTAAACTTTATATTTTGTTAAATATTTTTCTACTGTACTGTATTGATATCAATTTAAAATTAAATGATTATACACTGTATACTTTATAGTATATAGAGATTTGTGTTGAGTAGATATGTAGTAGTAAAGCGTATTGAAATATACCCTTTTCTCTTTACTAATGATCCTGGGCATGGCAGTAAACTGCATCCGGCAGCAAGGCATCTGATTGGAGGTTGTGAGGAGCATGGAACCACCTCTTAATTGCTGTTATTCCCAGGTCCACCCTGACCCGGAGTGGTAGCACCTGTTAGTGTCCTAGCTATGGGCAAATAGTTTCAGTTTTCTAAAATAAAAAAAATAATAAAAATTTTCATTAAAATCTGACTAAATCAACCTTCTCACTATAACCGAACATTAAAAAAATACCTCAAAACGCCACCTTTTTGGCATTAAATAGCCTACAGAGGCTAATGTGCTGTTAAACAAAACTCACTCATACTCTTTACTAATAGAGTGAAAGAGAAACATTCTCTTTTTCCTCTTAACACATACATTCTTTCCCTTTCACTAGTCTTCCATATTTCTGGTAACCTAAATATAACCCGGACATAGGTTACTGGGTCAACTGACATCATGCGAAAATCAACCAATAACTAATACTCCCGCCAAAATCAAATCAGAAATGCGTAGACATTACGTAAACATATTTTTAAAAAAATAACAATGAAAACGTGCATAGCAGTTGGACCCAGTTCGCATATCGGGTGTGTGGAGTTCGCGTCAGCCGTCGGAGATTCAATCAACACACCAACCAGCCAAAAGGAGACTAACTTCGTGCAAACGGGAAGTGTTCTTAAATAATCTTCACGAAAAGAATACACAGAAAACGAAAGAATGTATCCAAGAGTACAAGCCACGCACTCAAATACCCGAACATAATATAGCAAAGCACGAACAGCAACCTGATACAACGTTTCACCTGACACACACAAGGAGGAACAAATATGCTATATTTACATGAATATACATATACAAGGAAGAAAAACTTTATATAATCTGAACACAGTAATACATATATAATAATGAACTTTCGCATGAATACCACAAGGACTTATACAAGAAACATGCCAAAGACGTAAATACAAAAATAACAGAAATGAATCGTTCACATATAATAAAAGATGTAATCTTATGGAGTCAACAAAATATAAAATCGTGCTATAGTTAATAAAACCTGGCTGTTATTCATTTATTATCGGCCATGGGCATGACGATAAACTGCATCCGGCAGCACGGTCTCTGATTGGGAGGTTGTGAGGAGCATGAAACCATCTCTTAATTGCTGCTGTTCCCAGGTCTACCGTGAACTGGAGTGGTAGCACCTGTTATGGTCCCAGCTAATGGCAAATACATGACCTCCCCAAACTGGGGTCAAAACACTCTGAAAGTATAAAAATACACCTTTATAGAAATATATACATAAAATAGACTTTTATAGAAAAATATACATTTTTGAAGAAAAAATATTACCAACAATACATTTTTGAAGAAAAAATTACGACCATAACACATTTTTAAAGGAAAAAATATTCTCAGCAAAACATTTTGAATACAAAACTAGAAGACATTTTCAGTTTTCTAAAACAAAAAAATAAATTTTCTTTCGGGATATAACAATCTTGACTAAATCAATCCTCTCACTATAACCGAACATTAGAAAAAAATCTTAAAATACCACTTTTTTGGCATTAAATAACCCACAGAGGTGTTGATATGCCATGAAACAAAACTCAGACTCATTTATTATCTCAGCCTCGTCTACATCATAAATTCAACGAAATGAACTCAGCATTGTCACATTCAATGAATCCTAATTAAATTTAAATGTTACTGTACTCTACAGTAATGTACTGTATTTATTAATTTTTGCACATTATTAATTTTTTGTACAATTAGACTAATATAATCACAAATATGCGTACACAACAAATATCTATTCTACGAGGTAACAAAGAAGACCGAGCGAGATGATTCAGTGCTCGTCGCATCACACCATATGTAGTGTGGTACAACTGTATAGAAACATAGTACAGTACTGTATACAAAATATAATGATCATTGTATATTAAACATAAAAATATAAGAATAAAAAATACAGTATAAAATATATCTGCAAATATGTAGTAGAGTACAGTACAGTGTAAAAATACAATGTAAAGTATTACAATACTGTATAATACTAAAGTATTATATTGTTATATATAAAACTAGCAGTATAGCCCGGCGTTGCTCGGGTGTAATGAAAGCTTTAAAACTAATCCATGGTCCTGGAGTTCAGACTCTTTGGACGTTGGCACGAAAGACTAAAAAACAATAGTTGTTTCCAGTTAAAGCGAAACCATAGACTGAAAGAAAAATGAATGGATATAAGTCAAATTTTGATTTCCTGGTATCGATATCAAATAAGTTTTTTTCGTCGTAAACTGAATTTTGAAGGCTAAATAAATCCTCTGAGTAAATGGTATCATGGCTGATACTAAGAACTACAATTATACCTACTTAGAGCCAAACCCGAAGCAAAAACTAAAATAAAAGGGCTGAAAAAAATAGTGACATACAGGCAGATAAACAGACACACACGCAAACATCTTGCCTTTTATATATATATATATTATCGATTTTTCTGCACTATTGTAAGAACTGCAACCTTGAAACTTCTGAATATCTTTTCTTATGTCTTTGTCTATGAGTGTATCAAATTTGATTAAAATCGGACCACTCCTTCTATAACCCGATTTTTTCGATTATCGATTTTCGATATTTATCGGGGATACCTCGACACAAAACCTGGCTAAGAACACTCGCAGACGCTTATTGTACAACTGTGTAAATTTTCAAGAAAATCGGTTCAGCCGTTTCGGAGTCTATAGGTAACAGACACACACACACACACAAAGTTCCATTTATAAATAAGTTTAGATTTAGATAAATAATAATATATAAAACATAGAAATATAAAAATAAAATACAGTATATTTAGATTAAAAAGATTAAAAAGTATTTACTGTATATTTTTATCAAATGTTTAGTTTGAAATGCAGTGGCTGCATGCCCATTCTTAATTTCTTAAATTGAAATGAATTTTTTGACAAATTGCTGTTCGTATGGTGAGATTTCCTAGGTCTATATCGCTCATTCAGTGAAATGAATTAGAGCGCTCTAGCTATTGGGTGCGTATCATGAAATGCGCTAAAAAGTCTATCTACTTCCGCCGAACGCACATATCCCAAGGGTAGAGTCGCCGACTGACGCCATTTCGGTCGGGTTTCAATCGTGGGTAAAAAAGCAATCGGAGTCTAACCGTACTGATGAGCTGTGATACGGCGAAACAGATCTGTCTGCGGATGACAATAAGTTTTGAACGGCACATAGAAGTATATATATATATATATAATATATATATACTTCTATGTGCCGTTCAAAACTTTCTGTTCTTTGCAGCTTTTATTAAGGTTCGTTTTTTTCATTTTTATGCACTAGTAATATTTAAAACATAAGGACATAAAAGAATAACCCGAAAATTAATTTTTTATCTTACTAAAAGAGTTGAAATTCTTTGGGCATATTTGGAGAAAAGAGGATTCAGAAAATTTAACTCTTACAAGACACATTGAAAGAGGGGATGACAGCAAGTAATATAATATATTTGGGTGATTAGATATCAGAGCGGTGGCATAGACATTATAAAGGGTTAAACATTGGTTAGAGCTATAAACGTCAGGAAGTTGTGGAGAGTCATAATCGCCCACGTCATAAAAGGGCATGACGCAAAAAAAGAATTTACTTTTAGTTTGTTAGAAGAAATTAACATAAAATTTTTGTGGTTTGGAGGAGACCATTTTTTTTTTTAAATAAATAGATTTGCCTTTAAGCGTGTATTCGTGTATATATGTGCGTGCGTACATTGTATGATGTAATGGCTGACGCAGCTCCAGGTGTCATGCGTCTCTCTATCCTATCCAACCCGAAAACCTCGTTTCTTATTCGATTGTTTGCATTTTCTATCTTTATACTGCAAGTTGCACCGGATGAATCCCGAGGTCATTCGGTGTATACGCCTGCGCGATAGTGGCCTCTCTGCCATTTTTGACAACAACAGTACAAGATTTGTATGCGGATTTCTTGTGTGTGTGCGCGCGCACACGCGTGGTCGAAGGCTCATTTCTTAGCAAGAAATACGTGTGAAAACGTGCATGTTACAATGTTTTCCATTTGCATATTGCTGCGTATTTTTGGCGTACAATAAAGTGAAATATTGTTGATCGAGTATAAGGGGTTTTATAAATACATGAGAATACTGGTTAGAATATAAAACAAATATCGAGAGAGACATCAGAATTAAGTCATAATAGACACGCGGCCAGAAGACTTAGCTATAACGGTCAGTAAGGCCATATATACATGTGTGTGTGTGTGTGTGTGTGTGTGTGTGTGTGTGTGTGTGTGTGTGAACAAAGACTTTATACTACAGAGCATAAATATCGATTTGAAAAGGCAAGGGTACATTTTTTCTCAATCATAAAGAATACTGTCGTGCTTCTTCTGTCGTCAAATTTTGCCAATGATTATATATATTTAACAGCTATATTGCGTTGAAACGTCAAAGTTGAGCGACGTCGAGCCTTTTCAATATCTAGATGGGCAACTGTTTAAGAATACCATGTGCTTAAAGCTTGGATGTGCAGGGGTTTATATATATATATATATATATATATATATATATATATATATATATAAAGTATGTTATAATGTCACTACAGAAGTAGCTATTTTGTTTGGACAAGTTTTGTGTCCTATCAAGTGATGGTGCTGATTGCTAGCTAAAGAGTTATATATATATATATATATATATATATATATATATATATATATATATATATGCTCTACTTTCGTACTTTCGTATTGAGCTCTTTCTTGTTAAGGTTTTCGTCTTGTTTTTTTTTTCTTTCGAACACGGATTATGCTTTGTTTGTTTCTTTTTTTATTCCCCTTTACCCATTTGGTAGTACCTTTTGGGTTTGACGACTTACTTTACCGATTTGTTAGCAGTAGGTTTTTCTGATTTCGGTCGTGATTAGTGCTACTGTTTTATTGGTACGTTTTACAATATATATATATATATATATATATATATATATATAAAGAATAAATCTAAGTAAGAGCCAACTAACCTATCTAGGTTTCACCCTACTGCTCGTCAGGGTAACCCTGATGAGCCGTGTCACATCAAAAACTAGGCATCATAGCGAACATTTATTAGCGCAATACCGTTTAAATGCCTTGAAAGAATAAAGCAATTTTCAGTCCAGTCGGTCCGCTTTTTTCGAGCAATATTTAATGCCGTATAAATTTTAATAATATATTTCAATCGGAAATAACTCTTAATTCTATTAGAGAGGCGTTTCTTTTTACTCGGTTTCTCTCACCTGTGTCAGCCATTATGGCAAATCAGTAACGGTTCTTTAATCATATCTGTTTATAATAATAATATTAATTAAGCTTAATGATAATTTGTATTTGCAAATCGTTACGAGCTCTATAAATTTGATGTTACGTGATATCAAAAGAATTATTAAAACCCGCACATTTACAGAGGTATCACAACTGGATCCATTATGGTGAACTTAAAATGAATATTTTAGTTACTAGTCCCTTACTTTTCTATGAAAACTTACCTCTACCGACCCAATTTGATTTTTTTTCTGGGATTCAATGATGACATATATGCCATCAAACAACTCCAAGAAATGATATAGATATCGGATAGAAGCCTTCCAAAAGCTAAGCAAAGTATTAGGGAACAGGAAGATTTCATTAGAAACAAAGAAAAGAATGTTAAACTACTATGTACTATCAGTTCTATTATATGACGGAGGATAATTATATCACCGACTGTTCGCTTCAGTATTCTCGACAAGCTCCAAAGGAGAATCTGTAATGTGATTGGCCCTGACCTGGCAGCTCGACTCCAGCCACTTTCTCACCGGCGAGATGTGGCTTCCCTCTGTATCTTCTACAAATATTTTCAGGACTTCTGCTCTAACGAAATTAGGTCACTGGTACCCACTCCACAATAATTTACTCGTGCAACCAGACTGGCAACAAGGTCCGACCCTTTTACAGTTAAATCAACCAAATGCAAGCGACAATTCTACTCCATCAGCTTCTTTTCTCGCACTTCCCGTTTGTGGAACTCCCTTCCATATAGTTGCTTTCCTGGCAGTTACAACCTCCAGGAATGTAAATGCAATGTCAGTTCCCATCTCTTATCCACTTGACTCCAGTCCTTTCTACATCGTCCCGTGTATCTTGTTCTTTTCCTTTCTCTCTATCTTTGAAATTGTCTTCACTCCTGTGTTCACATCCTTCTCTTGCCCCTTCTCTGTCACCCCCGTAGCTGGTTCGTCTTTTTCTTCACTCTTCTCCTGCCTAAAACTTTAACTCTCTTATGTAGACCTCTGCACATCAGTGGCGGTACCGCTTTACTTGGGGTAAAATGATTAAAACAAAACAAAAGAAGAGACTTGAAGCAACAGAAAAATGGTTCTACAGAAAGATGCTGAGAATACCATCGACCAAACATGTGATCGATCTTTATATTTGAAGCAGAAAAATGTTCAGTAATTAAATTTGTTACCATAACTCACACCCCTGAAGATGATCTCAGAAAGAGGTTGAAAGTACTTGGGTACCTTGAGAAATGAATGAAAATAACATCTGTCAAGGTAAACAGCTGTTTCTGACATCTTTTGATTGTAATGTGCGAAAGATTATCCGTTAGTATGAACAGATTTTATTAAAAAATAATAAAAAAATAATGTTTGCATTTTATTTAATCTGACATGATTAAAAGAAAATTTGCTGCCTAAACACACACACACACACATATATATATATATATATATATATATATATATATATAATGTGGGTGTTTGGGGATTAATGTAGAGAAGTTTGTCACTTAATTGAGTAGAGCCGTGCCAAGTGTCGATTCTACGGGAGGGGGGTCAGAAGGAGCCAAGCCCCCTCCCATAATTTTGACTGGCCACTCGGTTGGCCTCCCAACCTTTATAAGCTTCAAAAATTTATGATCAGTCTCTGATTTTGATAAGATTTGATCTTCAGCACTTTTCTCTTGTGTTTTCTTTTTCATATAGCTTTTTAAGGACACTTACAGAAACCAGTTAAAAAAAATATTAAAAACAAAAACAAAAAACAACCAGATAGAAACAGACATGTTGTTAGAGAGGGAAAGAGACTTAGTAGCCATATTTTTATATCTGAAGAGAGAAGTTAATTAGAAATAATATCCCCAACTTGATATGTAGATACATAGGCAGTCAGTGATTTATGGCCGAGTGAAAGAATTGGCCAGAAATTTTAGCATAAAAAAGACATTTCGCAACTTTTTAGTGAATCGGTCAGTCAGAAGAGAACAATGAAATGTCAAAAATAATCAGTCATCATTCACAAGTATCAGCTAAAATTCGAATACCAGCGGTCAGGATAATAATGTCCTTTTACTTCTCCTTTTAAAACAAAATCATAACGGTTAAAATATTTGATAACAAAATCATAACGGTTAAAATCTTTGATAACAAAAAGAAAAAACAAAGAAAAATAAAATAACTTAGTTTCTTTATATATATATATATATATATATATATATATATATATATATCTTTTAGGTATGTTAACTTGGGTATGTGTCAATCTAGCTGCCCTGTTTGATGTTTTGTTTCAGGTTCATGTAAAAATTATATTATTTAAATTATTTCTTTATTTTAAAGTAACATCGTATGGTCGGACTTTGCTGAAAATATATATTAATTTTTTAACTGATTTTTGTACGGCAGTGGCACACACAGCAGTTTGATTGATTTCGTTGCATTATTTTATTTTCGCATTTATTTTTTTCTCGCATTTATTTTTTTCTCGCATTTATTTTTTGTGCTTTAAAAAAGTTTTGTAGAAGAAAAAAATCAGAGCAGAAAAATCACGCAGTCCTTCTAGTACTGACGCTAGTATTAACCCTTTGATTTTGTTTTGAAATTAGCCTGTCTTCTGTTCCAACAGCTTGAGAGTAGAAAAGAGGGCAAGAATAGAGAACTCCACTACTATGAATGAATAGTTATTCCGCTTAATTTAGTGAAGTAATATATTATTCCCAAACTCATTCTTAAGTTGTATGTACGATAGTGATGTAGCATGAAAATGAAGACACTGCTTGAGTTTGGCCCCCTCCTCATCAGAAAATCTCGACCCCTAAGTGCTCCCCCCATAGAAGGCCAGCATACAAGATTCTGTCAAACGCTTTGGAGATATCTAGGGCAACAGTTCGGGCTTTGCCGTTTTTGTCGAGAGCCTGGTTTTTATACTCAGTGATGGTTGTGAGCATATCAGCAGTAGACCTGGTGAAGCGGAAACCATACTGTTTGTCAGAGAATAGTCTGTGGGCTGTGAGATGTTGAACCACCTCGGCGTTGATGATGGCTTTGAACACTTTGCCAAAAAACGGCAAGAGGCTGATAGGGCGATAATTAGAGGGGTTAGAGGGTTCACCAGTGTTTTTATATATTGAAACTATGGCGGAGGACTTCTAGCAGGCAGGAAAGCAAGAAGCAGAGAGGCAGTAGTTATAGAGTTTGGAGAGAACAGAGGAGAGTTCAGGGGAACATTTCTTCAAGATAATGATTGGGATTCCGTCGCCGCCGCTCGCTTTATGGTGGTCAAGCTTTGAAATTATGTTAGAGACCAGCGAGGGGTTAATGTGGATGTCATTCAGTTGGGCCTCAAACTATAGTAAAAAATACATTAATAATTACCTGCTTACAAATAGTATTTGGGCGCTGTCTTTTATACAGGGGAGACATAGACATCGTTGAAGACGTTTCCAGACTCAGTTATATTTTCCAGCAGAAGTTCTGAATGAGATATGAATGTGTGAGACGATCTCCAAAAATGTATTTGAAAAATATTTCGGCTACCTCATATAAGCCAAGCAAAGACAGACATTTTTCTATTTTAAAGCCCTATCATGATAATTTATTTTATAAAGCTAATTTCAAGAATTTTTGTGGTGCAGTGGATATCGGCTTGGAACGAGAAATCGGGGAGCCGAGTTCAAATTCCAGTTGAATTCATTGCATTCACTTACGCGCAAATATCCTTGGGAAAGGTATTAATCCGTCTCTTCCTTCCAGTTATGGGTTAAATAGCAGGACAGATTGGGTTCTATAGCCTTGGCTGGCAATCAGTCTACCGCAGAAAGCAATGGCAACCTACTGCGGGATAATCTTCTGCCCAGTCAGTCATGTCTCTTTCGAGACATGATCGCCCAAGCGTGTTTCACGTATGGCACTTAACTGACTGACTTGGAAGTTACGTTGCTAATACACCCACAACCATTCAGAAATTCTACTATAGAATTTAGATATAGAAATGATTTTAAGGGGCATATTCTTTCATCTGTAGGAAATGCAATGCGAAACCTTCATTGGCAATTATTGAAAATTTACAATAGTTTAAAGTTGCCAAAGACTTTTGCACGGTACTGTACATATATCAACAACAGAAAGCATATGTTATTATGTTCTTACGCGTGGATGTGACAGTAAAAGCGATAACGTGTTTTGAATTGATTAAACAATGTAGAATTCTTTGGCTATGTGCCGAAAAAAAGAAAAAAAAGATTAATATCTATATATCAGCATATCAGAGTAGATGCATTTTAAGCATACATTTATATAAGTACACGTATGTGTGTATGCATGTATGTATTCGACATAACAGTTGCGTGTGTCTGTGCGCATGCGCTTCAGCTGCAATAATTTCTGTCCGCTGCTCCCTGCTCTGTGACGAAAAGACAATTTCTCACCGTTGAACAAAGACGAACGTAATAAATACACGCAGATGCCACTTTGACTTTCATTAGCGTGTACCAAGGGTAGAAAAGAAAAGCTAAGAAAAACTAAAAGGGCAGGGAACACCTTTGGGTAGCACTCAGTAACCAAGTCGGGACAGCACCTTTCCGAAACAAGATTCGACCCTGCTGTCAGGGTCTCTTTTCATTTATGTGTGTTGCGTTTGTTAGAAAGGCGAAGTTTTCTTTATACAGAATGACTAATGTATATACATAATGTACAAGGAAATCGATGTGAAATGATTTAGATAGATAGATCCGAAAACAATATAGGCAGATAAAGAAAACAATAACAAAATAGTTCAGAAGTGAAGATAGACAGAGGTCTCTCCCCCAAAAGACAAACATTTAATAAGAAAAGACGCAGATAAAATGAGAGATATATCCGAAAATATTATTGGCAAATAGAAGAAAAAACATAATTAATAACTAGATAGATCAGATCAAAACGTAATTATAAACACATAAAAAAACAACAATTACTAACGATAGATAGATAGATAGATAGATAGATAGATAGATAGATAGATAGAAAGAAAGAATGCCATGAAATTCCATCTCGCAGTTGTCTTTGTGACAATATTTTTATTCCTCATTACCTTTCTGACTATTCGCCTCCGGGAACCAATGGTCGGCGTTGTATAAAGATGACAGACACACAGTAATGCGCGTATCAGTGGTCGAAAGTTTATCTAAATCTAAACTTATTTATAAATGGAACTTTGTGTATGTGGGGGGGGGGGGTTTCGTTACCTATAGACTCCGAAATAGATAACTAGCAGTATAGCCCGGCGTTGCTCGGGTGTAATGAAAGCTTATATATATATATATTATCGATTTTCTGCACTATTGTAAGAACTGCACCCTTGAAACTTCTGAATATCGTTTCTTATGTCTTTGTCTATGAGTGTATCAAATTTGATTAAAATCGGACCACTCCTTCTATAACTCGATTTTTTCGATTATCGATTTTCGATATTTATCGGGGGTACCTCGACACAAAACCTAGCTAAGAACACTCTCAGACGCCTATAGTACAACTGTGTAAATTTTCAAGAAAATCGGTTCAGCCGTTTCGGAATCTATAGGTAACGGATACACACACACACACACACACACAGAGAGAGAGAGAGACAAATTTCCATTTATAAATAAATTTAGCTTTAGATAGATTCAATGAATATTATAAGCGGCAACAAGCTATTCCTAAACTTCTCAAGGCATACTAGGATCTAGCTTGTGTCCATTACGCAAGGACACAAGTCACTCTGTCACACGATATATAATTCCATTTCGCCTCCATCAGTAGATATAGGAACTTTATGTTCGGAAACCTTGCTCTAGACCCTCTGTTAGTTTTTCTTTATTATTTTTAAAGGCCTTTCCATATAATTTCCGTTTCGCAGTTTTTAATTCTCGTGAATTTTTAGGATCAGAAGAGATTTTTTTTTAATTCATAGCACCAAGCCTTTAGTTTGCCGGGGAGATGGGTTCTGTCGATGGATTCAAGTTCAACTAGTGCCATTTTCTGCATCTCTCGGTATCGATCAGTCAATGAAATTTCCATACAGCCGTCCAAGGTTCTTCACTGGCTTCTCTGTGACTGTCAGGATCATGTCACCTCCAGTGCAGAAGTGAATCTTTCTGGTATTTTCTTGGGTTTAGTCTTCATTCACAGTTTTTCTTGGGTTTAGTCTTCATTCACACCCGCATGAAAAGATTATGGTAGCTCTGCAGCAGTTCATCGACACTGACGGGACCAGAATGGTGATGTAACCCATGAACGCTCTGGAAGGAGGAAGGACCATTTGTTCCTCAGTCATCTCTCTCTTTACTGTGTTCTCTGCACTTCGTAGTATGAGTTCCATGGACATAATGAGAAGAAATGTTGAAATCACACACCCTATCATAATGCCGACCTCAACAACTTGCCACTTGGTGTTGTAGTTATTAACGGTGAACTGCATAAACGCTGCTCTGAATTATTTCATTATAATTTCCCCGAGATCAAACCAAATTACATGAAACTCAGTTTTATTTTGTTTGTCTGATAGGAATGAGTTCTAAATCACGTGTGAATGTTCCAGACAGCCGGGGAAGTCAGGTATCCCAACTTTCTGAATAGCTATGTTTATGTATTAGTTACTTAGCAGGAAGTCTGTGATACGACGAGGAAAGACCCCATAAATATCTCTCTACATTCAAGAGGGAGCTGGGAGTGAAAATTGCAATGCCTTTTGCATTCTTTTACTTAGGTATCCAAATGTCGTCTATTTTTGTGGTATAATACCTTGTTTTCATACCTGCTGAAAGAGGATAGAGCGTTGCTTGAGGAATTTTGGGCAATCCTTATATAACTTGTAGGATATTCTATTTATTCCAGGTGCAATACTGGATTTGCGGACGAATTTTCGAATTTCCCTCAGCTTTAATACGCTATCCTTAAACATGACCTCTGGATCTTCTTGCATACGAAAACCATTCATAGGAGAGATTGGAACATCTTTCCAGGTATCAAAATACATCATCCACATAGGAACATTTCTTTAATAATGAAGAAAAAAACTATTTCTTAATCACAGATTTGAACTTTCTGACCTGTCCACCGTATATCAAAATTATAATTATAAATTATTATAATTTAAAAAAAAATATTTTAAAATTTCATTTCGTTTGTGGTACGTTTTGCCGTGCTTAGTTTTTTTTTTTAGCAAAAACGTAAGGATTACTGTAAAATGATGTCAGACACTGTCGTTTTTTTTTTCCTTCTGACATTTTTCAGCTTTAGGATCATTTCTTTAATATCATTAAGCAGGTTCTTGAGGGTTGCTCTCTCATGAATTGGAGTTTCTTTCAGCGCTTCACAACTCTCTGCTAGTTAACTCTTCTGAATCTGTTGTCCATTTAGTCACTTCTCTTCTTTCTTATCCCCTCTTGTAATTCCCATACCAAACCAGTTAAGACAAACCTCGGGCAAACAACTCTGCACTGATCTTCTGGCTAATGAGGCCCTTTAGATAATTGGTAAGTATGAATGAGAGTTCCTGATAGAGATTCAACGATGTAGCTGTCTGATTGCCTTTGAACCACTGGCTTTCTTAGAATTTATCCAGGGTGCTAACTCAACAATGGGATCCTGATCACTGTGGGTGTAATCCGGATTCATAATCCCATCATTCTTCTTTAGATAGCTCATCTCATTTTCGATATCTAACTTTTAAATTTAATTTTTAAAAATGAAAAAGTTTTAATTGAAAGCTAAATGATTAAAATTACTATTTCCAGTAAGCAAAATAGTCTGGTGTTTTTCAAACAGAAGTTATATTCATTGGAATATAAAAGTTTGAGTTATTTTTTTTTTCAATTTTTGAATTTTGCCGCCATTTTTGAGCGATTGACACATTTGTAAACAAAAGTTAATTCTCGGTTTAAAAATCTTGCAAAAATAAGATACATCTGTGACACAATAATTTTGAAAAATTAGCAAATTTTATGTTAAATTTATCTGATTTACACAAGTATTATTTATTTATAGCGTAAAATTTAGAAGAAAATTATTTATTAATCACAGATTTGAACTTTATGACCTGTCCACCGTATATAAAAAATGTGTTGACAGCTTCTTGATTAGAAATAAGAGTATATGGCGTTCATAAGTGACAAAATTTTACAATTTTTTTTTTCGGGTAAGGGGGGGTACTCTGACCTTTTAATATGCACATGGAAATTACCATACAAAAAGAACTTCAAATACACAAAAAAGAAATTTTAATTATTTTAAAAATATGAAGGCCAAACGATTTGTATTAAACTTTTCAATTTTCGATAGGCAATATAATCTTCAATTATTACTTAAAAATCTGATGGCAACAAATCTTTGAAGTATTTTTAAAATATTTTAAAACTTTATAAATTATTATAATTTAAAAAGAGAAAATTCTTTTAAAATTTCATTAGTAATTGATTTTTTTTCTTCAGTCTATAATGTCCTTAATTTTTATTATTTATTCAAGCAATTAAAAGCTTATCAAATTAAATAATAATAGAGTTTTATTGCATTTTTTTTATTTTACTCTTCGGAGCAGAGTTTTGGATACAGAAGCCAAATTAAAAAAAAAATAGATTATTTATATTTCCCAATGAGTCCTACGTTTAACTAATAAAACCATAGACTGCAACAAAGTTAAATTTATCAAAATTTCATGAATTTACGTGAAGAGTGGGGGTAACAGAGGTAAAAAAAATATTTTTAGCAAGATTTAAAAAAATAATTTCAAAAATAATTTAATTAATTTGTGAATAAGTCTTGAAAGTTTCATCCGCTAATTATTTGTTTTTTGCAAGAATTTCCAAATTGATGTGTTTGTCACCAGAAAAAAAAGTGGGTGATGTAATCATTACATTTTCCATCGTAAACAGTCGTAAAGTTTTAGTTACCCGCTAACTTAAATCAAAACAAGATTTTCTGCCAAAATTTCAAACAGGTTAGAAGAGATTAAATTTTTTTAAAAAGTAATCAAAAATTAATTTGATCTTTCCTCTTAATAATGATAATGTAAACATTTTGATGGAAAAAGTTCGTTTTTAATACGTTTGGGGCCTTTTTTATTCATACTATACTGGTTTTTTTTTTTGGGGGGGGGGGGGGTAAATGTTCGTTTTAGGTCCCAATGGCTTTTCCCCCTTCAAATTTATTAAAAATAGCATTATCTCTGTGCAAATGTATATGCTGAACTCAAATCAACAGTTATTGAAGAAACTTACCTTTTTTGCTTTGAAAGTCCATAAAAAAAAAGAACTATATCTCGCACTTTTTATCTCCAGTAACTCTCACGAAGTCTTGGACATTTAGATAAAAAAAAGATAAGTTTCTTCAATAACTAACAGTTGATTTGAGTTCAGCATATACATTTGCACAGAGATAATGCTATTTTGAATAAATTTGAAGGGGAAAAGCGACGGGACTTACAACGAAAATTTACCGTTTTCTTTTTTTTTTTTTTTTTTTAGCGATTTAGTGGAGGTACCTACAACTTTCAGTAAGTGAATTACGATGCCAACACAAGCGTGCCATATGGATACGTAAACCTCGAATGCTGTCGAATTTCCTGCCGCAATCACACGTTGTCGGCAGTTTCACGTCCATGTCATTATCATTTGAATCATTCATATGAGTGATATATATTCCTCCTCGCTACAGCCACCCAGATGACATTTTTCGTTTGTTATGCTAGAAAAAACTGCTTTAGTATTCCTGGCTTTCCAGGATGCCACCCCATTTTTTAATGGTGGGGATCACTTCGTCTTTTCCAAGAATCATCTTACTTTCCAATAAAAATTCTACATACAATGTATGAAAGAACGTGCGATACCCTGCCCTTGTCAGCCGTCAACCAGGGGAGGTAACGCAGTTTCGTTGGCTAAGGCGGCAGTGTCACCCCCGGCGCCATCAGCAGCTTTTGCCACCGAATAGGGTACTGTTTTTTATGTAGATGTGTCAGTCTCTGCTATTTTGAATAAATGTGTGTGGGGGGCACGTTTTAAATAAGGGGGTATCAAAAACACTTACAAATTTCGGAGTGGGTTCCTCACACTAAAACAAGGACAAAAGTTCATATAAACATATGACCGCAAATCATTCCTTTTCTAGTTAAGTTTAGAGAACGCTTATGGTAGATGACACTGTGTTGCCATATAAACTAGGTTCCATCTGTTGGTTGGGTAAATTGGTTATTTCATCTCTTCCAAATGTTGCCTCCTCCATAAACAAGTCTGAAGAGACAAACAACGGATCGGCAGTTTGTGTATTAGACCAACGGTAATGATTCTTCCGTGGTGCGGGATCGGAGGGTTAAGACCTTGCATCTTCTTCTATGTGCCTTGTCCTTTTGCGACGTAGGCGATCATGGCTTTCCGCGTCTCCCTATCCCTGGTGGCTCTTAGCACGCTTTCCTCTGTTACACCAGGCAACCCCCGTTCCGTCATCCACCTGATTAGGTCCTTCAAATTTCCCCTGTCTCTTTATCCCTCTATCTCACCTGTTAGTATCAGGCTTTGATGATTTTAAACATCACACGTTCTTATTCTTGTATGTGCCCTGTCCTTTCAGGACGTAGGGATCGTGGCTTTCCACATCTCCCTATCCCTGGTGGCTTTTAGCACGCTTTCTCCTGTTGCCACACACAAACCACGATCTACCATCCACCTGCTCAGGCCTTTCAAATATGTTATCCGCTTTCACCTGTCTCTTTTACCCACTATCTGGCCTGTTAGTATCAGGTTCTCCAAGCCCTCCTTCCTCATTGCATGTCTCAGGAACTTTAGCTGTCTTTTTCTGATGCTGAGTATTAATTTCTTTTTCATTTCCATCCTTTCCAAAACCTCATCACTGCTCGCATGCTCGATCCATGATATCCACAGCATCCTTCTGTAGAACCACATTTCAGTTGTTTCAAGTTTTTCCTTCATTTTCGATGATATTATCCAGCATTCACTGCCATATTGTAGAACTAACATCACATAGCAATCCAGTACTCTTTTCTTTGTTTCTAGCGAAATTTTCCTCTCTTAATACTTTACTCAGTTTCTGGAATGCATAATTTGCCATGCCGATTCGCCTTCGGATCTCTGTGTCACACTATCCGTCTTCTGTTAGAACACTTCCCAGATATTTAAACTTCTGTACCTGCTTGATTTTAGTATCCCCCCCCCCACTGTATTTGGCTTTTTTGCTGCATTTAATTACTGATGACTATGCATTCGGTTTTCTTGCATTTTTTTTTGTAGTCCTTCTTGTCACTCTCTTCAGCTACATTCTGTAGGAGGTCTTGTAGTTTCCTTTCTGTGTCTGCTATCAGCACTGTATCATCTGCGTATATTATGTTGTTCAAATTGTGGCCTCCGATAACAAATCCTGGCATAACATCTAGGGTCCTCAGAATAGTCTCGCTGTACAAGTTGAATAGATCCGGTGAAAAGACACATCCTTGTCTTTCGCCCTTTCTATCTTTGTATATCTGCTGAATTCATTACCTGTCCGTATGCAGGCGGTTTGCTGCTAGTAGAGATTCTTGATTACACTTATGTCTTTCCCAAATATGTCGAAGCTGCTGAACATCTCCATCAATTCGTTGTGGCGTATTTTTTCGAACGCCTTTGAATAATCGATAAAACATAGGTCCTTCTTCATTTGTATTGCCCTTTCAGAGAGCATCCTAATCATAAATATGGCGTTCCTTGTTCCAGTGTCTTTGACGAACCCGCACTGTTCTTGTCCTATCCCTGGCCTGATTCTGTTTTTCGCTCTATTTATCAGGATTCGAGCGATCAGTTTTATGTGTTCATTAAGCTGATTGTTCAGTGGAGTTGACACTCGTCTGCACCTGGCTACTTAGGCAGTGCTATGAAAATCGACTTGCTTAGGTTGTCTGGTATTTCACCACTATTATAAATTTCATTTATTATTTCTGTAATTTTCTCTATGCCGAAATTTTCCAGGGCTATCAGCAGTTCTATTACAATGCCGTCTGGACTAGCTGCTTTGTTTCTATTCAGTTTGGCCATTGCAGCTTCCACTTCGGACTTTAATATTTCCGGTCCGTCCTCATCTTGTAATGGAAAAGATCTTTTTATACATTCTTCCCATCGTTGGAGTATTTCCTCTTTCTCCAACTGCAAATGAAACAGGAGCTACTCTTGAAATAGAATCTATGCACTTTTATGAGATGTACGCCATGCTAGAGTCACTTGACATGCGCTGATACCGGACTCGTCCCTAAGAGCCAGTAGAATGTGTTTTTCGTGCTCAGCCTTACGAGCGGATCTCGCTTTTACTCGAGCCATATTTTGTGCTGCTACGGATCCTTTCTCAGCAACGCGGCGATAAACAGCAGCAAATGTTCGATGACTCGGTTGCCTTTAGTCTGGAACCGCAGTCTGATACGGCAGACCAGCTTCGCGTTTATTGCCGCGGTCGGATGTAAAAGTCATATCTGCCTGCTCACGATATAAATAGCTTGCTATTGTTAAACGGAACATTTCTCAGTTTACTCAATATTACACACGTTAAACTTTCATGACAGACTAGCCGCAAATATACCCAAATGACAAATGTAACCTCGTATAAATTGCAACACGGACCTATCTACCGTAAAGTTTCTTTAAACTCAATTACTCAAAAACAAAGTATTTGCGGACACATGTTTGCATAGACATTTTTTACTCGTTTTGGTGAGGAACCCGCCGCCAAAGTTTGTAAAATATTTTTGATAAACCCCGTATATATGTGTTATATGTATGTGTGCATGCATACATTTGTTGTGTGTGTGTATATATATAATGTGCGCCTATATATAGGTGTGTGTTTGTGTTTTATATATATATATATATATATATATATATATAGGTATGTGTTTGTGCTTTATATATGTGTTATATATATATATATAGGTTTGTGTTTTATATATGTGTTATATATATATAGGTATGTGTTTGTGTTTTATATATATATGTTATACATATATATAGGTATGTGTGTGTTTTATATATGTTTATATATAGGTATGTGTGTGTTTTATACATGCTTATATATATATGTGTGTGTGTGTGTTTTATATATGCTTATATATATATATGTGCGTGTGTTTTATATATGTGTTTATATATATGTGTGTGTGTGTTTGTTATATATTTATAATGTATGTGTGTGACAGATATATATAATATTCGCCGTACAACGTATTATGATCATTGTTTAAACATCGCTTACAAACCGTTCACACATATGTACTTAGTATGTTTATCTTCAGTTACAGTTTTACTTACTGTTTATTCAGACTTAAGTCAATTCTCGCCATTCGCACCTGTGTGCAACAGAGTAAAACGAAAGCAGAGATTGATTTGAATAAAAGCTTACCTTCGTCGTGGTGCACGTGGATCCTTTACAAATATACGAATGTACCGAGTGGAAAGGAGGAATTTAAAGTTGCTTGATTTTGAATGTCGATACAAAATGGAGCGTGGGGGTTGAAAGAAGGCGATAAAAAATGAATGAAAACGACGAAATGAACCAAGTAAAATAATATATATATATATATAAAAAACTCGTTTGAAAAAATATGTCCGAGAAAAAGATTGAAGAAACAAAATTAATGAAATTTTCGGGGGCAGAGAAATAGAAAACAATGGAGAATGAATGGTTTAAAATGACGATCGACATTTTAGGAATAACAAGAAAGAATAAAAACAAAAAGACGGGAGTTCATTGTTTAAAATAACAAGCATTGGAATGTTAGCATGAGAAGATCTGAGATATTTTAAAGGGATTTTTTTTTATCCAGATCTGTATTGAAAGAAAAGAAAAAAAAACGAAGAAAGAATGATTAATCAAAATGGTGTAGGCATAGCTTCTGTTATTGAAGAGATAGTTGACCATATCACTTTGCTGTTTTGTTCTTCTAGTGCCTCTTCTATTCAGTAACATTCTGAGTTTATTCTGATTCAATGGAATATACATAACGGACATTAAAAAGACGGATGAATAAAATTGTTATTTCCAAGTATCTAAATGTAATCTAAATCTAAATCTAAACTTATTTATAAATGGAATTTTGTGTGTGTGTGTGTGTGTGTGTGTGTGTGTGTGTGTGTCCGTTACCTATAGACTCCGAAACGGCTGAACCGATTTTCTTGAAAATTTACACAGTTGTACTATAAGCGTCTGCGAGTGTTCTTAGCTAGGTTTTGTGTCGAGGTACCCACGATAAATATAAAAAATCGACAATCGAAAAAATCGGGTTATAGAAGGAGTGGTCCGATTTTAATCAAATTTGATACACTCCTAGACAAAGACATAAGAAACGATATTCAGAAGTTTCAAGGTTGCAGTTCTTACAATAGTGCAGAAAATCGATAATATATATATATATATATAAAAGGCAAGATGTGTGTGTGTGTGTGTCTCTGTTTATCTGCCTGTATATCTGTAATTTTTCAGCCCTTTTATTTTAGCTTTTTCTTCGGGTTTGGCTCTAAGTCGGTATAATTGTAGTTCTTAGTCTCAGCCATGATACCATTTACTCATAGGATTTATTTAACCTTCAAAATTCAGTTTACGACGAAAAAACTTATTTGATATCGATACCAGGAAATTAAAATTTGACTTGCATCCATTCATTTTTCTTTCAGTCTTTGGTTTTGCTTTAACTGGAAACAACTATTGCTTTTTAGTCTTTCGTGCCAACGTCCAAAGAGTCTGAGCTCCAGGACCATGGATTAGTTTTAAAGTTTTCATTACACCCGAACAACACCGGGCTATACTGCTAGTCGTCTAGTAAGGACAGCGGGATCGGAGTATGAGGATGTTCAACGTAAAATATTCAAAAAGAAAACTTGCTAATTACATAACATAATATGTGGAAAAAAATAGAAATTGATTACACCCTTTCACTCCAGTGGGTCTAAAACTCACCATATGGTAAAAGAATGGAAACTAAAACAGTTGTTTCAGTTAATTTGCACAATTGTAGTAGCGAGATCTTTGCTAGAAAAATACCGTGAAAATACACTTACGGCGATAGGCCTCAAGCTCTTTTTTTTCCGAAGATCATTGCTACCGTAGTGAGAAATTCAGTTAAAACATATGAATTGTTAATAATGTAATCTCACAAGCGATTATATTATGATAATGTGTTTGATCCTTTTCGATGGCCTCTCTCTTCGTGTTCGCAATCCAATTTTAAACTAGATAAATACCTTCTTTGAGATGAGTAAGGATCATTGGAAGAATCACAGAACAAATGAATAAGCTACATTTGTCTGAAAGCAAAACATACTTTACCCACTTTGATCTCATTTTTGTCTCTGTAATTTGTTTGCGAGTATTTGTACATGTGAGCCAAATAGTTTTTGCATAAAATCTGTTAATCATCTGAGAGACTCTTTTCTGCCTTCCTTCTGTATGGCTGATGCTAACCTTCATGAGAGCTACTCGTTGCACCTTCTCGGACTAACATTCTCGGCTGACAGGAAATGGAAAAAAACTGTATTGAATCGATTCCTAGGTCAGCTGTAAGAAATTTGGTTTACTTTGTCTTGCTAGACACTTTTTCTCTTCAGAATTGATCTTACATGAACGAGAAATCAGAGAGCCGAGTTCGAATTCCATTTAAATTCCTTGCATACACTTACGCACAAATACCCTTGGGAAAGGTATTAATCCGTCTCTTCCTTCCAGTTATGGGTTAAATAACAGGACAGATTGGGTTCTATAGCCTTGGTCGGCAACCAGTCTACCGCAGAAAGCAATGGCAACATACTGCGGGATAATCTTCTGCCTAGTCAGTCATGTCTCTTTCGAGATATGATCGCCCAAGCGTGTATCACGTATGGCACTTAACTGATTGACTGGCTGCTGTTTAGAAATTCTTGATAAAATCCAAAAAAGAATCAGCAGTATTACTTATCCTAACAAGGTGTCACGGCTTCAGTCACTTTCCAACCGCCGCATGGTGGCATCTCTGTGTCTTTTCTATAAATATTTTCATGGTAATTGTTCGGATGAACTCTTCGTTATAGTACCTAGACTTAAATGCAGTACTAGATTAGCAAGGTCTCATCAATTTACAGTTGAATTGGCAAGATGTAGTCGAAGTTCTATGCTAATAGTTTCCTTTCCTATTATTTCTCTGTTCCGGTTCAATGCTTTCCAGTTAACTTTGAACTTCAAAAATAAAAATGTTAATCATTATCTACATTTTCCGTGATTGCATTTTTATTGTTCTTACTTCTTAGTAATGTTTCTGCTTTCTAATTCTTCCACAGTGTTCTAACAGGAGATGGAAAGTGCGACACGGAGATCCGAAGGCAAATTGGCATGGCAAAGGACGCGTTCCAGAAGATGAGCAAAATACTAACACACAGGAAGATCTCAATAGAAACGAAGAAAAGAGTGCTAGACTGCTACGTGATGTCAGTTCTTCAGTACGGCTGTGAATGCTGGACAATATCATCGAAAATGAGGAAAAAACTGGAAGCGGCCGAAATGTGGTTCTACAGAAGGATGCTACGGATATCGTGGACTGAGCATACAAGCAACGACGAGGTGTTAGAAAGAATGGCAACAAAAAGGAAATTAATACTGAGTATCAGGAAGAGACAACTGAAGTTCCTGGGACATGCAATGAGGAAGGAGAGCCTGGAGAACCTGATACTGACTGGTCAGATAGAAGGAAGGAGAGACAGAGGAAGGCAGCGGATAACATATCTGCAGAGTCTGATCAGGTGGATGACGGAACGGGGGTTGCCAGGAGCAACAGGAGCAAACATACTAAGAGCCACAAGGGATAGGGAGACGTGGAGATCCATGATCGCCTACGTCCTGAAGGGACAGGGCACATAGAAAAAGAAGAATTCTTCCACACCCAGTAACCCCTTGTGTTTTAATGGCTTTCTACTATCAACCTGATTACTAAAGAGCAAGAACTAAAGAAAAGTAATCAGGTAGACATTGAGAAGGGCAATGTTTCTGTTTCTTTATTATTTCACACTTAGTAACCTTTTGTGTTTTAGAGGTTTTCTACAGTTCTTTTGATTACCCCGGTCTTGGGTAAAACGGTAAACTGCATCCGGTAGCAAGGCCTCCGATTGAGTATGAAACGGCCTCTTAATTGCTGTTGTTCCCAGGTCCCTCCTGACTCGGGAGTGGTAGCGCCTGTTAGGGTCCCAGCTCTGAAAAAATAGTTAATCCCCAAACTCGGCTCAAAACATTATGAAAGTATAAAAATAGACCTTTATAGAAATATATACATAAAAATAGTCTTTTAAAGAAAAAATATGCATTTTTGAAGGGAAAAAAAATTAGTACCATAACAAATTTTTGAATGAAAGAAAATTATTGCCAGCAATACATGTTTGAATACTAAGCTAAAAGACCTCTTTAGGTTTCCAAAATAATAATAATAATAATAATAATAATAATAATAATAAAAATTCATAAAAATCTGACTCTATCTATCGCCGGGTTCGCACTCCACCCACGTCTATTGAACAGGTTAAGAGGCTCATCCCTTGTTCCCTGTTTAGGATGTGGTTTCCGGCTTTCTCTTTTCCAATCTTCTCACTTTGGTTTCTTTTTTTTTCAATTGGAGTAGATAGATCTATTTATCGCCCGGTTCACACTCCACCCACGTCTATTGAACAGGTTAAGAGGCTCATCCCTTGTTCCCTGTTTAGGATGTGGTTTCCCGCTGTCTCTTTTCCAATCTTCTCACTTTGGTTTCTTTTTTTTTCAATTGGAATAGATAGATCTATTTATCGCCCGGTTCACACTCCACCCACGTCTATTGAACAGGTTAAGAGGATCATCCCTTGTTCCCTGTTTAGGATGTGGTTTCCGGCTTTCTCTTTTCCAATCTTCTCACTTTGGTTTCTTTTTTTTTTCAATTGGAGTAGATAGATCTATTTATCGCCCGGTTCACACTCCACCCACGTCTATTGAACAGGTTAAGAGGCTCATCCCTTGTTCCCTGTTTAGGATGTGGTTTCCGGCTTTCTCTTTTCCAGTCTTTTCACTATTACGTAGCTCCCCGCACATCAGTGGCGTTACCGACTTGCTCGGGGTGATACGATTAAAAAAAAACAAAAAACATCAACCTGCTCACTACCAGCGAATATTTAAAAGAATACCTTAAAACCTCACATTTTTGGCATTAAATAACTCTTAGAGGTTGATATGCCATTATTCTTGTCCTTAATTTTTGTTTGAATTTGTAATTTTTAGCCTTAATTTTCGTTTGAATTTGTTTGATGTTTTTAATTATTTACAGAGGTACTATTTCGCTATTGTAAATGATTTTGGCGTTTAAATTTCGTTTCGATGTAAATGGTGAAAGGTTTTTTTAGTAATATTGCTGTTTGAAAGAATTTCTAAGGGTATAGCACCATCTGAGCCTAGGTGTTGAGGCATGCGCTGTAGATCATTCTCTCTCTCTCTCTCTCTCTCTCTCTCTCTCTCTCTTTTCTGATTTCAACTAGTCAAGATGGAGGAAAATACGCCGAATATATCTGGAAAAATTAAAAAACGGTATCCTACCAAGGAGGACGTCCGTTTGACTTTTTCAGTATGTCTTAATTATCTGGTATGTTGAATCCTGCATGCTTTTTTTAAAATTTTCGTCGTTTTAATTCTTGTCCTTAATTTTTGTTTGAATTTGTAATTTTCAGCCTTAATTTTCGTTTGAATTTGTTTGAATTTTTTAATTATTGACAGAGGTACTATTTCGTTATTGTAAATGATTTTGGCGTTTAAATTTCGTTTCGACTTGAACTAAGTTAAAACTTAAACTTTTTTTTTAATTGGAATAGATAGTACCCACTATCACCCGGTTTTACACTCCACCCGCTTCTTTTGAACAGGAGTAGAGGTGATCGCCTTGTTTCTTGTTTAGGAAGGGGTTTCCGGTTCACTTTCCTTCTACATCGGGCTTAGCGTTAGTTCGGCTGGAAGCTCTTTGCAGCTATTGAGCATGGTGGCAACGCCTCTTCATTCTGAGGGTACCGGGTTAGCAGTTTCCTGCTTGCTGCTTCCGACTGGTAATTAGGAGCCCGAACTCTTGCGTAGCGTCTTCAGAGGCCGCTCTGTTCTACAGTTGAATAATATCGAGGTTCCTGTAGTGCCATTTCGCGCATAGACGGGCGTCCCTGCATGAACCTCCGGTGGGCAAACCCGAGGCCACATGCTGCAGGCAGTCTCCATCTTTCACTTGCTGCAATTAGTGACCGTCTGATTCTACTTTAGACCTCTGTCCCACTCTCTCCAACCAAATCGCTATGAAATCAAACAAACGAAATAGCAAAACTAAACCAGCTACTCTGAAAACGCATAAACCTATCTGCGTCTCCTTCACAAACATATGTGGTATCCGTGCCAAGTTTATCAGCGTAGAATCATTCCTCCAAACTAACTCACCTGATATCTTAATTACATGTGGGACTAACCTAACTCCTCTGAGTTTTTCATTCCTGGTTATCTTCCCCTCTTCAGGAAGGACTCCAATGTCCATATGCATGGGCTTGGTGTTTGTGTCAGCGAACACCTCACTCTAGCCAGGGTAACATCTCTCAAATCCCTGGATCACGCTTTCATGTGCTTCCGTCTCTCACTTCTAAGCTCAATTAGCTATCTCTTCTTCCTCTACCACTCCCCCTCCTCTTCTGACTGTTCGTTCACTCTTTTCTTATTTTTTCAATTGGAATAGATAGACTAAACTATCGCCCGGTTCACACTCCACCCACGTCTACTGAACAGGTGAAGAGGCTCATCCCTTGTTCCCTGTTTAGGATGTGGTTTCCGGCTTTCTCTTTTCTAATCTTTTCACTCTTTTCTTTTTTTATTTTCTTCAATTGGAGTAGATAGATCTATCTATCGCCCGGTTCACACTCCACCCACGTCTATTGAACAGGTGTAGAGACTCATCCCTTGTTCCCTGTTTAGGACGTGGTTTCCGGCTTTCTCTTTTCCAATCTATTCACTCTTACGTAGCCCCTTGCACATCAGTGGCGTTACCGCCTTGCTCGGGGTGATATGATTAAAAAAAAAAATGTAGGTACACAATTCATTCATTTCCGTTTGCAGGCGGTTTGCTCCCAACATAAGTTCTGCAGTAATTTAAATATATTTTACAAATAAATCAAGTTTTCCTAACAGTTCAAGTAAATCCTTGTGCTGTATTTCAATCTTATTAAAAAATATATTCCACTGAAGTATTTCAATGTTAACAAAGAACATATTCTACTGAAGAACTTCAATCTTATTAAAGAACATATTTCACTGAAGTTGATTTAACAGGAAACACGTTAAGAAGAGATTAACGCCCCCCACCACACCACCACACTCTCTCACACACACACACACACACACACAGACACACACACACACACTTAACGTATACAAGTTTTTTACCGCTTCCCGGTTAAAATAGTTACGTATTCCTCACCGATGTTGGGATTTAGTTATCTGGTTCAGGTAAAGTCAGAATTTAGAATGCTGATTTCCTAGATATACCAGATATACCAAATATACCTATTTGCAAAATTGATGCAGCAATTTTACTACTCCTATGTCACTTCATTTTGCATTAGACCAGTTTAATAAAAATCGCATACTGCCATGACCTTAAGGTCATGATACTGCTGATCTAACTCGTAAGATTCCCTTACAAAAACTTGCCTATATTAAAAAATCTCCCTCAAAAACCTGCAACTGTGGTGTATGATACCACAAATTTGACACACGAGGCGTTTGTTATTGCAATTACCATGGAAAATAGGTTTTCACCGGATGGAGTTATTAACCTGATACCCAAACAGTTTTGAATTCAGACTGTCATTCTCCTACACTAGTTACCGAAGAGCCCTGTCTACTCTACTAATTAAGCCAGGGATTGTAGAGATGGATTCATACCGAGGGTATTTGCACGAAAATGAATATAACAAGTTCGACTGGAATTTGAACTCGGCTCGCCACCAATCAGATGCAATTGTAACTTCTACTCTACCAGCTTCTTTGCTCGCACTTCCCGCCTGTAGAATTCTCTTCAGTATACTTGCTTACCTGACAGCTACAATTACCAAGAATTTAAACGCAAAGTCATTTACCATCTCTTATCTCCTTGACTCATATCCTTTCCCTGACAACTCTTGCATCATGTTTTTTTCCTTTGCACTCTACTCTCATGCAGCTCTCTTCATAACTGTATTTTCATCCGTCTCTTACTCATTCTCTGACACCCCCGTAACTTGTTCCTCTTTCTCATCACTCACCTCTTATGCGACCCCCTGCGCACCAATGGCAGTTCTGCTTTGCTTGGGTTAAATGATGATAAAAAAAAAATGAATAAAATTCTCGTTCGGTGATGCTCGCTATTACACCACTCCTACATCCTATGTTCAAGAATATAGTCTCTAAATTCGACCATTGTTTAATCTGAAAAGTCAATTAAAAAACGTGAGCGGTTCGCAAGAACTTGGGATATTATATTATCTACAGTTATCCAAATAATGATGCATCCTCGTTTTATTTTATTTATTTATTTATTTATTAAATTGCTCATGTGTAAATATAGGGGCCAGACTGTGATTGAGCATGCGTGTTTTGATTGCCTACAAGTGTGGACATTTGTTTATGTACCGAATTGCGACTGCGCGTATGTAAGTATGTATCTATATGTGTGTGCATGCGAAAATATCGCCCGCCAAAAGCGTATGTGTGTGAAAATCCAACGTATTATTTGTCACTGTAGGCTTCATTAGACAAAGATTATCAGAAGTATTCTGTTCTCACTAACAACAGCAAAGGAAATCTTCGTCACGATTTTCCCACCAAACACTCCGGTTTGCTTGGGCCACTGGGTCACTGAGTGCATTCTACGACCATTGTTATTTTGCTTACAACAGAAATGGTTAACTCTTAATATACTTTTATGTACGAATATATATATATATATATATATATATATATATATATATATATATATGAAAAGAGAAAGAGAGAGAAATAAACAGACAGACAGATATATGCACATATTTGTGTTTGTGTCATATTACCGAAACTATATAGGTATGAAACAACGGGAAGCAAGTGTAAAAAAAAAAGGTATGTGGACAATGAGGACATACAGTGTAACCCTGATATAAGAGAGTTTTCGGGACTGGATAAAATTTCGGGTTTCTCTTATATCCGGGTTTTGACTATTTTATATACATTATCACAGGCTCTAATTTGGGACCAGAGAAAATCGCTTTTATATCCTGGTTTCTCTTATATCCGGGTTATACTGTATATGTATTCTAGGATATATAAACATCTGTTTAGAGAGAGTGAGTATTTGTTACCCGAAGCGAAAAAATGTTTTTAGAGTGGGGCACTCGCATTGCGACTTTCCTGCTTAAGTTTGTTATTTCCGTTGACATCAGTGTTAATAGCTTACGCTACCTTTATCAATGCAATGGGTAGGTTCTGAATGAGTAATGCACCCTAGACACCTAGTTTCAATCAGTTGTTTTCTTCCAGCCGCGAGGGTTGGAGACCGAAAGGTTTCTGTTTGTATGCATGTCTTCATATGAAAAATTTTGACTTATTCCTTGGTTAATATGTATTCATATATATATATATATATATATATATATATATATATATATAATAGTAATAATAATACAATAATAACAATAATAATGATATTAATAATTGTTATAATATATTTCAGTCCGTCTCGAAAAACCCACCGAGAATAAACGCGGAGGGGAAAAAAGGGGAAATAAAAAAAGAAACTAACTAAGTACTTGAACATACGTCAAAATACTCGTAGGCAAGAAAGAAAAAAAAAACCCGAGACGGGAACCCTAACACTAAAGTGCTCAATACAATAGTAGAGCAACAGATAAGAATAAATCTAACTAAGAGCCAACAGACCTACCTAGGTTTCACCCAACGGCTTGTAAAACCTAGGTAGGTCTGTTGGCTCTTAGATTTATTCTTATATAGGGTGCGATGGGTAAATTACAAACATTTTAATTTTGCGCATGCGCGTTATTTTTATTTTTATTTGGTCGACTGCAAGGTTAGTTAGAAACCGTATGTGAGAAACAGCTATCCATGACCTTATTTACTCCACCAGAAATTTGGAAACGCCACGCTGTCCTGCTTGGCACACCGGAATCCCTAATAGGAACATTTCAGAGTATTTAGGTGCCAATCTGAGGACAGTGCAGAGGATACGAAAAGAGTTGAATGAGTCAAATGGTGATTACAAGGCCACGCCAGTTCGAAAAACTCTCTCTGGTGTTTCTGATAATAAAAGAAATCCCAAATTTGTTGGTGAGAACCTGACTCAACACGGAGGCCTACATCAAGTGCATTGAGGAGGTAGTGCTGCTCTGGGTCAAGAGGGTGGCTGCTGGAAGACCCTATGTATGGCTACAGAACTCTGTTCCATGTCACACTAGCGGAACACAATCATAGCTGTAAGATTTCTGCAACCACATCACCCTTTACATCTGACCACTTAACTCCCAAGACTGCAACCCCCCTTGGTTATTATATGTGGGGCGCGGTTGAACGTGAGACTAACAAAATTCTTTGTAACATTAAAGATGAACTGAAGGCAAAGGTTATGGTAACATTCATCAAATTATACAAGGAAACCAACCAGAAAAGTTGAAGGCGATTCTGAAGTTGTCTGGAGACCGTGGTCGAAGCCATTGGCAATTTTATTGAATAAATTTACTCTTTAGTATTTCAAGAAATGTTTGTAATTTCGGTAAAATGAGATGTTCCTCATTGTTTTCGTTTTTACGTAATTTAGATAGTTTATCCATCGCACCCAATATATATATAAATATAATTTTAAATTGAAGCACGGTGAGAAAGATTTTAAAGTCGAAATTTTAAGACATGCCTGTGTTTTTCAACGTTATGAGGAATAAAAAAAGTAATGGCACTTACTCTTCCAAGGAATGTTGTCATTGGGTAGAGGTCTCCCTGTGGAAATTACTCTCAGTAAAATCAAACCCCTGTTTAATCCCCAAATGTGTGAATTTATTTTGAAAATAAATTTATACTCAGATCTCTGTCTTTTTTTCTTGGCTGTCGAATGAAGACGCTAAAAGTACGCATCTGTTATCAACGCTATGAAATGGTTCGTTGAAGTGTGTTGTCGTTTCTGATGTGTTTTTTTTATGGTTATTGAACCGAAGACAGAATTCCGTCCCAGTTTCTCCAACATAATTACCTTTTTTTTGCTTTTGTGACAAAAAAGTGTAACCCTGATATAAGAGAGTTATCGGGACTGGATAAAAATTATCTGATATCCGGATTTCTCTTATATCCGGGTTTTGTCTATTTTATATACATTACCACAGGCTCTAATTTGGGACCAGAGAAAATATCTTTTATATCCTGGGTTATCTTATATCCGGGTTTATTTTATGTCAGGGTTTCTCTTATGTCCGGGTTATACTGGGTTTTAAACTGTCACAATTCAGAGCCAGTGGTTTGAATACATATATATATATATATATATATATATATGAGCACCTCGAGGTGTTGTTATGGTTAGCAAGCTTGTCTTGCTTGAACCATTACAATTGAGTAGTAAGTTCGATTCTCACAAGGCGTCCCATACTTTTGGCCTTGTGCCACATCTAAGATACGCTTAGAAAATCACTATATATATAACATTACGAAAAAAATAGCTACTTCGACCATGAGACTAGGGTTCGAATCTCCTCTTGGTCGATTTGCCAGGAAGATGATTTCTTAATATTATCCGCCTAGGGAAGCTGTTGCGCTGCAATTTAGGTAGTGTCCATACAACCCTAATAGGTTACTCGTGAATTTATTTTACTGACCTACTCACTACGGTAGGATGTGACACAAGTGTGCCCAAACGATGATACGTATGGGATAAGGACAAAAATTGCCCGCGCCCACTGTTAGGCTAGAGTCAGCAATACACCAAACCCACTCCTCCACAGTGCGATGAATAATGTGCTACCGTATGGTTGAAATCAAGACTAGACTTCTTCCAGATATCACTATGTGATTCCAGCCAGTACTCCGAGGACTACATTTTCGACGGTTTGAGCTGGTGGTTTGCAAAGTGGTGAGGAGCTACTCTAATCTGACATATAGGAAGAAACCCGATCTATAATAACTGTTAATTCAGAGTGACAGCTGAGTGAGATCCCTTATAGTAACAGAAACTTGATCTTACTTCTCTGACTGCTCTCTCATTTTGCAGACAGATATCCTAGTTTATTAAAGTTGAATATTTTTAACCAGTGTAGCCCTACTGTCAAATATTTTAGAGGATTTTTAACTGTTCGGATTTATTTGTTATAATCTTTAATCACCTCTCTTCCGGTTTATCTGTTTATTTTATTTTATTCATTATTATTTTTTTTTCAAATTGCATCACCCCGAGCAAGGCGGTAACGCCACTGATATGCTGGGGGCTACATAAGAGTAAAAAAATTGAATAGGGGGAGAGTAAAGAGAAAGACGAACCAGCTAAGGATGGGAATACAGGTATGATGACAGTTGAAAAGGTGGAGAGAAAGGAAAGGATATACAGGGTAGTTTAGAAAGAACTAGAGTCAAGTAGTTAAGACATGGGTGTTGACATTGCATTTAAATTCCTCGGGGTTGTAGCCGTCAGGAAAGCAAGAATATGGAAGCGAGTTCCACAGGCGGGAAGTGCGAGAAAAGAAGCTAATGGAGTAGAATTGTAGTCTGCATTTGGTTGATCTATCTGTGAATGAATGCGACCCAGTTGCCAGTCTGGTTGCACGAATAAACACGTGTTGCAGGGGCACCAGTGACTTAAGTTCGTTGGAGCAGAAGCCATAAAGATATTTATAGAATAGACAGAGGGAAGCCACACCCCATCAGTGATAAAGTGGCTGGAGTCGAGCAACTAAGTTGGTACCTATCACATTACTGATTCTCTTTTGGAGCCTGTCAAGTACACTGAGATGATCAGCGGATGCGCCTGACCATATATGACAGCAGTATTCCGTGCACAGACGGATGGTTGATTTGTATATATACAAGATGGATTTAGGAGAAAAAACATTTTGGCCCGACACTGTGACCCAACTTTCCTAGCAGTGGATTTTGCTATTGACTCAATGTAATGGTTTCACTTGAGGCCGGAAGATAGGGTAAGGCCAAGGAGTCGCAGTGTATTGCTCTCAGGGAGACACGCTTGGTCCATGCTTTTGGGAAGCAGGAGAAGTTGCCTGTGATGATTGACAGAAAGCAGCTTGGTCTTAGACGCATTGACTCTCTATTTCCATTTAGCTATCTCAGTTTGTCCACATCTCTCTCTCTCTCTCTCTCTCTCTCTATATATATATATATATATATATATATATATATATAAACTTATTTATAAATGGAACTTTGTCTCTGTGTGTATCTGTGTGTGTGTATGTGTGAGTGTATCCGTTGCCTATAAACTCCGAAACGGCTGAACCGATTTTCTTGAAAATTTACACAGTTGTACTATAAACGTCTGCGAGTGTTCTTAGCTAGGTTTTGTGTCGAAGTACCCCCGATAAATATGGAAAATCGATAATCGAAAAAATCGGATTATAGAAGGAGTGGTTCAATTTTAATCAAATTTGTTACACTCATAGACAAAGACATAAGAAACGATATTCAGAAGTTTCAAAGTTTCAGTTCTTACAATAGGGCTGAAAATCGATAATATATATATATATATATATATATATATATATATATATATATATATATAAAAGGCAAGATGTTTGGGTGTGTGTCTGTTTATCTGCCTGTATGTCTGTATTTGTTTCAGCCCTTTTATTTTTAGTTTTAGTGCTTCGGGTTTGGCTCTAAGTAGGTATAATTGTAGTTCTTAGTCAGAGCCATGATACCATTTACTCAGAGGACTTATTTAGCCTTCAAAATTCAGTTTACGATGAAAAAAACTTATTTGATATCGATACCAGGAAATCAAAATTTGACTTGCATCCATTCATTTTTCTTTCAGTCTACGATTTCGCTTTAACTGGAAACAACTATTGGTTTTTAGTCTTTCGTCCAGGACCATGGATTAGTTTTAAAGCTTCCATTATACCCGAGCAACGCCAGGCTATACTGCTAGCATATATATATATATATATATATATATATATATATATATATATATATATATATACTAACGACCATAAGTTTGGGACTATTTCATTTTTAGCAGAATCAAATTCGCCGAGTTTGTATTTTTTATTATTCGTATGCAGATGTCAAGTAAAAAAAGTATTCTTTTCAACTTTAAAGTAAACATTTATTCAGTTTGCTACTTGGCTCTTATTGTGATCAAGTTTTTGCCGAAAATTCATTTTTATTCAGATATTATAATTACGGTATAATTTCTTTTGTAAATCATATTACTACGGTATAAATGGCAAGGAAAAAACAGATTAGCATTGAAAAAAGAGATCAGGTTGAAATTCTTTCGAAAGAAGGATATTCTGAACGTATTATCACTAAAAAATTAATCCTATCAAAAAATGGAGTGCATTATTGCTCTCAACGACTTCTTGAAACTGAGTTAAATACTGTCAGCAAAAGATCTGGTAGGCCCAGAGTAACATCTACTGTAGAGGATAGGCACTTGATCATATCAAGCAAGAGGAATAGAAGAAAAACCGCTCCGGAATTAACAATTGAAATGAATTCTACTAGACAACATCCATTATCTGTTACTACTGTTAAGAGACGACTTCATTCTGCTCGGCTTAAAGGCTGTGTAGCAGTTAAGAAACAACTATTAAAGAAGGAGAATAAGGGATGAAATTGATCGTACAGTTCGAAATGAACTTCTTAAAAACGAACAGATGTTGTTCAAATGCTTGCAGGATGCTTGGAAATCACTTTCACCAACTTATTTTTATAAGTTATTAGAAAGAATACCAAGGATTTGCTCTGCAGTAATAAAGGCTCGTGGTGGTTTTTTGATGAAAAGAAAATATGAACTAACATTAATTAAAATTGAAATTACTCTATGTTACGTTTGGTTTTAATTATTGTACAATTGTGAGAAACAATGAAATATCTATAGTTATTCTAAAACATAAAATTTGTTATTTGTTTCACTTAGAGAATAAATCTAAGTGGTTCCAAAATTATGGTCTGTAGTGTATATATATATATATATATATATATATATATATATATAAAGGTTATATTGCGACGTGGAAATTTTTATGTTTCGAGATTTTACCTCGTCATCAGGTAATGTTAGCTCATTGGTGTGAAAATGATTTTCATTTGAATGTAATACATGTGTTATTTATGGATGTGGGAAGACAGAAAAAATTATGTGTGCGTTTAATTTACCTAATCAGAATAGAGTTCAACTTACAAAAATGAAATTGTAGGTTATGTTTTTGGGAAATACAGGAATTCTCTTTTCAGTTTTAACGAGCAAAGGTGACGAGCTGCGATAATAAAATCACGATGAAGTGAAATATGTATTACCCATTGTAATAATCTAAAATCTTTTATAAATTATATATATATATATATATATATTCTCACTATATATATATATCTATATATATATGATTATATGATGACATATATATGATTATATGATGACTATATATGTATATATATGATTATATGATGACTATATATATATGCTTACTATATATATATTTACATATGACCATATATATATATATATATGTATGCTAACTTTATATATGATTATATGATTATATGATTACTATAAATGCTGATTATATATATATATGATTATATGATGATTATATATTTATATATATATGATTATTTGATGACTATATATATATATATATATAAGATTATATGATGACTATGTATATATATATATATGATTATATATATATATATAAGATTATATGATGACTATGTAGATATATATATGATTATATGATGACTATGTATATATATATATATGGTTATATGATGACTATATGTATATATATATGATTATATGATGACTATGTATATATATATATATATATATGATTATATGATGACCATATATGTATATATATATGATTATATGATGACTATATATATATATATATATATATATATATATATATATATATATATATCATTATCATCATTTATCCATCAAACCCAGGTGTTGCATAGTGCAGCAACATTTTTTGCTGTTTCTGTAACAAACTGTTTTTTACGGGGCAGGGTTGTTAGCCCTGCACCCAAACCCCAAACCTGGAAGACCGGTGGACTCTTCTTGGTCCTTACGTTTACAGCACCTGATATTCCCAGATGGTCACTCATTTAAGTACGGACTAGACTCGATGTCGCTTAACTTCGGACGGGAACCGGTGTATTGAACACGATATAGCCGTAGACTAGTCAGCATACATATATATATATATATATATATATAAATATATATATATATATATATATATACTAACTGTATTGATGTATGTATGAATGATGACATATATATATATATATATATATATATATATATGATATATATATATATATATATATATATATATATATATATATATTATGATAGTTTTAGGAATTTTGAAGCGAACCATTTATTTCGATCACTCGTGTACGTAATTCTCATTCCATATCATGTAGTTATCTCCCTTTAACTCAAATCTCGAAGTTATTTGTTTGTCACTGTTGTGGCTAAGTATTGATCTCACAGCTATTTTGGTCGAGTCACTGGAACTAACCAACGCTTCTATCCACTGGGTCATGTGTCCTTGAGGACTGTTGTAGAAAAAAATTGTTCCAAACTCAGCTGCACACTGTACATGACCCGACAAACTGAGATACGCAGGTACCAATTTAAGAGGTTTAGTGAATCAATCGAAGTCACTAGTGCCCTAAAATATCATGATGCCCCATACTGCAACGTACAGAAACACGCACCAAATCAAATGTTTGCCTTCCTTAAAAATCGAATCACTTAATCGTGTTAATTATAATGTGTGTCATCCGTAGGTTTCCAGAAGCCCTTTGGATATGCACCCAAAAAGTTATGCTTCAGCTGCTGATGGCAGCGCTGCATCTCTACATATTGGGGTGACAGTCACAGTTTCAACGAATGCATTTGAAGACACCCTTTCCTAACGGCAAACCTCCGTTTCTTCTCTTGCTTCAGCGTGAGCCATCTTTGGCGACATCTTCCCACCTCTCAGTATCTATGTCCATCGCCCTCATGTCTTTTTTGCAGACGTCCTTGAAACGGAGATGAGGTCGTTCTTGTACCCTCTTGTCGGTAGCAAGTTCCCCATAAAGAAGGATCTTCGGAATACTCTCATCAGTAGACTGTTACTTGGCGTGTGTTTGTTGTCACAGTGAGGGTACGCTGGAGTGTCCTCTCCATATTGCAAGTCTGACCAGGGTTTTATGAGAGATCGGTGGTTGCTCTGCAGCACGCCTTCTCTCTCTCCACGCTACAGATGTTGTCCAAGGGAAAGGTATATGCGTGTCAATTGTTTTAAACCGTATATAAAATTGTATTCCCTGGAATATCGGGCGACGCTGGCTAACCCCGATAATTTAAAAATAGGTGAGCAAAATTTGATTTAGATCAGCGGTGTGCAGAGGTTTGGTAAAGCCCAGAGCCATTTTTTTATTGTATGCCCTTAAGACTCGAGTAGTGGGGCCTATAGAAATGCGAGAAAAGAGATTTTAAATATGTAAAAACAGATGAAACATGAAATAAATAATTTATTTCGAATTTTAAAAACTAAATTTTTATTTCACTCTGGTCGGATACCCGGAACCATCGCACCCTCTGCCTTCTACCCCTTCTGCAGGCTACTGATTCAGATTGAGATATATTTTTTTTTTATAAGCGTTTCACCCCGAGCAAGGCATGTTACTGCCACTACTGCGCAGGGGGCTACGTACAGTGGAGAAAGGATGATTAAATATAGGAAATGTCAGAGGGTGGGTGATAGGCGGGTAAGGATACCGAGAATGAGGGTTGGGTAGATGAGAGTGTTCTGAGAATAATTGGGAGTTAGTGTGATAGGAGGTGTTTATTGACCCTACATTTAAACACCTGGAGATTGTAACTGTCGGGAAAGCAGACTTGTGGAAGGGAGTTCCACAGGCGGGAAGCGCGAGAAAAGAAGATGTTGGAGTAGAACTTACGGTTACATCTTATTTGTTTAACTGTATGAAGTGTTGATTTGTAGATTTACACTCTATAACAAAACGCTCTTTTTTCTGGTACTGAGCACTCGTCACTTATAATTATAAAAAGAATTTCGCACAAATAAAAATGTGGTGCTATTGTGTATCTTTGTACGCATTTATTATAATTCCTTTTTTTCTTAGTATTCATTTTTATTTATTTACCAATTGACTGCTGTATTTATATGACTTCTTTGATTCAAAATATTGCTGGAATGTGAAAAGTACAAAAGATTTAACCCAAGATATTTAATATTCCGAATGATTCAAAGTATATCCGAGAAAGTGAAAGAAAAAAAAAAGAATTTTTAAAGAATATTTATTGGCAAAAATATCCACCTGTGGCTTTGTAGCAACATTTTTTGAAAAGCAACATTATTCGCTTTGAATTTTGTACAGTTTCTTTGTATTGTTATCAATATTATTAACTGTAACAGAAGGAATGTTTGTGTTTAGAATTTAAAGTATTGCACATAGTATTATGAAGTTTTTAGAAACCACGTTAATATTAGAGATGGAAGTAGTCATTTTATTAATGGCTATCTTAAACTAGAAAGCAATTATGAGTAACTACTAATATCCCCAGATGTGCGTTGTGGTACAGTAGATATCGGCTCGGAACGAGAAACCGGGTAGCCGAGTTCGAATTCCAGTTAAATCCATTGTATTCACTTACGCGCAAATACCCTTGGGAAATGTATTAATCCGTCTCTTCCTTCCGGTTATGGGTTAAATAACAGGACAGATTGGGTTCTATAGCCTTGGTCGGCAACCAGTCTACCGAAGAAAGCAATGGCAACCTACTGCGGGATAATCTTCTGCCCAGTCAGTCATGTCTCGAAAGAGACATGATCGCCCAAGCGTGTATCACTTACTGACTGACTAATATCCTCACCAGATATTTTGGCATTGTTGTGCCTCTCGCTTTATGGTGTCTCAATATTATAAATATTTATCGGTTGGGTCTCGCTAATCCGGAATCAGACAGGTGTCAGAACAACGGATTTTCGAGATCAGTAAAGTTTAGGATAAAAAAAAATCTCAAAATAACTTATAGTGTGCTTTATGACTAATTCCGATGCTATTTACTTAAGCTTGAGCCAAGGTCAAACTAATTAAAGCAAATCTATTCGCATTGAATAATTGTCTGAAATTTAGAATGCAAAATGATTTACACTCGTGATAACGTTTCTACAGTTCATGGTTTCTCCTCTTTTCCTTTGAACTCGCTATGTATGATTCCTACCAAACAGATCACTTTTAGTCTCATCATTTCATAGTCTGGAAATGACTAACGTTTTTCAAACAAACTCATGCAAATTCCAGTTCATCCTTGCAATGTTGACTTTTGACTAAAGATGTTTTACTTAGACAGTAACTACTATGAATATATTTATTGAACAACCTGTATTGACATGACGCGTTTATTGAGCTTACTATATGACGTAGCACGGATAATCCATTGTTTGATAAATCAGAAACAATATATTTTAGCACAACTTTATTGTTCTTGCATTCATGGACAATTATTCTTTGTGATCTTATAAAGGTACCTTCCAGAAAGTGTTGTAATGGGTTTTGCCTCATCAAATTTGTTCATAATATACTGTATAGTCGACTTAGATACTGAAAGCTGCTCATCTGCTAGCCCAGATTAATTCCTGAATTGTAAGCGTTCACAATTCGTTGGTTTAAATCGACAAACAACTCTTTCACCCTAGCTATGGTGGTGTTAAACGACTTAACATGAGCAAAGCAAATGTTCATTACGGTAAACATAAATTTTCATAAAACTCGTACAACTCACATATGCAGTATGAGAGGTTAACATCGACGTGGTGTAATGGTTAACAGGTTTGTTTCGCTGAATCAATTACAACTGAATAGTGAGTTCGATTCTTACTGATTGCCCTATACTTCCTGTCTTGTGTCACATCTATGCTACGCTTAGAAAATCACTATCTAATCTAAACTTATTTATAATGGAACTTTGTGTGTGCGTGTCTGTGTGTGTGTATCTGTATAAACGTCTGCGAGTGTTCTTAGCTAAGTTTTATGTCGAGGTACCCCCGATAAATATCGAAAACCGATAATCAAAAAAATCGGGTTATAGAAGGAGTGGTCCGATTTTAATCAAATTTGATACACTCATAGACAAAGACATAAGGAACGATATTCAGAAGTTTCAAGGTTGCAGTTCTTACAGTAGTGCAGAAAATTTGATATCGATACCAGATAATCAAAATTTGACTTACATCCATTCATTTTTCTTTCGGTCTACGGTTTCGCTTTAAACTGGGAACAACTATTGCTTTTTAGTCTTTCGTGCCAACGTCCAAACATTCTGAGCTCCAGAACCATGGATTAGTTTTACAGCTTTCATTACACCCGAGCAACGCCGGGTGTAATGCTAGTACCAGTATAACAGACGACATCGTCATAATATGATGCAAATATAAGGTGTTCAATTAAGACGGATCGAAGTTAACAGAAAATTAAACAGTGTTATTGGTGAAATTTTGTTGATTTCGTTATGTTATTTGAGTCATGGAAATTATATGTGAAAATTAATATTGCCCAAATGTCAATTAAAGCTTCGACGGCACATCTCCATTCGATAGTCAAAATGTTTTATGATCTTTCTGCATAGTTGCTTCTCGAGTTCATCAGTATGCCTTATTATCTCATCCTTCAGCTGTTGAATTGTTGTTGGCTTCTTGGCATAGATCTTACTTTTGAGATGGCCACAATGAAAGAAATCTAAAGGCGTCAAATCTCACGATCGTAATGGCAAATTGACATAACCGTTTCACGAGATGATGCGACCTGGGAAATTCTTTTATTTGAAAGTTCATTTTCGTAATAGGCTTCGATAAGTTTAACAGGTTGTTCGATTGTTAATCTCTCCATGGTTGAAACTGTCAAAGAATAAAATTGTTCAATCTGAAAAAAATTGAAAAAATCATTTAAACTTAATTCACATTTAAAATCCGTCCAAATTATTGGAACACTATATATAATTAATGTCTACGGCTATATCGTGTTCAATACACAGGTTCCCGTCCGATCACCGAAGTTAAGCAACATCGAGCCTGGTCAGTACTTAAATAGGTGACCAGGTGTTGTAAATGTAAGGACCAAGAATGGTCTACCGGTCCTCCAGGTTTGGGGGTTGGGCGCAGGGCTAACAGCCCTGCTCCGTAAAAAACAGAATGTTACAGAAACAGCAACAAGAAGTTGCTGCCCTATGCACCATCTGGGTGTGACGGATAAATGATGATGATGATGATGATGATGGTGGTGATGGTGATGATGATGATGATGATGATGATGATGATGATGATTATTATTATTAATAATAATAATAATAATAACAATAATAATAATAATAATAATAACAACAATAATAATATTATTATTAATAATATTTCCACCAATCACACTTCTATGCTCACGACTCTCCGGAAGTAGGCTGGGCCTTCACAACCGTCACTACCAGATGCAAGAAAGGGGATAAGTAGAGAGGATGCCGATCCCGATACAAATGTGTGAGGAGGACAATGTTTAATGTATTTCATATGCAATTAAAATATTTTTCTGGTGTATGGATAATTTTAAACTTACTGTTGGTATTTTAATGTATTGAATTTTTTAAATGGATTATGAGTCAAGTTCGAAGGGGGCGACTAATTGCGTCTTATTTAGATCACATTTTTAGTCGACGCTTAACATTTTATTCTAACATTTTATCTGAAAATAAAAAAAGGTTTCAATTTTTTTAAAAGCGAAATAAATTATTTAAATAAACATTGTCGCCATTTTATATTTTTAATTTTGCGTATGCACTTTGTTTTTTTTTAAATTTTAATTTTAGTATAGTAGGGTCAGTTGAGCATCATCTTTGGGAAAAAGCGCACCATGAAGCAGTTTATTCCGCTATAAATTTGGAAGCGGTATGTTCTATTGCGTGGCATTTGTTGTCGGAAGCTCCACTACGAACGTTTCAGAGTGTTTGGGTGTCAATCTGAGGACAGTGCAAAGAATTCAGGAAAAAGTGGTCCTGGGCATGATGGTTAACTGCATCCGGCAGCAAAGCCTCTGATTGGGAGGTTGTGTGGAGCATGGAACCACCTCTTAATTGCTGTTGTTCTCAGGTCCACCCTGACCCGGAGTGTTAGGGTCCCAGCTATTGGCAAATAGTTAACCTCCAAACTGGAGCCAAAACACTCTGAAAGTATAAAAATACACTTTTATAGAAATATATACATAAAAATAGAATTTTATAGAAAAATATACAATTTTGAAGGAAAAATATCACCAGCAATATATTTTTTCAAAAAAAAAAATAATAATTACCATAACACATTTTTGAAGGAAAAAAATTATTCTCAGCAAAACATTTTTAATAGAAAAGTAGAAGACATTTTCAGTTTTCTAAAATAAAAAAAAATGAAAACAAAAAATTTTCATTAAAATCTGACTAAATCAACCATCTCACTATAACCAAACATTAAAAAAATATCTTAAAACACTACCTTTTTGTTGTTAAATAACCCACAGAGGTGTTGATATGCCGTTAAACAAAAGTGAAACTCGAAAAAAAGGTGGATAAAGCTAATGTAAGAATTAAGAAGGTACAGCAGCTCGGAAACTCAACACTGATCGTTCTAATAAGAAAATAACTCGTGGTTTCCGGCTTTCTCTTTTCCATTCTTTTTACCCTTACGTAGCCCCCTGCGCATCAGTGGCGTTACCGCCTTGCTTGGGGTGATATGATTAAAAAAAAAAAAAAAAAAAAAAAATTTGGTAAGGGCTGTAAACTCAACACGGAGGCCTACATCAAGTGCTTTAAGGAGTAAGTACTGCCCTGGGTTCAGAAGGTGGCTGCTAGAAGACCCTATATCTGGCAACAGGACTCAGCAACATATCACGCAAAAAAGAGGCCCTAGTCATGGCCATCTAATTTCCACAGACTGCAACCTTCTTGATCATTATGTGTGGGACGCAACAAAACTCCTTGTAAAATCATATATGAACTTAAGGCAAGGACTATGGCAGCATTCATCAATTTAAACAAGGAGACCGTCCAGAAGAGTTGCAGGAGATTCTGAAATTGTCGAGAAAAAAAACTTATTCTTTAGTATTTCAAGATATTTTTGTGTAATTTTGGTAAATGTACCTGTTAAAGTAAGCTATCAACGTTATTTTCATTTTTGCGTGATTCAGATAATTTATCCATCGCACCTTACACACACACACACACACCACACACACACACACACAGAGTAAAAATATAAATCTCGAATATAAAAAAAATTGCTGATTAGCGAAGTGTAATAGAATAATCTTAAGAAAGTGAAAATAATTCAATGTTCTAATAATTTTTTTACCTACTTCTTAAGTTTTTCTACTGATAACAAATTATAACTTAGTTGAGAGATGTTTTATTTCTCCTCTAAATAATAAGTGTCTGATGGGATTATAATTTATTTCCGCTTTATGTTGTTTACTTAATGATTGTAGAGTGTACAAACGACCAAATCGTTTATATCTATATATATAAAAGGCAATCTGTGAGTCTGTGTAACTGTTTCCTATGCACGCCTACATTTTTTAAGCTACGCCATTCAAACTTTTTAGGGACTCATATCTACAGGGAAAAACCAGGTCGACACATATTTTTTGAGTTTAAGTTCAGCAATTTTTCCTTTCGCACTTTTTGGCGAATGGAGTTGATTGTTTACATTTGCTCCGTAAAACATCTAAGATCTAAGATAGTTGCTGAATCACGTCACAGAAATCAAATCACAAGTGTCAAATGCGAGTAAAATATTTTTTATTAAAAAAAAAAAATGAGCCTTTATATTTAATTTTTATTCCGACGTTTTAAAAATTCATTTGGTCAACAAAAAAATGCGAATATTTTTCCCCGTAATTTTGAAACAAAAGAAATATTTAAAAAAAAAAAAAAGTATTTTTTCAAACAAAAACAAATATGTAAAAAAACAAAACAAACCCAATGGTTAATTTAATTATTTAAGTCTTTTTTTTTAATATTTCATACTTCAGAAAATAAAATTAAAAAAAATAAAGCTTTAACAAAATAAATAATTTTTATTTTAATGTTAAATTCATTTAGTCAACAAAAACACGGGTAACGCCGGGCTATGATGCGAGTAAAAACTAAAGAGAAAAACTAGTCAAAAATTTATGACTCGTATCATTATTTATCAAGTAAGTTTTTATGTTTAAATTTTTAAGGAAATACACTCAAAGTGTTTTATTAAATTTCGTTATAATGAAACCGCTTAAATGCTAACATATCTACGTCTTCTATGCGTCGCATCTCTTCGGGGCGTAGAAAATCATGGCTCTCCAAAATAAACTATCGTTTGTTACTCTTAGCCAAGCCTTCTGGCCCCTGTTCCATCATTTCACAAAAGTTCGTCAGATACATGGCCCGCTGCCTTCCTCTGTCCCTTTTGCCCTTGATATTCCTCGTGAGTGTCAAACTCTTCAAGCTCTCTTTCCTCAGTATGTGTCAAATTTCATTTGTAGTTTTTTTTTAAGCCTCTAACCCCAAGCAAAGCGATCAATTCACTAAGAATGTTACTGCGAGTAAAATACTCTGAAAGAAGCATTATTAAGGATAATAAAAAAAATTTAAGGAGATGATGACGATTTACATTGCATCTATATTTTTGAAGATCAAAGCCTTGTCAATAGCTATTATCACTTTGTTTAGTGTTTTGTCACTAGATATTAAAGCAGCACTTATTTTCTTGAGTTTAAACAAGTTTGATCATTATATAAATAAGGAAAAAAAAAGTTTCTAAAAAAGCCGAAATTAATTGTTTAATATTTAACACTAATAAATTAGATAAAAAAATATAGCAAACAAGCCCTTAATATATTAGGTATTATTTATAGAAGACTTTTTTCTGTCTTAGAAAATGAGATCCAAAGATCATATAACCATTATAACTTGTATATGTTCTACAACAAGAGGAAGGAGGTGAACAAAAAAGAAAAGAAAATGTATAATTATTTACTGATCTAATAAATATGAGTAAATAATTAGATGACTGCTTTTGATCTGTGTTGTGTTGTGAGTATCGTGAATAATGGATTCCTGAACAAAAGCGAACCGATAACATAAAATTTGAATGCATTGACAGATATTTTTGAAGCCAGGTGCCTTAGTTCTATGAGAAGTTACATATGTGTGTGTGTTTGCAATCCTTTTTAAGAACACAAGAAAAAAAACTGTCATACAATAAACTAGATTTAAAATGCATAGTTAATCCGGTGTACCATAGAAAGGAGAAAGCCTTCGAATATATTTTAATACGAGTAAAAAGCCACGACAGAAATCATATAAATCAATCTTAAATGATTTAAAATGTCAATTATTACTAATTTTTGATGAGTACTTATGTAATCCATTGCATTCACTTACGCGCAAATACCCTTGGGAAAGGTATTAATCCGTCTCTTCCTTCCAGTTATGGGTTAAATAACAGGACAGATTGGGTTCTATAGCCTTGGTCGGCAACCAGTCTACCGCAGAAAGCAATGGCAACCTACTGCGGGATAATCTTCTGCCCGGTCAGTCATGTCTCTTTCGAGACATGATCGCCCAAACGTGTATCACGTATGGCACTTAAATGACTGACTGATTTATGTAATCTTATTTCACACGCTTTTTACCGCAATAGTCAAACCGCCATTCTGTTTCCGATCTGCGTTTTTTTTTTTAAATTAAGACCGTAGAATGACGTTCTTTGAGTTGCTATAAAAAAGCAACTGAAATTAAGATGGATGGGATTATCGCCAAAAATATCTGAAAATTCTTCCTTTCATAAATTAAAATAGAATTACTTCGTATATAATTTCCTATTTCTAGGAATGTTTCCATCAATTGAAATTCGTTTTCCCCCGTTCGATTAAATTTTGAATCATTATGTGTTTTATTAAGAAAAGTGATTTACAATCTTAATATTAAAATAATGACCTAATAATATAATTGATGGCTCCTTATGCATTTTTCCTTTAGATCATTTCTATTGAAAGTTATTCACTCTTCTTGAGATAAAAGTAGGAAGTAGATCTGATTTTTTTATTAGAATAAAATATGTTAGGTTGAACGTTAATACATTGTGAGAATAAGAAAAATGCATACTATTAGGGAAATTTTTAATTTCTTTTCCATTGTTTTAAGTATCCGTTGGAATTGTATCACATATCTAGGTAAATAATTTTTCTTCATCAATAAGTGTTTCATCTTCGATTTACATTCCTAGTGTTACAGCATCCTGTCCACTTCGGATTCCTGTGTTTTTTCTTTTTATCCTGAGTAAATTTATTGTAAATAAATGTTTATGACAACTGAGGTGGTCGAAAAACAAAAAAAACAAAATGAAATTTTCTACATAAAAAATGAAATCTTGCACAGTTTATCCATAAATTTAATCTCAATGTGCAACAACTCACTTCAAAATTGGAAAAACACAAAGAGGTAAATCGATAGACAGACTTTGTTGGTTGAATTTATAACAACAAATGTTTTTGGCAAAAAGGAAAAAAAAAAGAACAACCAGTTTATTTTAGGATAACAATGTTAAAAAAATGACAATCTTAAAGGGTTCAATATTAATAAACGGATCCTTAGATGCAGCAAATAAAAGTAAATAAGTTTAAATTAAATGTTAAATCCAACAATAAAAAATGTTCAAATTATTTTCCCGACTGTGTTTCGCAAATATAATAACCGCTAGTCAGAGGGTTTGGTATTAAAATTATGTGACAAGCGGTTACCGTAACTTAATATTTCTTTTTCTTTTATGGTCCGTGTCCCTTCAGGACATTGGCAACCACGGCACTCTACAATTTTCTATTCTTTGTAGCTTTTTATAACATTCCTCTTTTGGCCAACTCTGCTCCACCATCCATTCCCTCAAGCTTGCCAGGTAGATTGTGCGTTGCTTTCCTGTGTCTCTCTTACCTTCAATCTGTCATGTCAGTGTCAAATTTTCTAACAATTAAATTAAAAAGACTCCTTGCTTAAAAAAAGTGACAGCCTCCAGATATACACTAGTTGATTATGTTTTCTTTTTGTCGAAATAATCTTTGTCATATATAAGCCAGATATTGGAGAATAACTGATTTAAAGTTATTTATAAATGGAACTGTGTGTGTGTGTGTATGTGTCCGTTACCTATAGACTCCGAAACGGCTGAACAGATTTTCACAGTTGTACTATAAGCGTTTGCGAGTGTTCTTAGCTAGGTTTTGTGTCGAGGTACCCCCGATAAATATCGAAAATCGATAATCGAAACAATTGGGTTACAGAAGGAGTGGTCCGATTTTAATCAAATTTGATACACTCATAGACAAAGGCATAAAAAACGATTTTCAGAAGTTTCAAGGTTGCAGTTCTTACAATAGTGCAGAAAATCGATTATATATATATATATATATATATATATATATATATATATATATATATATATATATAAGGCAAGATGCTTGGGTGTGTGTCTGTTTATCTGCCTGTATGTCTATTTTTTCAGCCCTTTTATTTTAGTTTTTGCTTCGGGTTTGGCTTCGGGTTTTGATTAAAAAAAACAAACAAACACCCGAGCAACGCCGGGCTATACTGCTAGTATATAATAGAAGACGAACTAATGTAATATAATGCATTACGCGCCAAATTATATCATTTTTATTTCTCGCTTGAACATATCAGTAGCATTGTTGTCACAGTTTCCAGTGTCGCTGTCGAGTCACTAAGCGCCACCAAAATGGCTTCTTAAAATAGCCAAGTAATGAGGAGGAACAAAGGATGACATTGTGTGGACACCAAGGAGCTATCCATGTTCATGTTGTCTTTGATGGTTCTGGGGTTTGTAAGCAACGAGAACCATATCATATATCCACATTTCTTACAGGGCCCCAGCGTTAATACTTCCGCCTACATCGCAGTGCCAGTCACGTTATTCAAAACTTGAATTGAAGGAGTGATTTTTACGTGTTCCTGCGAGCCTCTGCTCCCTCCCACACAATATGGCTCACGGGACAAAGGTGTGGCCGTCTGAGAATGTTTATCACCTACAACATCTAGCCCCCGAGCTCTCCAGGTTTTAATCTCTAGATTATTGATATCTCTGGCCTCGTCAACAAAGAGCCCAACCAACGCTCTCACAGTATTAACAAGGGGTGTGCGGTAGTGTAACTGTTATTGGTTAGAAAAGTGAAAATCGGCGAGCCGTGTTCAAATTTCTGCCTATTCAGCTGTGTCCACTTTTACACAAATGTTGTTTGGAAAGCCATGTATCCATCTTTTCTCTTTTTCCCACAACTATCGATTAAGTGGCCAAACAGTCTTGACTTCATAAAAAAGTACAATTGTTTCTCGACTTTATAAAAAAAAACGCACAGTTTGATATTCGTCATTATTTGTGGCCGCTTATCTGTTTTCTTATATCTTTTTAATAAAATTCCGCAAATTTTAGTGCAAAAAAATGTTGAACTTTTGAATCTGGTTTTTATCAGAAAAACTGTTGTGCAAAGATTTAAAAAGGTAATAAATGGTTATTGCAATGTCAGAGGTGAATATGGTAGTGAAGTTGGAGAGAAATTTGTTTTCCTTTGTTATTCTTGATGTACATAGCCTTGCACTGTCATATAGGAAAACAACATTTTCCCTTTAATCCCCTGTGTACGCTGCTATGCAAGAGCTAAGGTGTTACTGTACTCGATGTTTATCCTTAACTGCATGATTAGTATTTAAGATGATACATCCAACATTACAGTTGTTTAACCTCCAAATGAAAATTACTCATGACTTTACCCAACAAAATTTATCAAATGCCAAGATTAAATGTCTGTATAAAGATATTACTAACAAACCTATTTAATTTGTTGGCTCTTGTCTCACTTTTTCCAGCTTTGAAATGTGTTTTATCTTCCGCATTTATTTTTTTATGGTAATTATGAAGCACAATAGAGAAACTTAGAATTAGAAAAAAACAGATGAAATTTCTGGGATACATATTGAGAAAAGAGGGACTAGCGAATTTAACACTTACAAGATATATTGAAGGCAAGAGAAGCAAAGAAAAACCGAATAACCTACTTAGCGAGATGGTGTGAATGAATGGAGGAGTCCTTTCATGGCGTAGGCGATCATGACTCTCTACAATTTCCTCTATTTTGTTGCACTGGGAAATTTTTTAACCATCACCATCTTTACGTTTTACCGGATTTTCTTCACTAGAAACATTAAATGTGAAATCTACTTAAAAATATTAGACCATTACTTTTCCCTCACGATTCCCAAAAAAACTTTAAAAATCAACGATCGTTTAGCAGGACGGTGTATCTGTACATGCTGTCAGAGAATTTTTGGATAGAAAATTACCAAATCGATCGCGTCTGGGAGAGCGGGAACGCTGATTTAAACAACAAAATAGGCAGTATTTACATTATTCGGACTATTGTCCTCATCTTTGGTGCCATTTGTACGACGTTTCGGCCGTTGTACGCTCCGGTCTTCTACAGGTGCTAGGAATTTCGAACCGAACAATTTATTAAAATCACTGGGGTATATGATTTTCATTTCTTTTATGCCTCTTTTGTAGTGCCTCTTTTGGTAGTCATGAGTTATCTTCCTCTAACTCATGACTACCAAAAGAAAAAATACTATCTCATCTCAAAAATATAGATAAATAACAATAGGCTGATATTACACCTCTAGATGTGTTGAAGTTATAACAAAAATGCAGTTTAAAACAAAAAATCTCAAACATTTTAAAATTTGAAAAATTTGAATTGACGAAGAGGCAGTTTTCAGAAAATATTGTTTCGACAATGCAGAGTCATCTATTATTTTACATATTTTTTTAATTTGTTAATAAAAACCTATTGATTTATATCTCCTTTTGGTTTTCAAAATACGATAGTTCCTTATTTTTACACTACAGAACGCCATTTTGGGGGTTTTCTTGTTGATTGAAATAGTTGCATTATTGTATCCAGTGTCACGGATTGGCATTGTGGCGAGACAAATGCAAGAATTTCGAAATCTGATTTTTAAAGCTGGTAGCATAATCTACCCCCACTCCTCTCTCACTCTCTCTCTCTCTCTCTATCTATCTATCTCTCTCTCTCTCTCTCTCTCTCTTTCACACACGCACACATTTACCTTTTTGCCAGAACTAAGCTTGATCGCTTGATTAACGGCATATCAACCCCTGATGTGTCATTTAATGCTGAAATCTAAATGAAATACCTTCAACTACTATATGTTGTTGGTCATTTTGCTTTAAAATTGTATTGTTTGTATCTTTTAATATAAATATGTGTTGTGAGCATTTTACTATAAATGTGATCGATTCCGAATTGGCAGCTCAGATAGTCACTTTCTCACCGGCGCAATATGACTTCCTTGTGTCTCTTCTACAAATACTTTCACGGCTTCTGCTCCGATGAACTTAGCTTCCTGGTGCCTCCTATATATGAATTTACTCGAGCCACAAGATCAGTAATAAGGTCACACTCTTTTACTGTCAAACCAATAAGATGTAAAAGCAAATTCTACTCCAGCAGCTTTTTTCCCCACCTGTGGAATTCCCTTCCGTTTACTTGCTTCCCCGACAGTTACAATCTCAAAGAATTTAAATGTAAAGTCAATAGCAATCTCCTAACTTGCATCCTATCTCTCTCATGCTCCTTTCTACGTCCACTCCCCTTTCATCAGTATTCTCACCCTTCTCTTACCCACTTCCTGACACCCCAATAACCTGTCACTCTTTCTCATAAACTTTTCTCCTATATAACTCCCTGCACACCTGTGGCAGTAAACTGCATTGTTTGGGGCGATATGATAAAATAAATAAATAAATATGTATTGCTGGTGTTTTTGTTTTTTTTAATCGTATTACCCCGAGCAAGCCGGAAACCACATCCTAAACAGGGAACAAGGGATGAGCCTCTTAACCTGTTCAATAGACATGGGTGGAGTGTGAACCGGGCGATAGGTATTTTCATACTTTCATACTGTTGTGTTTTTGTTTGGTGTGGGTTCACTATTTGCCCATAACTGAGACCCTAACAGGTGCTACCACCCCAAGTTAGGCAGAAACAACACCAGTTAAGAGGTTGTTCCATAATCCTTAAAACTTCCAATCTTCTGATCAGCGTTTTGCCGCCGATTGTAGTTTATAATCTTTTCCAAGACTAACTAGAAATAAGTTAAGGCTAATAAATACAATGGTGCGATGGTTGAATTGTCACCATTTTATAATTTGAAGTTTGCGCATGCGTATTTTTTGTTTTTGATTTTGTCGACTGCACAGAATAGTGAAGAAAGAGCACTCTGATGCAATTCACTCCGCCATAAATTGGGAAACGGTATGATGCAATGCTTGGTATTAGCAACGAAAGCTCTAATACGAACAGTTCAGCGTGTTTGGGTGTCAATCTGAAGACAGGGCGGAGGATTCGGAAAGAATTTTATGAGTCTAATCTAAACTTATTTATAAATGGAACTTTGTCTTTGTGTATGTGTGCGTGTGTGTGTGTGTGTATGTGTGTGTGTATCCGTTACCTATAGACTCCGAAACGGCTGAACCGATTTTCTTGAAAATTTACACAGTTCTACTATAAGTTCTTAGCTAGGTTTTGTGTCGAGGTACCCCCGATAAATATCGAAAATCGATAATCGAAAAAATCGGATTATAGAAGGAGTGGTCCGATTTTAATCAAATTTGACACACTCATAGACAAAGACATAAGAAACGATATTCAGAAGTTTCAAGGTTGCAGTTCTTACAATAGTGCAGAAAACCGATAATATATATATAAAAGACAAGATGTTTGTGTGTGTGTCTGTTTATCTGCCTGTATGTTTGTATTTTCAGCCCTTTTATTTTAGTTTTTGCTTCGGGTTTGGCTCTAAGTAGGTATAATTGTAGTTCTTAGTCTCAGTCATGATACCATTTACTCAGAAGACATATTTAGCCTTCAAAATTCAGTTTGCGACGAAAAAAACATTTGATATCGATACCAGGAAATCAAAATTTGACTTACATCCATTCATTTTTCTTTCAGTCTACGATTTCGCTTTAACTGGAAACAACTATTGCTTTTTAGTCTTTCGTGCCAACGTCCAAAGAGTCTGAGCTCCAGGATCATGGATTAGTTTTAAAGCTTTCATTACACCCGAGCAACGCCGGGCTATACTGCTCGTACTAATTATGAAGGTGTTTGAGTGAACACTAGTGATGGCGATCCTATGGTTCCATTGATCTTCTCACGGGGTCTCAATCCCAACACAATGCCTTGAGAAGGTAGTGCTGCTTTAGGTCAAGTCGGTGACTGTTGGAAGACCCTATGTCTGGCAATAACACACTGCGTCATGTCACACAAACGGGAGAACTCAGTCATGGCTGTCAGACAATTTTTGCGACCCCATCACCCCTTAAATCTGGCCACCGAACTCCTCAGACTGTAATCTCCTTGATTGTTATGTATGGGGACACAATTGAGCGAGAAAGCAACAAAACATTTTGTTACAACAACGATCGAGACCGTCCAGAATTGACGCGGGAGAGTCCAAAGTCGTCTACAGGTTGTGGCTAAAGCCAAAGGCATTGACAATTTTATTTAATCAATTTACTCTTTAATATTTTAAAATACTTTTTAAAATATACCTATTATAATGAGATGTCAATGTTATTGTCATTTTTGCATAATTTAGACGACAATTTGTCCATCGCACCCTGTATGTAATATTGCTTTTATAAAAATCCTATCAAGCTTTATATTTGTAGGAAAGCATTACAACAAATACGCTACTTACATTTCAGTTAATCTCTTTGTGAAACCGACCCGTGCAAGGCGACTGTATAATAAAGAAATAACAAGGCAATGAATTAAACGAACAAATAAAGCGGCAGAGGCCGTAACTGATGCTAAAAAAACACCGGGCACAGAGAAAATTGCCCGGATTTATTAGTTGACAATATGATGACGTCATCAGTATCATCCGTTTCTAAAACTATGACTTTTGCGGATTTTTTCGGCTATTCCAATGGAAATTAGGCACAGAACGTGAACCAAAGCAGGAAATCGGGTTCAGACTTTCTGAGTATAACCAGTCTTTTCTACCAAAATTAATAAATAAACAAACATATTTTTACTGCGTTCATTCGGATATTTTCTTTGTTTTTCTTTCTTTCTTTCTTTCTTTCTTTCTTTCTTTCTTTCTTCGTGAATTGTTTAGTTTGATTTCTGACGAAGACATTTTTCCTCGCCCGGATTTTCACTATGATTGCACGGATCGGCCCGGACCCGTGCCCGGTGTGCCCGGTAGTCAGATACGGCCATGTCGGTGATACATTTTTAAAGTACTACTTAATATGATGAGAATGATGTGAAAAGTTTGAGACTGTAAAATTCCACAGGTCTTTTAAGGATTTTAATGAAATATGTAACTATTTCAAGAGATCTTAATTTGTTTTCATATAGACATTTAAAATTAGGGTTTTCATTGACTGTTTTGGTGATTATGCCTTGTTTTGTTTCTTTTGAATGAAGCAGTGTTTATTCAAAAGGTGCCAGGTGGGCGAAGAATGAGAAATATGGAGTGTATGTTCGAGAAAGACTGACTGTAAGAATTTTAGCTTATCCGAGAGGTGAGTAAATGGGAAAGAATTAAGAATCAGATATATATATATATATATATATATATATATAGATATATATATATATATAGAGAGAGAGAGAGAGAGAGTAAATTTAGACAGTAGGATAGTAGAGTATAAGTCAGGGAGTTAATAAAGTGAGGTCTCCGTTTGTACGAGTGAGAACGCGCGCACCCGAGTTGACCGTTGTGCAAGAACCGGCAAACATTTCTTCAAATGGCACCTGAACTTTTTGTGACGTCACAGGTCATTCGGTGCAAACTAATTTTGCTCCCTAGCTTTTCTTTCAACTCAGAAGTACATTACTATAATAATGATATTGATGACAGTGATATTAATAATATAATAATTCATATGAAAAAAATATTCGCAGTCATAGGAAGTTCCTTATTTGAAAATTTAGTTCGCGAAGTTGTTCTTATTTTAAATTCCATGGGAAAATCTGAACATTCCAATGAATGTGACTCTCATACTGATCAAATTCGTTCAGTATTTTTTTTTCTACTTCATAACAATTCCCATGACGATGACAAGACGCTACAGTAGAACCGCCGAGTAAAAACTAAATAAATTTTCACACGCACCAAGTCACCTCACTTTGACGCCCAAGATTTACTTCTTCTTCTTCTTCTTCTTCTTCTTCTTCTTCTTCTTCAGCCAGAATTTGCTAATAAATAAACTCTACCAATTGTTAATATATCTTTCTAACAGTACGTTTTAAAATATGTAAATATCATAATCGCGTTTAACTAACAACTACTATTATTATAATTATCGTTTATTATTTTACGTCTGCCATTAGAATTATTTTTATCTTAACAATAGTGGTTATTGCAGAGAATCAAGTGACACCAAGCTACCTAAATCACCAATATTCTCTTCAATATTCTCGCAGACTTCACCAGTGCTGGTGTCTAAATTGCCACAGTTCTTAATTACTTAACGAAGAGTTTGGGATGTACGTTGTGGTGCAATGGATATCGACTCGGAACGACAAATCGGGGAGCCGAGTTGAATTTCCTTGCATTCACTTACGCACAAATACCTTTGGGAAAGGTATTAATCCGTCTCTTCCCTTCATTTATGGGCTAAATAATAGGACAGATTGGGTTCTATAGCCTTGGTTGGCAACCAGTCTATCGCTGAAAGCAATGGCAACCTACTGCGGGATAATCTTCTGCCCAGTCAGTTATGTCTCTTTCGAGACATGAACGCCCAAAGTGTGTATCACGTATGGCACTTAACTGACTAACTAACCATGTTAACATTCTCAGTGCTCATATTATTATGGGG
>JBBBDQ010001600.1:1650000-1662500 GCA_037127315.1 Ascarosepion bandense | reverse complement strand
TCTTCACTAAATCTGCACATTCACTGGAATGTTTTTCCGCCCTGACAGTAAGCATTCTTTCAAATATATCTTGTTAGGCGATCGCCTTTTTTCTACTCTTCATTCCAGTATATTCCACAAGTGTTCAATTGGACTTAAATCTTTTAGTAAAGACATCTTTTCTTTTAATATACTACAACAGCCTACATCATTCATAATTTCGTCAATGAAACGAAACTCAGCAGTGCCATTGAAGCTCATTCAACCCAGACAATGACGTTTCAACTATCATGCTTAGCTTAGCGGTTGTTACCAAATACTTTGGCGCCACCCTGGTTGATAATTAAAAAAAAACTGCTTGATTTTTACTTTACCTGACCGTTGTGGTGCAGTGGATATCGGCTCGGAACGAGAAATCGGGGAGCCGAGTTCGAATTCCAGTTGAATTCATTGCATTCACTTATGCGCAAATTCCCTTGGGAAATGTATTAATCCGTCTATTCCTTCCAGTTATGGGTTAAATAACAGAACAGATTGGGTTCTACAGCCTTGGTCGGCAACCAGTCTACCGCAGAATGTAATGGCAACCTACTGCGGGATAATCTTCTGCCCAGTCAGTCATGTCTCTTTGGAGACAAGATCGCCCATGCATTTATCACGTATGGCACTTAACTGACTGAATAGAAAACTTTACAACACAGACTTCTATAATTACATAAGCACTACTTAAATTGACAGGTAGGCTTACGGCCTATCACGTTGAATACACCGGTTCTCGCTCGATCACCAAAGTTAAGCAACGTTGACCCTGGTCAGTACTTAGATGGGTGTCCGCTTGGGAATACCAGTTGCTATAAGCGTATAGTGACGGATGTACGTTGTGGTGCAGTGGATAACGACTCGGAAAGAGAAATCGGTGAGCCGAGTTCGAATTCCAGTTGAATACCCTGCATTCACTTAAGCACTGGTACCCTTGGGAAAGGTATTAATCCGTCCCTTCCCTCCAGTTATGGGTTAAATAACAATTGTAGGACTTGGGGACCCTGCCCTTAAAAACAAATCGCAATGAATCTTGATACTCGAAAAGAAAAATGTATTACTAGTTAATAAATTGTTAAAAGAAAACGGTATTACCAGCAATAAATAAATGAAGTTTAGTTGGCAATAAATGACCCGCCGAGGTTGATTTGCCATAAAAACAAAACAAACAAAAATAAATTGACAAGTTCGTTTGTAAAAATAAAATTTTTTATGGTGAAATAATCTTTGTAGATTAGTATTCATTAGACTTTCTTTTACCCACGATATTTGTGAGAATAAAAAGAATATTGATTTTTATCATTTTAGAAAGGGGGTCCTCTTCATAATATAAATACATTGTCAAATCGATCCCTGATTCCTTAAAGAGTTACAAATGTCCAATTCGTAATTGATAATTGCGTATTTTGTGAAAAGGACATCATCAGAACAAGTAGGTTGGCTGGTGATTTTGATGCATCATAACGTCCATTTTCAAATTAAAGTGCAGTGCAGTACGTAATCATATATTTTTGGGAATGGACGTTTTTCCAGAAGGGTTGGTGTTTTTTTTTTGTTTTGTTTTTTTTTTTTTTTTTTTAACCAGTTACTTTCAGGCTATCACTTGTTTCATTTTTTTTTTAATCATATCGCCCCAAGCAAGGCGGTAATGCCACTGATGTGCAGGGGGCTACGTAAAAGTAAAAAGATTGGAAAAGAGAATGCCGGAAACCACATCCTAAACAGGGAACAAGGTATGAGCCTCTACACCTGTTCAATAGACGTGGGTGGAGTGTGAACCGGGAGATGGTTTAGTCTATCTACTCCAATTAATTTCACATCTTGTCTTGGAAATAATTATAAAAAATCAGTTGATTTGTTTGTTTTCTCCGTCATATCAACCCTTTGCAGGTTATTAAAAGCCAGAAAATATTTTTAGAGTTTTCTCTTTTTTTTTTTTTTTTCTTGAGATAATGATTTAGTCATATAACCTGACTGAAATTGGAACTCTGCCCTCAAAGTAACAATTCCAAGCCATTATCCATTACACCACCCACACATCCAAGCTACAGTACGTACTGTTCCCAAACGGGCTGCCATTTTGGTACTGACCAGGCTCGACGTTGCTTAAGTTTGATGATCGTTCATGAACCATTGTTTCAATGCTATATGGCGGTAAGCCTTCCAAGATATTTAATAATTCCTAAAACAAAAATAATCGAATCAAATCACAATGATTGAGTACACCTAGTAAAAAGATTGTAAGTTACAGTTAACTTATTATTAGTTTTACTTCTTGGTACCTTCAAAAATGCTCTGAAACTTAAAGTGTCTTTCTTATCCGAGAATCAAGGGTTTTTCTTTTAAAATTTAATTTTTAAATTATTACCGTAAGTTGTGCATTTGTAATAACTTTGTTTATGGTTTTCCTTCCATCGTCTGTAGCTGGTGTATCAAGCCCAGATAAAACACAAATTTTGATAATTTTTTGTTTTTGTGTGTGTGTGTGTGTGTGTGTGTGTGTGTGTGTGTGTGTGTGTGCGTGCGTGCGTGCGTGCGTGCGTGAGAGAGATAAATTGTCTCGTTCCAAACAAACCAATGAAGTAATTGGTTTGCCTAGAATAAAGATGACTTATCACTTGAAAAGTCTTGAACATGTGTTCTATGCCATATTTAGTTGCAAATAATTCCACTTCATTCCGTGAATTACTCAGACTAGCATTATCATCGATATTTTGTGTCTTTTTGATACATCAATTGAAGAAGGTTAGAAAATACATCAGCCAAAAAATGTTTTAAAATAATAATAATAATAATAAATAATGTAAATGTTAAAATAATTCATGCAATGATTCATTTTAGAGTTTCAGCCAATTAAATTTAATTTAAATATTCAAGCGTAACTTAGTCTGACTGTCCGTATTCGATAACGTTTGAATATTCCTGTTGTCTAACAAAACTGACGTCTTCAATTTTACAAATATTCCGCTAATCACCTAAACAGATTTTTGCATTATCATATTTTTTGTCCTTTCCCTATACAGATAATTAACCAACAGACAGAAATTTTAAAATCAAACCTCAAATTTCTCCCTCTTCACTGTGCCACTTGAGCCAAATCTGTGTATCAGAGAGGTCTTTTAAGCAAGTGAAATAACCTATGAAATTTGAAGATATAAATAATAGTGAAAAATAATCACTAACTTTTTCATTGACTGTTGCAATTAATACAAATTTTTCAACTATTTGCAATGACTAATAAGTATACAGGCAATAAACAGTCCCCCTACCCCCAAACAATCGAACAAATATCTCCCTGATTTTATATGGGAAGGCAAAATATCTAGCCGGCTAATGTTCATCTACACACCTATGCCGCACGTCATGAAACCGGAAGAAATGCAGCGGTAAGAGTTTTGTAATCAAATATGGAAGATATTTTTTGTAATATTTGGCGGGATATAAAACAATGATACGAGGCTGCAAGTAATAAAAAAAGATTGATAAGATTTTTGTTTATGAGGAAATAAAGTCATAACTCAACCGAGCTAGTTAAAATAAAAAAAAGAAAACCCGTATTTAATAATGAAAGTTAATTTTATTAACTGAATATATATATATATATATATATATATATATATATATATATATATATATATATATATATATAAAGTCTGCCTTCTGCCGAGCGCCCATAGCTGACGCCAATTCGGTCGGGTTTCAATCCTGGGTTAAAAAACAGTCGGAGTCTAACCGTACTGATGAGCTGTGATAAAACGAAACAGATCTGTCTGCGGATGACTATATATATATATATATATATATATATATATATATATATATATATATGAGTTGAACGAGCTTAATGTGTGGGTTTATTATCAATGGTTAAAAAATTTAACTACACAAGTACGACATTCCTCGGGTAAAAACATACCAGTCACAACATCAATTTATTTGGTTTTGTTCAGAAATACGATTTCAAAAAGAGCTCGGTGTCTTATTTGATAGACCAAACCACAGCTTGATGAAGAGTTACGGATAATTAAACGTGATTATAAAGAGGGTCACTAAGGGCGAAAGCCAACAGTTAACTCGTTATACATGTTAGTTACGTTTTACGCGTTATGTGCTTGTGTGTTTTTATTTTTTATTTAAAAAATTAATTTACGAAACTTTTTACTACTACAATTTATTTTGGGACGGAAAAGGGTATATATTAAAAGTAGCTTAGTCTGCCATAAGGCCACAAGTAGAGACCACTCGTTAAAATGTGAAAACCGATTCTGCTGTAATAGTAATATATGCGGAACACATTTATTAATCATTATGACGAAGCATCGGAAACAACTTGACTTCATGCTAAGGTTCCGGTTCACACTCCACCCACGTCTATTGAACAGGTGAAGAGGCTCATCCCTTGTTTCCTGTTTGGGATTCGGTTTCTGGTTTTCTCTTTTCCAATCTTTTCACTCCTAGGTAGCCCCCTGCACATCAGTAGCGTTACCGCCTTGCTCGGGGTGATATGATTAAAAAAAAAAAAATGTGTGATAGTGATTTATTCTCCCGTTAGTAAGTTAGTTATGACAAAATGATTTCAACAAATTCTTGCGAAGGTGAGTGACATTGAAGCGGATATTCTATGTCACTCACCTTGGTATACCAAGGACGTACCATTTTTGTGTGAATTCATACTATTCCCAAAGTATTAGTGTTAAATGAGTATAAGCAGTTTCAGTCGAGACTCGAACTTGGTTTGCCAATTCCTTTTCCCAAGCACGCATTCCGTCGCGCACGAGTGTGTGTGCTTTTTCCTCCACACACACACACACACACACACACGCACGCGCACACACACACACACACACACACACACACACACACACACACACAGGGTGCGATGGTTAAATTGTCGCCAATTCATATTTTTAATTTCGTACGTGTGCTCTATTTGTTTTTTATTCTGTTGACAGCACAATATAGTACAGTCAGTTGGGCACCGTCTGAGAGAAGAAGAGCACCATACTGCAATTCCATTCGCCATAAATTTAGAAACGACATGCTGTAATTCTTGGTATTTCTATATATATATATAGCAAACTATTGAACCGTAAGGATGAATTAGCAGTGTTATGTAAACATCGATAATATTTTTCGTTAAAATTTAATTAACCAAAAAATAACTCATTCACATAAAATAATCCCCTCCAAAAAGGTAATTAATATCCATGTTTAATCCACAAAAGAAGAAGACGAATATTGTATTAATAAAATAAAATAAGCCCATACAACACTAAAAAGGCACTCTATTCCATCCCCTCATAGATAGTAGTAAAATAAAAAGTGTCTACCCTTTCTTAAAAAACTTACATCCTAATATAAGAATTACCTAGACAAAACTAAAAAGTGACTTGTCCAAAACTAGGCTACCCCCCCCCCTAACCCAAGGCTGTATCTCTATGGTTACAAATTTCCGACTGACCGGCTTAAACATACAAAATTCACACCCCACACATCACTTACATATCACATTACCAAGAATAAACCGTTTTCACCATTTATTTTTCATTTCCACTTATCACCAGACGAGGAGCATTTGTGCTCCGAAACATGAAGATTTTTGTGTAGTGATACCATGCTTTTATAAACCATCGTAACAACTATTACACTATATATATAGTTTCAAGGTATACTGTATTTATAAGCTAAAGTGCTCGATGTCAGGAATAAAATGTATGTAAATATAAAAGTGGACATTGTGGTCAACACCCTGCGGCAACGGTCAGTTTCATACTTAACCGCAATCGTCAGGCCATATGTGTTGTGTTTTGGCTTGACTTTATATATATATATATGCTGATCAGTGATGCATTATAGGTAGGTCTATTGTATTATTCTAACAGCTATTGGGTAGGCGGTAACGGTTTTGAATTATTTTACGAGCTTTTGAGTGAAGATGATCGTGGATCAGAATACAGTCATTTCCAGTCAATAGCCCATAGAATAATTCAAAACATAATCGTTACCGCCTACCCAATAATCGTTAGAATTATACAATAGTCCTACCCATGATGCATCACTAATTATCATATATATATATATATATATATATATATATAGTTGAGCCTAAACACAATGCACATGGCCTGACGATTCCGTTTAAGTATGAAACAGACTGTTGCCGTTGGATGTTGCCTTCAATGTCCATAAATATTTGAGACAATATAAATAAAAAAACAAAAGGAAAACTATTCTTTCGTCCTCTGATAAAGTTCCTCTGAAGACGAAACGCACTGGAAAAGAAAAGCTATATATATATATATATAAAGATAAAATTAAAGCTTTTCTTTATAACCCGGATATAAGAGAATTTTCTCTGGTCCCAAATTAGAGCCTCTTGTAATGTATATAAAATAGAACAAATCCGAATATAAGAGAAACCCGACATAAGAGAACTTTTATCCGGTCCCGACAACTCTCTTATATCAGGGTTACACTATATATATATATATATAGGGTGTCCATAAAGTTAGTGTGTAGTTTAAACAATTTATAACTTTATTTGTATCTATTATTTTATAAAGTGCACACGGACTTTATGGAGACCCCTTTTTCATGGAGACCGTATTTAAAGGCAAATAGAACCGAATTTTGCTTGATTGTTTTATTCTTCATAATTGATCGATTAAATCCCTTTTCTCTTCAAAGAGGTACACGGGTTTGAATCCTGTTGCGTGGGTGAGGGTCCCATTTTCTTTAATACTTTTTTTGAGCGTACAGTAGACGAAATAAATACCGTTTAAAATAAGATTTAAATGTAAGTATGGACTAAAAATAACATTTGAAGTAATAAAAAATACGTCGAATTAAAAATAAAAAATATATATACGTGTGTGTATGTGAGTGTATGTGGAAAGAGGAAAAAACAGTAAAAAAAATGTTACAGGAGTGTGGTGTGCGTTGCTGTGCAGTGGGTATCGACTCGGAACGAGAAATCGGGTAGCCGAGTTCGAATTCCAGTTAAATTCCTTGCATTCACTTACGCACAAATACACTTAATTAATCTGTCTCTTTCCTCCAACTATAGGTTAAATAATATGACATTAGCTTCTGTAGCCTCTGATAGCAACCAGTCTACCGCAGAAAGTACTGGCAACTGCGTGAAAATCTTCTGCCCAGTCAGTCGTGTCTCTTTCAAGACATGATCGCCCAAGCGTTTACCACGCATGGTACTTAACTCACTGACTGAGTGTGATGTGAACAAAAACACGCAAAATTGAGAGGAAGACTTGAATAGATGTGAACACATTAGGCTGGATAGTGCCAATGATAATACTTTTAGTTTTTTCCTCATATTTATTCCTCCCTTTATTTTTGAAGATTGCTAAAATGTGGGGTCAAAGAAAAAGGTTCTTAAAGCCCCAAACTCGTGAACTTAGGGCAATGTCCCCCCAAATGAATCATAAAAAATGTTGGAAATTTGAATAATGACCCTTATCATTAAAAAAAAAGAGTGTTGCAGGAGATAAAGCCCCTCCTACACTTTAGAATTGCCTCTAACCCTCACAAAACGCCGAGAAAACGACCCGTTCAGTCAGTCAGTTAAGTGCCGTGCGCGATATACGCTTGGGCGATCATGTCTCGAAAGAGACATGACTGACTGGGCAGAAGATTATCCCGCAGTAGGTTGCCATTGCTTTCTGCGGTAGACTGGTTGCCGACCAAGGCTATAGAACCCAATCTGTCCTATTATTTAACCCATAACTGGAGGGAAGAGACGGATTAATACCTTTCCCAAGGGTATTTGCGCGTAAGTGAATGCAAGGAATTCAACTGGAATTCGAACTCGGTTCCCGATATCCACTGCGCCACAACGCACATCCCGTTCAGTTAAGCTAATTTATGTGTTAAGCGTGTACCAGCGTGTACCAGAGAAACACATGCTGAAGCACGTGTTTTTGATAACATATGAAATAATTCAAGCATGAAGTTGAGGCTCACGAGAATCAGCTATCTGTAGATCTATGGGGTTTTGTGGGGAGCGGCACAGATCAAAAAATGACTGCGTCAGGTCTCGGTGACAAGTATTTTGTGAGGCCATCAACGAGATACTAGGTGGAAGAATATGTGCCATCGGGTCGGAGTATAAATAGTTTTGGGTCAACACTTTGTTATTGGCGGGAAATCAGTAAACGCTTCATTACACTTGCGTAATGGAGCAATGGCCAAAAATTTTTTTCCATTACTAACTTGTCAAAAAATTCCAGCACTTTTTTCCTTTTTGTAATGTCCTTTCTGCTGCGTCATCTGCATATATTACCTTGTTAATACTGTGTCTGCTAACAAGTTATGCTAGGGCTCCTAGTTCTCTCGAGATCGCCACGCTGTGAAGGGCACGAAATGAAAACTCTAAAAGCCGAGTTCGAATTCCAGTCCAGTTCCCTACATTCACTTACGCGCAAATGACATTGGGAGAGGTGTGAATTCGTCTCTTCCAATTCAAATGTGGGTTAAATAGAAAGTCTTATAAAATAAATCATTGTTAACACCAACAAATTGTTACTGCAATATTCTTTTGAGAAAAAAAAAAAGCTATTTTAACAACCAAAAAAGATATTCGGCTTTAGATAACCTACAAGGATTCATAAAGCGTAAAAAAAAAAAAAAAACGTTGTAAAGATTGAATAAGTCTGGTGAGAAGACGAATTCTTGTCTTACATTCTTTTCTAATTCAATCAGTCAGTTAAGTGCCATACGTGATACACGCCTCGGTGATCATGTCTCGAAAAAGACATGACTTACTGGATAGAAGATTTTTCTCGCAGTAGGTTGCCATTATTTTCTGCGGTAGACTGGTTGCCAACCAAGGCTATAGAACCCAATATGTCCTGTTATTTAACCAATAGCTGGAGGGAAGAGATGGCTTAATACCTTTCCCAAGGGTATTTGCGCGTAAGTAAATGAAACGAATTCAACTGGAATTCGAACTCGGTTCTCCGATTTCTCGTTTCAAGTCGATATCCACTGCACCACAGTAGGCATATTTGCTCTCTTTATAAGTTCTGTATTATTCTAATATCTTTCCCTAATAAATCAAACTTTCACAGCATTTCAAACAGTTCTTTTTTGTTGTACTTTATAAAAAGGGTTTAGCATAATCTCTAAAATATAAATATGCATAATTTTTAATTTGTATTTCTCTTTCTGGTCTCATTTTTAACATAAATAGAAAGTTTTTTGTTCCAGTATCTTTAAGGAAACTACGTTGTACTTGTCCTATTTCCGGTTTAATTCTGGGAATACTAGGTGCTGTAAGCTTGGATGTGCGGCTAGTGTAAATGATCATGACTTGAAATTGTTTATCGGAGAGCCGTGTTCCAATTCCAGTTGGGTTTATTATATTCCTTTAGGCGTAGATACACTTGAGGAAAGATATAAACTCATCTCTTCTACCCTCAGCTACGTCACTAAATGATTATTATCTCTCCCAAAAATTCTTACAATCTGAAAATATTTTCTAGCTTTAAATCACCTGAAAAAGGTTGATAAGCCATAAAAAAGGAAACAATCAATCAATCAATTAGGTCTAATTATGCTACGCGCTCTATTAATCAGAATGTGTATATATGTATGTCTATACTATCTAATGAAACATGCATCACTGAAAAAATGCTGCCTAAATACACACACACACACACACACAATATATATATATATATATATATATATATATATATATATATATAAACGTGTGTATGCGCTTGCAATATTTACATATATTATTTAATCAGCTTAGCAGAATCTATCATACGTTTCCTGAGACGTTAAAATTTAATTTCGTTCCTATATTGCTTTAAGGGTTTTTCTTGGTTATTTTGTAAGTCTAAATTTCTTTCCAATTCACAGGTTGATGGTCATGTTTAGCTATTAGGGGCAGGTTACTTGAGATCGCAAGTTCCTACCCTGGTAGAAAGGTATTAAGACAAGTTTCAAGAGTTGTAGTTTTGTGTTTTCCCCACAAATAGATAATTGCCAGTGCTTACATTCGTTCATGAAGTTTTGTTTCTACGATAATATAAAATCCAATGTGGATAGGGTATGCTGATACCCCGCCCCCGGAGAAACTTATGTTACCCACTTCTCACAGTGGATCTCATATATGAGCGGGCTTGTCTCGGTATCTGATATCTCAGACCGGTACGATATTTCTGGCGCAAATAGAAGTTCTGTTGTTTTGATTTCTGGGTAAAAGAGACATGTTTATTCAGGGTATCGGACCTGAATATTCTTTCCTGGGTTATTTATATCTTCATTAAGGGTGCTGGAGGTAAACGTCATTGTGTGTGTGGGGGGGGGGGGGGGGGGTATTCATTTTCTTTATTTTTTTTAACATTTTTAAAGACGTTAAAAAATCAACTTAACAGTGAGTCTTATACAACAGCGCTGCCATACTGAAAGAACTTAGAACCATTTGCATAGCGCTGCCTAAGAATCTAAATCTAAATCGAAACTTTGTGTGTGTGTCCGTTACCTATAGACTCCGAAACGGCTGAACCGATTTTCTTGAAAATTTACACAGTTGTACTATAAGCATCTGCGAGTGTTTTTAGCTATGTTTTGTGTCGAGGTACCCCCGATAAATATCGAAAATCGATAATCGAAAAAATCGGGTTATAGAAGGAGTGGTCCGATTTGTATCAAATTTGATACACTCATAGACAAAGACATAAGAAACGATATTCAGAAGTTTCATAGGTTGCAGTTCTTAAAACAGTGCAGAAAATCGATTATATATATATGTATATATAAAAGACAAGATGTTTGTGTGTGTTTATCTGCCTGTATGTCTGTAGTTTTTCATCCCTTTTATTTTAGTTTTTGCTTCTGGGTTGGCTCCAAGTAAGTATAATTATAGTTCTTAGTCTCAGCCATGATACCATTTACTCAGAGGACTTATTTAGCCTTCAAAATTCAGTTTACGACGAAAAAAACTTATTTGATATCGATACCAGGAAATCAAAATTTGATTTACATCCATTCATTTTTCTTTCAGTCTACGGATTCGCTTTAACTGGAAACAACTATTGCTTTTTAGTCTTTCGTGCCAACGTCCAAAGAGTCTGAGCTCCAGGACCATGGATTAGTTTTAATGTTTTCATTACACCCGAGCAACACCGGGCTAGTCTGGAATCTATGCAAGCTCCATCGAACAATGAGCCTAAGAAATCAAGTAACGAAAATCATCATACCTTTGACAGCAAGATTGAAGACGAAGACCCAGGCTAAGTGTAACCAAGCCCAAAGACCACAATTGTAGAATAAACGGATGATGATTACAACAAATCTCAACAGTTGAACCAGCGGATGTAGAGGGTTACTCATTAAATAAATAACCGCCAAAAAAAAAAAAATCACTAATTTAAATCTATATATAAAAAAATATTGGTTAGTTCAGTTAAGTTAAATGTTTCAACTTAACAATTTATTTCTACAAACTGATAGTATTATCCATCTTAAAAGAAACATTCTCAGAAGTAGCATTTTTATTCTAAATTGGCATGTGGTAACCTCTAGTGATTTCAGAGATCAGTACCACCTATTATATGTCCAACCTCGGGTCAAGTTATACTTATAGACTGTTTTTCAGCTCCATGGTCCAGCCGTTTGTCCGGCTATAACACACATGTAAGCAAACTATCGCTAGTTTAATGGTAATAGATAGAAAATATTAATTTCTGTAAAAAATAGAACACTTAAAACTCAATTTGACGGATTTATTTCAGGCCGATTTAATTATTTTAGATTTTGCCCCTTTTAATTAAATTGAATTTCTTTTTCTAATTTTTTTTCTTGCAACCCACCTAAAAAGTCGTAGACTAGAAAAATATAAAGAAAACTAAAAATATCGTTAGTAAATCATAAATACATAAAAAAATTATTCGTGCAATTATATTTAAAAAAATGACTGTGGATGTGGCGTAAAGGGCATCGGCGAAGAAAATAGAATCATCGAGCTGAATTCAAAGTCTGTTGGGCTCGTTTTCCATACTGATGCCCTCGGGAAAAGCATGAATACATCTCTTCGTATCACTCAACTCTAGGTTAAATCACTGAGTAGATTGGTCCCTATAGACTTTGATAGTAACCAGTCTAAGAGAAGGCAAATTATAAATTTAAAATTATGAACAAGCGAAGAGAAACCAGTTCACTATAATCCACGATACTTGCCAATATGTCACGGTAATTCACAGGTAATCTGTAGAAACCTAGGATCACCTTCGGCCTGAATGGAAACATTTGCTGAAAGAATAGATATGTACCGTAAACAAAAGTACATTTTTATAACCATCTTACCCCAAGTAAGGCAGTACTGCCACTGCTGTGCAGGGGTTACATAATAGGAGAGTGAAGAGAAAGGAGAACAGATCACAGTAGGTGTCGGAGAATGGGTAAGAGAATGATAGGAAAACTTGTGTGAAGAGAGCTGCGTGAGAGTAAAGTTT